>PTEX01000004.1:9313507-9553507 GCA_003342815.1 Eudromia elegans | reverse complement strand
AAAAAAAAAAGATCCAAAACTAAAAGAATACATAAGAAAGAAACAACAAAGTCACTTACGCATGGCTTGCTCTTGCTCTTGTAGAAATCTTTCTAACACAATGCGAGCCATCAAGGATGGTGCAAAGTCCACCTTACCATAACAGAAAATAAAAAAAAAAAAAAAAAAGCAAACATATTTATTTAGGCACATATTTTATCAGAGAAAAATATTTTTGCAATTTTAAATAAATTCCATTACATGAAACATTAGTAGCTTTTCTCAAATATTAAGTTCAACTATTTTTATCAAATAGGGAGTGTCAATCCATGGTATCTAGTAGAAAACCAAAATTAACGTGAAAATGTAACACTTTCTTGTATTTGTACAGAAAATGTAATACCATTTTTTCTTCTCACTATGGAAGAAGTAATTAAATATGTTGATCTGAGCTTCTTTTCACATACTATGCAGATGAGGTATCTATCTGTGCTTACATTGTTTAAATGTTTGCAGTGGAATAGATGCAAGTGAAATAAAATAAGTCCATTAGGAAATGGACAAGTCAATCCAAATTTATTAGAAGCTAATAACATGACTAGTAATATTCCAAGTAAATAACATGGAGATAAAAACTTAAAATATTAATTATGGCATATACTGTATATGTATTTTGTATTAGAACTCCTGTTTGCAAATGTTGGCCAGTCCTTTTCTGTAAAATTACCTGTCAAGGGAAAGAAGTGGTGATTCTTTATGTATAAATATGGCACCCATCAAGTACTGTACATCCTTAATATCACCAGCAGAGCTTCCTCAGTTTTGCAGACCAGAAGTAACAGATCCAACAGTGGCATTTATGTTTTGGGCTTGATCAAAATTTCTTTAGAATTTATGTTTTCTTTTTCACCTAAGTTATTCTTTTATATATATATTTATGGAAAATATATTATGTAGTTCTACTTGAAATGACAATAGCCTTTTAGATCTCATTGTACCACTACTTTGCTGAACCACTACTTTAACTACAAGACAGTAAACCTTTCTCATATATTATCACAATGAATTTTTCTTGACAGGTTTTCAGGTTCAATATTCATATAAAATTTTATTGTGATTTAGTGGCTAAACAAAAAAAGCTTGCTTCAGTTGCGTGTATATATTATATTTTTTTTTTTTCCAAATAAGTATGTACTTGGATGCCCTTAAATTCCCCAAGTAGAGAGAAATGCTTTCCACTGAGCTGCTTATTTCCAGCAACCCACATCAGAGCTGACACATGAAAAATGGCAAAATTACTGAAGGTAGTCCAGGCTGAATAAGGACTACCTTATTAGTTCAGGTACTTGCATCTCCCTAATTTTCATATTAATCATGTGTCCATCTTTCTTTAAAACATGGCCATCATGCTTCATGTCAGAATTTAGAATGTAAGTAAAATTCATAGGGCTTCAAATCTCACTTGAAAATATTTGTATGAAGAGAACAATGACTAATTTTGTTATGCCTATCTAATAAATATGAGATTTACTTGGGTCCTTTTGCACTAACTGTACACTGTGACTAAGTTGGTAAATGAAATTTCTGATAATTTCAAAGTAGTCTCACATACCCYTAAAAAACCTAAACAAACTCAAAAGACAATAATATGGAGCTGTTCCTATTTAATAAAGCTGCTACACACTGTAATGCACGTATGTTATATATTTCTCATCAATTTTTACAGTTTCCACTGATTAAATATATATTGACTCATAAAGTATTACCATTACATCAATTGTCAGCAGATGCAAGAGTATGTCATTTAAATATTAAGTATCATATAAAAATGGCAGCTTGATTGTTTGGAAGCAGTAATCTGGTGGTGGTTATTGCCACATTTCCCTTATGCATTAGGCAAGAGTCACAAAATGCATTGCCTTTCTTATACACCTAGGCCTACGAAGTCAGAAGCAGATAAGTTCTTTAAATATCTTCCCTTTCTCTCTAATTTAATTTTTATTTATTTCTGAACTGCAGAAATCTTTGATCTGAATTGCAAAGAAGCATTAGTGCAATATAAACAAAGATATGTGCACTGGAGTCAGATTATACGCATCACCTCTAAATCATTAGGAACATCATGAGTAGAAAAAATACACAAACAAGAATGAGTAACAGATATATTACTTTGTGCTTGAAATATTTTTATGACCATTCCCATGCAATATGGCATTATATATCATGAATTGTGTTGTTTGTCTAAATTCTTAATAAGTACTTCTTTATGTAAAATCCTGAGAACAGAATACACTTAAAGACTTATTTTCAGAAACTGTAAAAAGCCATGAATTGCCACTAATAAGAAATAAATCCTTTATTCTATGTTAGCTGTATGATTAGGATATGTAGAGACTTCATAGACCATCAAAATCTCCTAACAGCTGATAGGCAATCACTCATTTGCTGGCTGCAGGACTTTACATGAGAGAGAAACCATTCTTTCTTACTAATATAACATGTAGAACTTGCTGCTATTGCAACACTTAATGTTCATAGTGTCATATCATTTTTAATGCAAACACCCATTTTCCGTCTTCCTCTCATACTTTCTATTAAAATGCAACACAAAACAGCATACATTTCATTCTATCCCTTTGAGGATTGCATAAGCAGTTCCAACTTGCAGCAGATATCATATTGCCATTATTATTGTAAATAAATATTGCAGACTTATTTTGAGATAGATACTTCATCTTTTTTCTTTCAGATCATCTTTCAGATGTTCATGGTCAATATTACAAACTTTTTACATCTGCTTTAGGGAGCACTTTTTGATGAAAATAACTCCTTGTATCCCAAAGCAGATTTATATTCTGATTGATAAACATCATCAATAAATTACTGTCATACTCTAATGGCAACTGTACTGCAGCAACTTTTCTATGAAATGGCTATACTGAGGAATTTATTCTGTTTAATTTTTTTATATTAAAGCAGTTTTCATTAGCCATTCTCTAATCTGTACAAAATGAATTAAAAGCAGCTAGGAAAACAAACTGTTTTAACTTTTCCTGTTACAAAAAAAAAAATCTACATTTTAAAAACAAAGAGGCAACAACAGCAGAAAGTAAACCTAACACAACTCCCTTTAATCATTATGGGATTTTTTAAATAAATCAGTATGTTAACGAGTACTTATGTTACTCAGTTTGTCCAAAATTTCCTGCAAAATACAAATTCACAGAGTCTCTTACACATTTGCCTTGGAGTTAAGAGACTAATTACATTAACTGATTTATTAATAAATGGGGCTCTTTGTCTAATTATTGTAAGTACTAACAGACTGGGGAACAATTTTAAATGTCTAATGTGCCTTGAAACCATTTTTTTTAGGTTAATTACATTTCTCAGTGAAGTCACTATAGATATGCCCCTTAGGTTTTACATTGGAAGATTAAAGAAAAAAGTACAGATGATTACCTCATTGGCCAGCTCCAGCAACACAGGGGCCGCTGCATTTTTCATCACCCCATTCAGGTACCTAGACAAGACAAAGCTAAGTAATTCTCCAGTGGCAAGAAAAGACCAGCCTACACATGCGAGTATCTCTGGCGACTCTCTCACTTGGGGGAAAATACTCTGGTACAGTATTTAACAGGAAATGTTCTGAGAAATGAGTATTTTAAGCTATCACTAATTATCCAAGGTTGCTTCCCACTCATCTTCAAGATATATCAATCTCGATTAAGTCATTGATAAAATCACAGCAAATAAATTAAGAATATATATACATATATATATAAGTATAGGTTTAATGCCACACAAATAATTATAATGTCATTATTTAAAGACGCATAAGAGACAAGAATCTCTGTTACTCATAATAAACTTTGGGGGCTGCACATGGTCTTCATCACCTCTGCAGGCACACATCGCCACGTATTCCATTCATTACTAAACGCAAAACCCTAAAATCACAAATTTAATCACAGGTGTTATCAGCTAGGCAGTTTAGATAACCACAGGCTTGCTTCACTGGAATAAGAGTCTAATAATCAAATTATTATTTTAAAGAGGAAGTTAAAAGAACTACTTAGAATTCTAGGATAGGGAAAGTCACTATTCTATCAATGACAAAGTTTTAAGGTTTCTAGTTAAGGGTATTAGACCAATACAAAGGCACGGTGATGTTTCTGACAACTACCCCACACATTACTGCCTTCCTCCTCTCTGTTACTTTCACATTTTGAAGTTTAAGTTTCAGTAACACCCAACACCTGCTTTCAGGAGTCAAGGGAAAGAAGCTACATTACTTGGAGTCACTTTGTGCTTTATAGATACCTGTAAAAGAACAGTGGCTACCAACATGGGAGCATGTTAGTTTATGCTACCAGCAGCCACACAGAAAGCTGCTAACAAGTCATACAGCAGGCATGATGTCTTTAGAAGACTCTCATAGTCCTTTTAGGTCTATCAGTATCTGTCCACTGAAGCCTCTCTTCTACTCATTTTCCGGGGATATTACCATTTTTTCCCCATTTTTACCTTTCTGTGAAATGGGTGTAACACCATTTACATATAACTCTTCTCAGAGGAGGCTTTCTATTTTCAATTTATTCTAAGGCTCAATGATTATATATTACTACTGATACTGAAACACTTGAAAACCTGCATTGGTAGGGAAAAAAATGAGAATTCATAAACAAAATCAGCAGGGAGATTTACTTGACACATCCCAAAACAGGCATCTAGCTGATTAAACACCAAAGCTACAGCTTGCAATGGACTAATTTACTGTCAGGTATTTCTAATACCATTATGGACTGACGGGCTTCAGATGTTGATGGCAATCTCATTCTGAAAAGCTTGCTGATCTTTCTGGGAAGTTGCCTCCATGTTTTCCCAAATCTAAGACAAGTCTCAGCAGAGAAAACTCACTAAACAGCCCTTCTGCTGGCTCCCAGCAGGGCACTCTGGAAATGACACTTTCCAAACAGGCAGACTGAGGATGTGGAAGAGCAACAGAGGCACTCTAATCTGTTTGCGTGGAGGTGGGAGCAGGAAGAAGCCTGCCAAACACATGGAAGGTTTGCAGCTGCAAGATGGATGCTAGAAAAGAGTAATGCAGACGATGTGTTTGTCATGTTTATGCTTGTAGCATGTCAGACTGGCTTCTGACTCAAGTAGTCTGCGCCTGTAACTTACATAACATACTACATAGTAAATCTACTAAAACAGGATGGAGATGACTTTTCTAACTATTAACCAGAACATCACTGATTTTAAAACATGTGCATTTTATTCAGCCATGTTAGGGCATCTGCAATATGAAATACCTAGAAATAGCATAAAGAATTTTTCCTATCACAATCATAGAACTTCATACATAATGCATCAGTCATGTACTTCCATCATACTGCAGACAGTAGAGAAGGGGACAGAAGACCATATCTTCCTACCTAATGCGAGCCAAACCTAATCATACCTACAACCCTACTGACACCCATACAGCTATTGCTCTGCGTAAAGCAAAATTTGGTTCCATGTTTTGGGTTTAAGTTGTTGGAACTATATACCAAGTATGGGGAAAACCCCCAAAAGAAGTTTGGGGAATTTACAGTGTTTCTAAGAAAAGAGTTATTTATTTAGCAGTTACAGCTAGCATAGGTTTCTTTACTAAGACTGTAGAAGTGAAAAGCAATTACATTGCATTGCTTATCTGTGACCATTATCGCAACAGATTTTTAAACCAATATTCTTCCTAGATAGGCATCAATAATGAAAAAAGTAAAATGAGACTCAGTATTTATTTTTTAATACAGCAAAACATCTAGCAAGAAATGAAAAGCAAGCCCCAAAATACCACAACATGTTATTTTCAACACTGGTGTCTAATATAATCAAATTGTCCTTACGTTTTAAATATATGACTCTGTGGAATCATGGAGAGTAGTTAATTGTTTACAAATGAAGGCTTTTTGTTTATTTTTCTAATTCATAAAGATAAATATTGAGCATAAATATGAGACATCTATAATCGCAAGTCTGGTTATCACTTGYCATGGAAGCTCTTCAGATATGTCAGTCTACAAAGTAATATTTTAATTGCATATATCTATCTGTTATCAGCATGCCCCAATTATGTCACTGCTATATTTTAAGAAAAGCCTATAGAACTAACAGACAAACTATAAGGTATAGCAATTACAATTTATTAGCTCAAGATGCATACCATTGTAAAATGTTGTAAAATGACATTAAAGGCTTTCATTCCCCCTTAAAAGCTATTTCTGACACTTCTGTTGATAAAAGAGTAGTGATCTAATAATTAATGCTTTAACTGGCAATACACTAATTTAATATGCAACTTTTTGTAAAGTAACACAAACATTATTTTAAAAAACACAAGCAACTGCAACAAAGCAACCTCCCTCACTTTAAGGAATTTATCATCAATATTAGTCTTGACATCAAAATGCTGAGATTATAAATGATAGGCAATATATAATGAATTCTATGACATGCACTGTAAGGAATAATATTTTGTTACCTTGACATAAAACTCCCTCCTAATCAGACTGAGCAAAGCTGCCAAATTTTTGCTATTTCACTGAAAAACATCTTTAGTGAAGCCTTTCTGTAAACCTAATGCCCAATTGCTGATGTATATTTACAGAAAATTAGCCTAATAAGCTAATTGACTCACAATTATCCTAAAAATTGGCAGTTACGATGCTGCGCTTTCATGGGGCGGGCAGGTCATACCTTTGGTAGTAAGTTTCAACAGCCTCAGCAGTGTGATGCTTGGCATGTGTTCTTTTCACTTGTTTCTGGGAAAAAAAGAGGAGAAAAAAAAAAAAAAAACCCTAACCAAGAGTCTTATAAATGTATCACAGATCAAAACACAAAAATGACGATTGTCCAAACACACATTTCTTAGCCACACTTTGTTATATAAAGCCATCTGTATTTTCAGAAATCTAGGCAGAAATGACTTTTACTCTACCTATTGAACTGAATGTCTTCAGATGTACTGCAATGTACCATATATGTAAAAGCCAGTAAGGTCACAAGAATTGAATCTAAATAAGTTTACTGAAGGCTGCAGAGGGCAAGGAAAAACTTGTTCTCTCTTTCAACCTTTGTATTAATTTTCCCTCAATTCAATTCCATCTAAGTCTGGTGCACTCTGGTTTTACAATTCAATTGGCATTTTTAACCAGGAAGAACATTGCTTAAAAACAACTTATTTGAAAAACTACAAAAAGTAATTCCATAGAGACTTGCCACTTGACTGACACCTGTCATCCCATGATAAATGACTCCATTTTCTGCCTCTCTTGCCTTCTGCCACTCCGGCTATGGTCATTTATCATCATCTCTGTCAGCAATGGAAAGCGGCACTGACAGTGCAAGTCAGCAAACATTTAGCACATGGAACCACGCAACACAGGGAAATTATTATTGTCAGAATAATAATGGTTTAGCATAATTTATTACAGGTCCACCAAATAAGCAAAGGCTAGATGTTATTAGACAGATGGATGGGTAGGCTTGGCAGCCATCCACTGAGACTCAGGCGGTGCTTGATGTGGAAAAGGGAACATCCTCCAAACCAATCAGAAAGCTGGCAGTTCAATTACAAAGAAATAAAGGGACATTCATCATTCAATTAGGCACCTGTCAAGCCTCACAAAGGAGAAAACTTCTAACCTGGTACTCCTGGGAGAAGATGCTCAGCAGAGTGGACTGCGATTGACTGGAACAAATAAAAGAAGGACAAAGTTAATTACTGGAGTGCACTGCAAAGAAACAAAAGAGAAGGGAGCTTCAAAGGTAGGCCTGCTGCCCTGTAATCTAACAGAACATGAAAACAAGTGTGGAAAAGTTGTTCCAGATGAACACCTCAGACAAAGGCTTCCTGCTGCTAGGTCAAGGAGAGAGCGCATGAGGGAGGGGAGGAAAATACAGCAAGAGTTTCAAAGCAAACCAGCACATTGTTTGGGTGATTCTTTTTCGGCTTCAGAACTCAGAAAGTCTTATCAGTAGCAGGTAGCGGAGTTAAAAGGGAAAGGCAAAGGGAAAACAGAGCAGAATTTCCATTAATAATTGATGGAGTTAAATTCCATTAGCAGTTGGGACATGCCGCACGCTCATTGGCAACATATTGAAATTCATTTTGTTAGCAGCAAGGGAACCTCTTCAGTAGCTGTCTCATATTCAGGGTAAAAACTTTGCTCTCTGTCAGAAGTAGCATATGGGACCACTGGAACATTCCCACTGAAACTGATGTGCTTTGAAAATAGAAACTTTCACAGCAGGAAGCCGAGATTCCCCAGAGTCGGTCATTTCCAAAAGCTGCCATAAGCTTCATTCATCTAAGGCTCGACTCAATGTCAAACACCTGGCAGTGAAGCAACCTGGAAAACATTTTTCCCAAGTGGGAATTTTTTCTCTGAATTGTTAACATTCAGAAATGGGACAAGATCTTTTTCCTCCTAAAAGGCAATCAATACCACGCCGCTACTGTTTTCAATTGTCCTCTGTGGATAGATCTACCACATCACATCCTGAATACAATTAATTACTTCTGATATATTTTCCTATGAGATGCAACATGAACAAATTATAGTCTCAATAAATCGAGTTTTATGGTACAGCAAAGCACTATGAATAATTAACATTTTCCCTTTCACGGATGCACCTACCTAGGCACGACATAGGTAGCTTAAATATTCAGCAATGTCAGGAGCCCTGCTCTTCAGTCAGCTTTCTTGTATGTGAATTTAACATCTGTATCGTATCATATTTACATACCACACCCCATTATTGATGACCCTACTATAAAAGTGAATGTTCTCTGAATACTTACATGGCCCTTTTCCTTGCAATATTCACACCTTAGAAGCACTACTTTAAGGTAAGGAAACCATACACCCCTTTTGAAAAGGGGAAAACTGAGGCACCAAACAATTAAATAGAGAGCGCTGATTAGTTTGAGGTATTTTCCTGTGTCTGTGCCACAACTCTGTATACTGCAGCAGCACCCTGGGCCTTGATCTCCAGAATGTGAAACTCAAGAGTATCTACCCCCAATACTCCCAGACTGCTAGAACTGGAAAAAATAAATGAAGAAAAAATGACAGCAATATAATCAATTCTACTGACATGCAGATTTGCAAAATTCATGGATTAAAAAAAAAAAAATTCTATTTGGGCAACATTTTTAAATATTTTGAAACATGTATCATTTGACATAAGAGTCCAGAACAGAAGATGTGCACCAAAAGGGGCACCTTYCACTTATGAGGAGTCATTCCATGCACATGAAATAATCAGAACATGAACAAAGGAAAAAAAAAAGATTATATACTTCACAGTGTATACACATACATATATATATGCAAGGCTAAGTAATTTCAGATTGATTTATTTCAAAAAATCTGCAAGCTATAAATAAGAAGGATACATATGGCCCCCTAATGGCTCTCCACGTAACAATAATTATCTGGCAGATTTACATGGTCATAATGGTAGAACTGGATATGGAGGAGARATTTGAGAAAACAAAACATGACAGCATTGAACTGGATTTTTGAAGGACGGAATGTTAATAAAAGCATAAACACATCCTTTGGAGAAATGGGCAAGTAACTGAAGATGATTTAGGAGTGAGATGTAAACCAAAAAACCCACCTAGGATATTATATTAAAAGATTTTTTCTTTTTTTTTAGAAAAGAATCCTCAAAACCAGGAATTKCACTTTGATGCAGCCAATGGATATATTCAGAAAGTGATGGTACAGGATGGGTAAGCACAGACTATGTCCAGCTGACCTATTCTAGACTGCATTTGACTGACTTGAGGAAGGGAAAATTAGTATCAGAAAAGTCAGAAGTGAGGAAACTCTGGAATTAAAGTGCCGAATGGCAAAGATTTTTACTGGTGTATGTGAACACAGAGCATGTACTGGAAGGACCTCGGAGATATCGTGAAGCAAATCTCAACAAGGTCCGAGCACARCATTTATGTATATGAACAACCTAGGTAATTTAGAGTCAAATGTAACAGTCAGATTACAAATCAGGAGAAGAGAGAGATGGGAAAGACAGTGTTGTGTCAATTACAACAAAACAGGAAGAAATACAAAATGGCACGGGTTTTATTTGGTTCCACATCCTCCCCCTGCCCAGATCCTAAAGAGGAAAAAAAAAAAAAAAAGTAAATTGTAATAAAAATAGTGGTCTTTCTAAGTTTTTAATTTAATAGATGTAAGAGGAACCTCCCTTACATAATATAAGAACATTAGAACATTCTAAGGAGAAGAATCTAATCAAATCCATGTTAACAGTAAGAAATTATAAATGCAATCTGATTACATGGACTTTTTAGACTGCATTCTTAAAACATAGCAAATCCTTTCCTCTTCCTCCTATCTTGATCTCTCCCCTCTTCCTAGATTTACAACACCCCACATGTCCCGGTTTCCACACCTTGTCTTCTTCGAGTCCTATCCCGTGGATATACCAGCCACTGTATTTTCAGGCTGCTCTCTCTAAGATTACTGTACTTGCTGTTCTATTATCCCGTTACACTTCCTGGCATATCAATAAGACTGAAAACCATTACCTTTGTCTTCACAGACTGGATTTTTCTTGCTGATTAATTTTGTTCCCTTGCTGTCCTTAATTTTTCCTTTCCATTTTGGATCTCTCTTGACTTACTACAAATAATACAGAGCAAGTCCAACAACTGAACAAATATGTTGGACTACACTGTAAGAATGGCAAGAACATGACAATAGGGACTACTTCCACAGGACTGCCTAAAAAATGTCAAGCCTTACACCAGAAAAATCTCGCCTCTTCCTCGAAAGAAGTGTTTTTGTCTTTTTTTTTAATCTTCACATGCCTGTTCCATATTTTTTATAATTAACATAGCTCCTCTGTTCACCCCCAAAATCACTTATTTCCAACTTGTTTCCTTGCCACAGTAGCTAATTTCCTGGCCAAGTGAGATAGCTCCCAAAACAGTTGAACTATCTATCACAGGATGCCAGTGGCAGCAAAACTGAAACACCTGGAAGAACTGGTCTGCGTAACTGGACACTAGCCACGGGTAGGCACTGACACTGCAAGAAGTACCATGACAAGAAGTGATCACAACAGCTCACAGTGGTAGTTGGTGATACTCATAAGTAAATTATTATGTCTTGAACAGAAGCAACCGAATTCCTAGAGTCCAATCCTTCCTCTAATGCTTCTTCTGCACATGATTTCAAAGTTGCAAGAAGGCTCACAGATTAATATAGCCAAGATATCACGCAAAAAAGTACTTTGCGTTCATGCCAGTGAAAACTGGCTGTACTCAAGGTAATTGTTCAGTGATGCATTGCTGCCTCTTAAAAGATAAACTTCATTGAGCCATGTATGGAGTGGCTCACTGGAAGGGTAGGGACAGAGCATATTGGTTTGTTTCAAGTGGGCTGTTTTGTCCAACACTGACCGTGGAAGTAACATATAGATTTGTTGATTTTCTTTTTTAAAAAATAAACAAAAATACATCTGAGTGCTGCCTACTTTAAATCATCAATGAATTAACTTGTTAACCATCTCACAAAGAACTGAATGTATTTTCCAATAAAACAAGAAACTTTCCTCCTAAGTTCTCTAACAAGTACTTTAATAGAAATATTTTCTTCTGCAATTCAGATGCTGATGGATCCAACTTCCTGGACTCTGTTCAAAGCTACCAGCCTTGCTCTTGAAATACTCTCTTTTTCTTGAATGGCAGCCTCCATAATGAACCAATTTACCTTGTTCTGTGTTGACACTGGTGGCACACACCCATCTGCAAGCCTCATGTACTTCATGCTCTTGTCTACAGCACTGGATTTSTGCATGAGACAGTCTGAAATCTGAAAACTACCCGGCACTTGGAGATGTCCAAATCTTGTTTAAAGAAAGTAGCTGTTTTTTAAAAAATGAAATATTATTTCTGGGTTCCAAATGTTATAGTGGCATAAAAGATTGCTTTAATATAAAGCATAGCACTATGGATACTAAACTCCTTTCACATTTAGAATGGGATGCCCAAGGCTGACTAAAACAGGCTAAAAAGAAAACTGCAAGTCTGGTGCTAATATGCCTTTTAGTCACTTACTCTGTATGTTAATTTGGAAGGGAGCAAGGAAATTTCTTCTACTGGCTAACATCACTAGACAATATTTCTGACATGTTTTGTCTGCAGAGAGTATGCGTATTTAAACTAGTAATAGATAATAATGCTGAGGGCAGATCAGTGCTTCATAAACAGATCTGATGAAAAACTCTGGCCAAAGAGCAGCCAACAAGACCAGAAGACTTCATCTGTATTAGATTGCCTTCTCAACAGAGCACACTTGTACGTTTAGCCAACATTTGGGGTGTTGTCAAACTTAATCTTTTGCTCTTTACTATAGCAAAAAAGGAGAAAAACCAAAAATGATAACTTCAGCAACTATTACATTATCCTAAGATCTTTCAAGCAATAGAGCCTTTAGAGATGAGATAAAACTTATGCTTCACTTTATTTTCTGATATTTCTAAGAAAAATAAAATTCTAGGTAGAAAAACAAGTTTCTTTCTGTTTCACCTCATTCAGCTTTGCATTTCATAGGTTTTGCCATGGTACAAAGGCAGAGTATCTGAAGAGATCTGTAAAAAGCATCAGGAGTAAATATGAACTGTGGTATTTAATCTAGTAACTGTTCACACAACTGGAGACAAGCTGGGAGAAAGTGAAGTGTATCATGAGACAATGATAAAGTATTAGGGGAAAAGAAAGTGGTTTTATGTGATAAACTGCAATATATATAAGTTGGTATTAGCAGGCATAGTCTGCAGAAAATATATGGGGAAGGAGCATAACCGTCACAATATATATAATAGTTTCATGTTTTGTTTTTAATAAATGAAATCTGCAAATAACAATCCTTCTCTTTTACAAAATGGATTGTTCCACTCATTAGATGATACTCAGATAAGTTAAAAACTTCACCTAAGAGGTAAAAACACAAAAAGGGGGGATGGAAAAGGCTGCATTTCCAAAATTCATTAGTCATTATGTGTAAAATGTCAAGGCAACAGTGTCAAACACCATCTTCAAAGTGCATACAACAGTGCATTTAACTACTAAAGGAATTCAAGTATGGTGAGAATTTGATACAGATCTTCAAAGCAAAAATAATACAATTTAGGGTTAGAACTGTTGTTACTTCCTTGCTGGAATAAAAATCTAGATGAGGGGGAAAAAAAGACATGTATCAGACTAAATATCTCAGCCTAGAAAGGGAATCCTCACACCTATTCTAAGAATGCTGGAATGTGTGTCTAAAATATATTTTTCCAATTACATTAAGCACTTGAGACAAACCTGAACAACCTTTTAGTCCATCCTCTGGACTGTGAATGCTTTAGCACAGGGACTGTTGAAGAAAGCTGCGTTTCCATATTGCTCATCACATGCTAACCAGTCCTCTCAATTTCCAAACCCTGTCAATAACAGAATTCAAACAGATCTTGCAGCATCAGCTCAAATGTGCAACACATGCACAGATGTGTGACGCTTCTGTGGCTTCCCAGAGCTGCAGGATGTAGGCTAACAAAGCAATAAAGTTATGCCTGTAAATCAACTAAAACCAGTCTGATAGTGAACTTCCTACGTGAGAGGAGCAGACAATGGGTGAATTCTCAGAATTTCTTCCAAGTATCAGGTACATCAGGTTGGGGAAGCAGCTTCTCTGTGGGACTCTGAGCAGTCCCACATGAGACAGGGCTCCAGCATGGCTCAGGTGTAACAGAGACCTAGCAGAACTCGAGGACTGCCATGCTGATCCACATTTAAACACTGAAGAGCATGAAATGAGGGAGAGAAAGTCACAACATTATGGCTTTGATCTTTTCTCACTCCAACTTTTAATATTGAAGCCTTTTCTACAAGTATAGGCAGAGAATGCAAAATTAACAAAATTATTGTCTTGGTATACACTTGTACTTTATCATTCGCAAACCTAAAATATTGATTTATCAGAAGTCAGAGAATTGCCAATTTAAACTAAATCAATATATGTGTCTAAATTAAGGGTTTGTATAGGAGTAACTCAGTCACATACTAAAGACTTTAGTCACAGCACTGCAGCTTCACTAAAACAGACACCTAATCTTCGAGCTTTCCAGCTCCACTGGTTCAAGTTTGGGTTGAAAAAGCAGTTTTATAAACTCTGCATAAGCAGCCTTACACACAATGAAACATCAAAGTAGCTACTACTTTGCTAATAGGAAAACCAAGACAATGCTGTTGGCAATATATTCCCATTACAAATATATTAATATTATAAATATTCTACTTAAATAACAAGAATTGGTCGTATGGCTGATAGACTTATTTCAGAATGAGTGTCACTCAACATAAAATCAAGACAAAATGCAAGCCCAGTCATATCAAGTTCATTAAACTGTATGACAGCTCTTCTCAAAAGAAGTTTTATAAAGCGCTTCTAAATATGAAACACTTACTAAGAAGTCTCGCATCAAACAAAGCAGTCTTCATACTTTCAAGTAGGGCAGACTAAGTCAGTACAAGCCAAAAATAAAGACTCTGAGGAAAAAATACTTCCTGCTTTGCAAGTTACACAATGCAATAACAACAAAAAGCTTAAATGCATATATGTGCATACAACTTCGCTGCCTATAGGCAGGGTTATGAGGATAACTGTATGACAAAGCTATGAGAAGGCTACTTGAGAAGAGTCATCACTTCTATGACCTTGACACTGGTTGGTCTCGCAACTTCTATACAATTTAGTGATGTGCAAGAACAGATGATGGTGCAATACATAGAAATGGCAGCATTTAAAATTCATAGTAGCAGAAGGCCATTACTTTTCCCACTGGGCCACTTGAACTTTAATAATGTCTGACCTGGTTGGCCAATAAGTTCTAGCAGCAGACAGAGGAAAATTGCCAGTATTAGATACTGTTCGAATGATTTTTCATTTAGAAAGACTTAGAAGTTCCTTTAAGAACAGGGCACCAATTCTTCCTGCAGACATCTCATTTTTTTGGTGTCTTTTGTAATGGCCAATATATTTTCAAACAACTGCAGACTGTGAACAATCTGTATGAGACATGTAAAGAAAATAAAAAACAGAGGTGAATACAAATTATTAATAAGGACAATGATCACGAAACAATGCTACCATTCCTGCAGAACTATCTTCTTTTTCCACACCACAAAAAATAACTTTGAGCAGCAGCAATACAAGGGCAATATTGCCAAAACAGGCAATATCTAATTGTTACAAAGTATTTCTGATCAACCCCCAAGATGAAAAAAAAGAGAAGTAATAAGAAAAATGCAAGTCTGGCAGTTGCATATGTATGCACATCGCGAGCAAAACAGCATTACACTCCGCTAGCGGATAAACAATAATGGATATTGCAATTAAAAATGGAATTCTGAAAACACAAGAACAGATGAGTGATGTTTCCACTTGAAAATAAACTACTTGCTGGTCTTATCGTCTTAGCAAGCAAGTACAGAAAATAGACAGTAATTTGCCTGAAATACTCTTCTAATAGCGTATTTCAGATTTAAACAGTGCTGTGCTTGTTGCATGAATGTTTGAAACATACCTAAATGCCTAATGCATACTTACAAGATCCTTGGAAATAATTACTCTTTCATTAATGCTTCAGACAAAGCCTCTTCCATGAGTATATTAAACTATTTTTTAAGGTTTAATTTTCAAGCTGGGAAAAACTGTAGGTGTAACACAGAAACAAAGGATATTCAAGTAAAAATACCCAGCCCAAGAGAGTTGAGAATACAGTATCAATGTTAAAACATCGTACTACCTTCTCAGATAAATATTCTAACATGAGGCTTCCATAGCTTTAAAACCTTCACAACTTGCACAAAACAGAGCAATTCAGGTACACTGTGGTGAGTCAGCCATGGAGCCCCTTGACAAAAGGGAAGTGATGGGGAGAGTCTATAAACAGAGTCTGGCCTCCCGCCTTCAATCTCTTCAATCTCCTGTGACAACATATGAGCAGATGATCTAGGTCCATTCCCTCACCTATTTAATATAAAATTTCTTAGCAAGGAAAATGCTTCTTAATATGCACACATAGCACCAGTGAACATATCCCAAATGGAGGCAGAGAGCACCATATCAGAGGCAGAAAAGCAAACCGCTGCACGTGCGTTGGTGGCATTTAAATGAACATCATCCATAACCAAATTCAATTCAACTAAGGTTGTACAAAAACACGTTTGAAAAGTTTGAACTCTTCCTCTTAGGACTGCAGTCTAAATGGAAGCACACTAGGTAAAGATGCACAAAGGTCCACATTATCAGATGACAGTTTTTCACAGGAATGTGCACCGAGGCCACAGTTACACTGGACCTTAACACGCAGTTAAGGGAGTTTAAAGCAGTGATTCATCATCTCACCTTTCATACCTGCCCTCGTGACAGGGTCAAGGTCTGTATGTTAAAACAACATTCACATATAAGGTAAGCTATTACAGGCAAGAAATACTTGATACATTCATTTCACATTCTCATATGCCTCATTTTGTTGGATACTTATCCTATCTTCCCTTTTCCCTTCTACATCCCAGAAAAAAAAATCAGATTATGGAATAACTTGTCAAGACTAGTTTTTAAAACTAAAATCTTAAAGCTTGTACTATTTTGAAGTGCAAAGGGGGAAACCATAAACGTATATATTCTTTATGTTAGTAAATGGCAATTCAAAGACAATTAGACCATTCAGTTTATGTTTAAAAAATTAGTCTGTATGTAAGAAGCGTATCTGTGCCAATTCAAAACTAAATAAATCCCAAAACACCCTTAAACAATTTGCTGTTAAAAATATATAATCAAATTTAGAAAACTATAAATTATATTTAAATTTATTATTTACAAGCAATTAATTATGAAGACAGCCAGGTGGCTTTCATTACATAAATTACTGTTAATGACACTTGCCTCATGCTGCTACTGTATTTAGCATTTGCATGCATCACGTGTCAAGCATACACACTGTTGCGCAGTCATCTGTAGGGCAAAACTGAGCACCTCCAGTCAAATAAACTTCTGGCAATCAAATCAGAATTGTTAATTCCGCGCGCACACACACACACATAAAAAGCAGAATATTAACATAACCCACAGAGGATATAATTTAAATGATCTCAATTTAAAGAAAAACTTCTGTTTTTGAGAAACATACAGAATTAAGGGAACAAATTAACCCCTCTATAGCTTGTTGAGATTTTTAGTCTTAAGCCTTAAATAATGTGCTAAAGCTTTTCATTTTAAAGCTACTTGAATTAAAAAAAAMCAGCATAATATTCTCCTACCTAGCTTACAGTGCTTTGCTTTGTATCTATTGTGTACTATATCAGATATGTTGATGTTTAGAACGTCCACTTTCCATCCTAAGTGTATTGTGCTTATATCACTTATTGTGCTATAGAAGGAATAAACTAATTTAATTTCACTATTCACTTCCCAAAGGAAACATGGCAGAATACGCAAAGAGGCAACAGCTGGATCTCCTTCTGAACTAGCAGTCTTGGAGCTTTTTTTTTAAAGTTGTCTACCTAGGATTGTGACAACTGCATTCACTCACAGTCAACGTGAAGGGAATATGTGACAAGAGGGAGTCATAATTCTATCTTGAAACTTCTCTAACCTTCTTTTCTTCTTTTCCACCCCTACAATCATATTTTTTCCTTCTTCTTTGTCTTCTCTGAGGATTTTTTTTTTTTTTTTTTTTTTTTTTTTTTTTTGAAACCAGTACAATGGCCATATGCTTTGCTTCCAACATTGTCAAGGGAGTGGAAAAGGTTGGATTTCCAGCCCAACTCCTATTCCAGGCATTAGCTAAGCACAATCATCTCTGCCATGAACAACCAACAGATTCACCAGATCACATCACCTCCACTAAGCACCAAAATGCTGGACTGGTCTTGGAAGCACTGGCAAGTGAGTAATGGATGGAAACCAAGGAAGGAGGAAAACTAGTTCAACATCAAACATTTGCTCTGTGTTAAAATAAACTGAGGATGATCTCAAAATGCATCTAGTCATATGGCATGACTCACCAACACGTCTTAAATTTCTGGGAGTTGTCAAAAACATAATAAAAATATACATTGCCATCTTTACATTGAAGCACATAAGGACTAGACTTCTCATGAAAAGTCTGTGAAAAGACAGTAACTAAACTTCACTAAAATTTAATGAAACCTGSCATGTAACATCCTTAGGCCTCTTTTCAAAAGCAGCCCCCAAACAAACAAAGGAAGTAACAAACTCCCCCCAAAACTGTCCTCTCCCATTTTAACATTTCCTTTACATATAAAAAAGCAACAGAGGTCATTCTTTTCTTCAGATTATTTCTGTTTATTATTGTTATTCTTACTGTTGGTGTTTTTCAACATTTAAATATTCAGTCTCGATACATTATAAAACATGTAAGACAGGAAAAATTAGCAGAACTAGAACCTGTTCCTCAAGCAAAAATAGGGATGTCAAGACCTGTTTTATAGAAGACAAGAAATTTAGAGAAGTGGGATAATCCATAATTTAATACTGATCTGGGGTGAAAAAAGTAGAGATGTTCAGATATCCTTTATTTTTAAATAACTTCTTTTAAAAATAATAATAAAAAAATCTTCAATCAATTTTCATTTAGAAGCAATATCTTTTTCCCCACAACAGCAAAGCTACAATGCCCAAGATGGAAAAGTGGAATTAATTCAATTTTCAGCAGAGCAAATATGCAAATGCCATTTTCTCGGGCACCCTCAAGTACTTTGTTAACGTACCACTCTCCACTAAACCAACCAGACACCAATCTTAAAGTTACGGCTGCTCGCAAGTAAACCGTTACCTGCAAAAAAGGCAGAAGGCCTCTCAAGCCACCTAATCACCATATCAATGACACATGCCACAACAGAGAAGCACTAGTTTATTTGATTGATCATGGTAGATAAACTCCAAATAACAGAGAAATTAACAAATGCTTGACATTTGCTCAACATCCATTATTCTGACACTGCTTTCAGGATTTCAAAGCCTGGGAGGATGCTTAATCAACATTCATATTCCCCAGTGAGCGCCAGGCACCATATTGCGCCCCGCCTTAGTACTGATGAAAACTGCATATTGGCCATTTCCAAAATGTTCTGGGACTCCACGCAGGGCCCCTTCTCTCCCTTGTTCCTGTTCTGCAGTTTTCTTTTAAACACTTCCAAGACAAAAGCATCTGCCAGTTTTTCTCTCTGGGGATGTATGCAAAATGAACTTAACAGTTTTAAGGCAGGAGAAACCCTCACATCTAAATTCATTCATAGGACAGAAAAGGGCCTAAGAGGCCTCTCCAGGGACAAAACCCTGCTGAAATTTTCCCCGACAACAGTGGGAGCTTTATAAAATCTAAGTCCAGACAATTTCCAATTCAAATGCCCAGCATAGCATGACCTTTGTCAGATCTATGAGCCCTAGATGCACCCACTATTTTTTTATTCTAACCAGCACAGACATTAGACAGGGCACTACTGCTAAGCAGGAGGTTGAATATTTGCATGCTCTTCCATTGTGAAAATGTAACAGTSACAGCACTGTGTCGAATTCTTTTCCCTCTAGAACTTTAACTCCATAGGAGAGGCATAGCTGACAGATGACTCTCCCAACATCTGTGTTATGTGCACTGCACAGCTGAGGAACCTTGGATCACTGTCACCGCTTCTCTGAGATGACCTACACCTTTCTTATATCTACCCCTGAACAAGAAAGTAAAATAAAAAGCAGAAAATGCCACTTTTTAAAAAATGAAAAGTAAATATGGCAGGAAAGATTAACATAATTTAGTCATTAAGCTGTTCACATAGCAGCTCACCATATGTTGTATAAATGTCCTATACAAAATAATTTATCAGACCTGACATGTTGCACATCATATTGTATTATTTAATACGCTTACTAAAATTTCATGGATCAAGCTTCACTTCTAAAAGCATACAGAAAGCCCTAGAAAATATTTCTTCATCTTCTATGATTTATTTTGATTACCTTTTACAGCTACATGATAAAGTGGAACTTGCAAAATTACAAGTTTAAGGTTTACAGAGCTATTGCTTCAAATGCGAAAATATAACAAATGGTTTCACATCTATGTAGTATTTTAATTACATTTAATATTCAGAAGCACATTAAACTAAACACTTTTCTTTCTACTGAATATTTTAATAATTTTAGTAGTTATTTCAGTAAACATCCTGATCCAAAGTTGCAGTGACATATTTATCCTTGATGAAGAGACTGAAAAGCTAAGAATTACAAAATAAACTGAAGTCAACGATCAATGTGCAATAAATGCTGAAGAAAAAAAATCTCCCAAATCAGTGCACATGGAAGGCTATTAATATCTACAGAGAAGCTGAAACATTTGAATAATATTTTTAAATCCGTGAGACATAAGATGTTGGAAATGCAAGCAACTACAGCTAGGCAAATGGACACAATTCTCCATGTAGAAAGTTCCTATCAAAAAAACAATCATGTGTAAGACTGATTTTGACTGCCACCAGTAACATCAAGATAGAGTTTAAAAAAAAAAACAACCACAAGCAGGAATCTTCTGGATAGCAGTTCCTGGCTGACCTAAGGGATTTCCATTTGGAAAAAGAAGTCCAATTTATGGGATATACTGAACAGATAGAAATGGTTAGAAAAAAAAATAGACTGAAACAATGTACCTATCCAGTCAAGCATCATTTTCTTTTTTCCTCCTTCACCACTGATAGCAGAAGAACCCAATAGAAATGAGATAAAAATAAAATCTGACTTTTTGGTCAACAATTAAACTCTTCTGTTTTTAATAATAGGACAAAGACAACTATATTTCTGTGTCAGATCTCTCAATGCAATGAGGTCATTTAACACTGTATTTGGAACTGATCTTGCATGGCCAATTGAAGTATCTGCTACAAAACAAATCTTCGTATTTATGCTCTGAAAGACACAGAAATTTACATACTTTTTTTGTTAATATTTTTCTATACTATCTATTCAAGATAATGAGCTTGTCTAAAAAGACATATAGCTCATCAATGTTAAAAACTACTGACTGACAACATGCACTTTATATCTAGGGCTTAAAACAGCAAGTATTCAATAGTCTTTTCATTTAGAGGAACCTACTCGCAAGCTCTGGCCATTAGTTACTGCACTTTTCACCAGTTGCAGCCTCATAATGCACATCTGCATTTCATAGGAGTGGTGCAACAAAATATTGGAGGTTTCCAGGAGCAATAGTGAAGTGATGGGAAGTTCTATTATCTCCTAGAAAGGCACAAATGGGAATGCAGAAATACATGGCGTCACTACAGCTATGTGCACCCTCAGAAACAAAGAGGAATTTTTTAAAAAAAAACCAAACTCAAACTCTTTATATTAATTCAGGTGAAAACCTCACATAAACGTTACCTCTATRTTGGTCATGCTTTTTGTGCAGTCTTGCTACTTTTTAAAACAGTTTCATACAGGCATGTCTTACATGAAAGATTGCCTTTGGTATCACATGGGTCTTGCTCACAGAAACATCCTGCTTTCTGTGGAAGAAGGACATGTGCTATTCTGGGGCATTTGTGTTCCATGTTGAAGCTTCCTGRAAGTACCTGGGAGTCAGTGCTATCAAATGCCGCTAAGAGCTTCCAGATACGCAGAGGACAAAGTTGTCTTCAGCATCACACCCGGACTTGAAGTCCCATTACACCACTTCGGGTGGACAGTACTCTCCTATTCAGATGAGAAAGATAAAGCATCAGATTCAAGTTTAAGATATCTCTAGCATAAAGCAACAAGACAGTCTGATCAGTCAGACTGCTAGGTGCTCTGGAGTGCATACTGGAGAGGGTAATGTATCCCATTCACATCAATGCCCTATTTAAACTGTTAAGGTCTAGAATTAAAAACTGCTGATGAAAAAATTCATTAAGATCAATTAAAAATGTTTCCATTGTTGGTGAAACAGAAGTTTCCAACCTATTAAGATTCATAAAGAATACGTTTCCCACAAGAGAAAATTCTTGTTTGGCAAATTTAAGCCTGCTAACAAAAGTTCAATTATTCTGCATCCTTATTTGAAGTCCATAAACAAAATGCAGTCCATGAAACTCAGGCTGAAAACCAATGATACAGCATGAAATTTAGCATGCCAATGTTAGGCTGCCATATACTTTCACGGTATCAGTTAGTTAAACGAACAAAGGAATGAGATTTTTAACCGTCATTGGGTCTAAGGAATACACACCAGTATTTTCCAGTCCTTTTCTAATGCTATTGGTCTTTTTGATGACTATACACTATCAGGCTTGTCTTAGAAGACAATTTTAGTAGGAGCACTTACTGTATTCCATACTCTTACTAAAATCAATCCTTAACATTACTTCACTCAGTGTGAAATATAATTCAACTTTCTGAGAATTTCACATTACAAACAAATATAATGATATTTCATTAGACTGGAAACTTAAACAAAAAAACAATTACAAAATGACTCTAAGAGAAGCATGTACTTTATTTTATTAAGTGATGTGATAAGCTTAAGGGCATATATCAGAACTAAAATGGTTGTGGTCATTAATTTAAGTAATAAATCGTAGGTTCCTGCCAAAAGTGACAGCAAACAGATGCTAACAAGAAAATGTATTATTTAATATTGCCATGTGTTATAAAAATGTAAGTGTTTAAGACACATCTTAAATTTTTATAATAATATGCATTTAATACATTACTGTTTTGACATACAAAAGAATCAAATTTATAGGTCTCATTCTGCAGTTCCCTGCTCTTCTGCCTGAACACAGAGTGGATTCCGGAGGAAAAAAAAAGCTCAGGAAGTGAATGTTGAAAATAGATTCTTTCAATAGATGCCTTGCTGTTTTCAAGCAAATACTACAAGCCCTACAGCTCATTAGAAAACGGAAACCTACAGAGTTGCCTTTACCTAAACCGAAGTTTCCCTGAAAACTCCCAGGAAATTTAAACAACGATGAAGTTTGTCTGTCTACAGACAGCAAGAGATCATATGATCTGGCACAAGGTTTTTAAAAAGTCCTTAAAATGCTTACAAACAGAATGTTAGTATTGTACGAGCCTCAATGAGCCTACTAAGCTACAAAAAGAGCAAAAGTCTTACTCTCCAATGTGTCTTACTTTGTCTCTAGGTTTTTCCCCAGATCTTTTTAAACAGAGTCATGGAATGCTCAGATGAGCTTTACCAACAGAACCTTCTGCAAAAAAGCTCAAAGCTAAACAAAATCAAAGTTACTTTGCAGAATTATTAAAAACGTGACCTGTTCAACTCCTCCCTTCTATCTTCACTATCCTTTCAAGATACTGTAAGCCAGAGAGAATGACAATCAGATTCTAGCACGGAAATCTGGATGCTTAGGACATCTTCCTGCAAGCCCAGTCTCGCTGAATAGACCACGTGCCTAGCACTGCACCTCCGAAGCTGGGCAGTGGGCTGCACCTCTACAGCAAGGCACCATTTACTGGCTTTACCAAACATTCCTGTTTGGCTTTAAGGAAATTGTTTGGCTAAGGACACTTCTGTTTGCATTTTGTTTCACTTTCATTTTCAATCAACTACTTCAGGTACCAGCACAGTTCTTTTCTCTGAAGTGCTACGGTCAATGCTTTAAAACACTTGAGGAAGCAGTGATCAGACTATGGAAACTAAATTTTCTTCATTAAATCTACTGAAGCAGATATTAAAAATGCATTTAATATACTGGGGATGGCTGGTGGGCATCACTGACTGTGACAGGCCAGTTACTGATGAGCTGCTGTCAGACGGCCTTCTCAGCAGGGATCTGTGTCTAAGGCTGCTGAAGGACAGCAATATCTTCCCTTGTGTGTAAGCTCTATTCATCTCCCAAGTATTTACTAAATCACAGACCTCTGCACACAAACCCGGCGTTTCAGCGCATGCTAACAAATGATGGATGGCCTAGTCAATTCGTTATGTCCTGAAAGCGTGATTTCCTGCCATTCCAATCATCAAACCTCCAGAGCCTTCAGAGCTGATCAGTCCTGGAGAATATATTTTGCAGGCTCTATTAAAGGAGTAGAGGTTCTTTCCATTAGTCTTTAAGTTTTTTTTTTTTTCTCCCTTCCTAGCTGATTTAAAGAGAACTTAATTTAAAGGCAAATTTTGTTTGCGACTACTATAAAACACTATTTTTAAAATTTAAATTCATCTACATATCTTTATTATGTAACCTAGACAGTCCTCCAAACATTTTGTAACCGAGTTTCTTTGATCAAATACATTTTACAGCAAGGGAGCACTCAAAAGGACTCATTTTCTTTGTATTTGCCCAGTGAAACATATCAGGGCTCTTTTAATTGTGTTCCTCCTAAAAGGATAAGCCACTTAGGAATAAACTTCAACGTTCCAAAGGCAGGTTTGCTGTCAATGAAATAAAGCTTCTAGATTTCTCCTTTTTTCATAGCAAGGCAATATATCTGGCAGTCTTTTCTTCCCCCCTGCATTCTAGAGGAGAAGTATTATTCAGCTTTCCTATTCAATGATCTATGGGAAAAGAATACACGTACCTCACACTTTAGGTTGAAACTTCAAACAAATGAGTGCACAGCTGCTGAAGAATCAGTTGTCTTAACATGGTACAAGAGATATATGTAACTTTGGGTAAAAATGCATTTGGCTACTCTGAAATGCATCAGTCTAGTGTGTTTTGTTTTTTGTTTTTTTGCTTGCAAGGTGTGATTCAGCCATAGCCAGCACAAACCAATCCACACTGCCCTACCATTCACCTCAACCTTGACCTGGAGATTAAGCTCACTTTTATTGCACACAAAGGTCATCTGCGTTAGGTCAAAATTCAAAGTCCCCTGTCAGCTAAGGTTGATATATTCCAACCTTTCCTACTCTAATGCATCAAATTTTTCTTGGTGAGGTCATATTCAGCAGACAGTGTATTCAACAATTTATTGTATCATTGTAATATAGCTCAGAATATGACTGTCCAAAAAGCAACACATGAATAAAATATTTTTCACTCTGGTGTACCAAAGCCCTTGTACTCATAAAGATCTATCCTGGACTTGTTTCTAGACTTCAGAAGAGTGATAGAGTAAGTAATTGTTTCTGAAAGACAATCAAAAATTACCATTTTTTTACCTTTACTGTGCTTAAGTACAAGCAGCATGAGTATAATGCTATCCCCAAATGCATGAGTCAATTAAAATGCACATATGGTCAGCGTTAAACCTTCCATTTCATTCTTAACAACCACTATAATCTGCCCTGTAAATCTACAGACATCTGTTTGTCTCTGATGACACCAAGCTTGCTTCAGGATGAAATACTTCAGATACAACAGTCCTGCATGACTTACATTCCTATTCTACTAGTAATTATCACAACCATGTAATTTGTGAAATGACAAAAAGTATAAACAAATTAAACTTTATGAAGAAGCACAATAATGTATATGTTACCAAGACCACCTCTGAACTTTGATATACGGAGGGATTTTTTTCTTTCTTCTGTATTAAACAAAAACACCTAAACCATTGCTATACAAGTCCAGAGTGCATTTTCTAATGAGAGGGAACTAATTTGCCCATTTTCTTCAAAGGCCCCCTTCACTGGTAGTATTTTACCGTCTCATCTTCAGAGGATATTGGATTGGCTTGTATGTGGTTTGTATAAAATGTTCAAGGCCAAAAAGGCTTTCCCTTTACTCAGTCAATATGAATTTCACAGGTGTAATAAGCCCTGTTATCTATAATTTCTTTAAGACCTGTACTGCCATTTGATAGTATCTCACATACTGCAGAGGAAGAAAAAATATAAAAAAAAAACATTTTTCAGAGAAGGAAAAGTCTTTCCTCTTTATCAGTGTTCAAGAATCATAAAGTAAAACCTTAATTTTCATTGCACATTTCAAGCCTAACCTTGAAAATAACTTCGCATTCTGCTAGATTGAACAGTGTATGTAGGAATACTTGCAAGGAAAAGAAGGATTATGCATTTAAAAACTGTAACAGAAATTTCCAAAGTCCTTCCCTCAGAATTAAATCTCACCTTGGCACATGCTTAGTGCAATATGTAATCTACTTTTTAGTTAATGGCAAAGCAAACAACAACAAAAAACCTCTCCCATCTATCTCCAAACAAGTCCAGGTGGCATTCAAAATGCTAGAATTTATACATGTCAAAATAAAACTTTCCTTCTAAATCCTAACTGTTGTTACTGAAGGATATAAATACCAGGCAAAATTATTTTTCCTGATCTATTCTGAAAGCTATTTAAAGAATAAATTTCTTGGCTTCACTTTTAATCTAAAGAATAATGGAAGAGACAAAGTTATTCCCAGTTATATGCTGATTTAGTTTGTTTTTTTGGTGCAATACTTTGTATTATGGATAAGGATTACTTTCCCTCACATTCATGGTCACAGCATTAGCAAACAGCTTTTTGGAATAATGCAGCAAACCTGAACAGTTACAACTCCTTTGAGGCTTATCCATGGGTGTTTACAGTGAAAACTGAAAACCAGTATCCTATTCAGGACTGCCCTACAAGAAATCCTACAGTAGATTTCATAACAAAGTTTCAAATAGTAACAGTGGCTTTCCAAAATGAAAGAACTCAGATAATTACTTTATAAAGATTTACTTCATTGTAAGAGTGCTTTAAATACACATGTTTATTCCTGAGTCTTACCTGAAATAGTCTATATTATTCATTTGCTTTTCAAGTAACCAGCTAAGAGCTCCTTCTCACCCCTTGCTATCAGTGTGCTGATCTTTGAGGTTATATGTAGGTTCAAGTAGACAATAAATTTTAAATCATATTAGATTTTTGTAAAGAATAATAGACAACAAACAGCAATATAAAACTTAGTTTACTCTGAAGTCAAAAAGATAAAAGAAAAAAAATACAAAACCTTATGGATTTCACTGTTTGCATAGCCGCTGCAGCTCTGTGACCCAGAGGATCTAAACCCAAGGCAAAGTATTTGTGGAAATTTACCCATGACCGTTCAGTCTCTCTCTGCAAGTCTCTGCATTTCCCATCAACATCCACTTTCTCATCCCTCATCAGTTCATCTACTGAAATCAATGTGATAGTTTGTACAGGCAGTGAATGAATTTATTTCATTATTAAGTAGCTAACAACATAGAAAAGCAGAGGGAGTTTAAATGATGTCTTCATATGATTTCAGTTTTTGAGAAAAAAAAAGTTTCTAGCCCTCATGGGCACAATAGCAGCTTCTAAATGAGACTTGCTAGATTAATACATTGGCAGAGTAAAGAAAAACAGTTGAGTTCCTCTGCTTTCTAAAACAATTAACCTACTCTTGTGAAACCCAGGGGTGGCAAGGAAGCTGATGAGAATTATGTCAGCTCTGCTGTGCTCAGAGCCTTCCCCGGGAGAAGGGAGTGTAGCTGACAGGTCGCCCACAGGGTGCAGAGAAGGTCTCCCGACAGAATATACCTGAGCCGAGCCCTGAGCCCAGGGCTATCAAAGACACCCCGCCAGCCAGCTGTCCTTGGCTTCCCTGTCAGCCCTCCTTCCTGGCGAACAAGAACAGGGAATTCTCCTTTCACCTTCACTCAGCCTCCAGGATCCATTTGCAAGAGGAACCAGAACCCAGAAATAAATAAAAATGAGAGAGAGGAAAGAAGCATTTCTACCTTCCTACTTGCCAGCCCAACCATTTAGGGCTTAGCAGTTTACTAGAATAAAAGCCTGGATGTAGCTTCTTAGCTGTATTAACTTAAAACTGTTAGCTAAAGGTAGACTTTTTTTTTCTCATAGGATTTTGAGACCTAGAGTGAAAACCATGCCCATAAGATTCAGACAGGTCAGACAGCAGGGGAGCTGGAGCCYGATAAAGGAATCTGCTACACACCCTGGAGTATACTGTGACTATACCCAGTACTGTTCTGAATAGAGATAATCATGTCAGTTTTACTTCTACATGATCAAGGAAAGCCTGATGATCTGAGGAATGGCATAAAGGAGAACTGAAATAATTGATGGAAAAAAAAACCCCAACAATACACTTCCTTGTAAATAAAACTGTTCGAGAGAGAGGAAAAAAAAGAGACCTGTGTATTCCCACCTCTAAAAAAAAAAATAAAAATGAGAGCAAGGCACTTGATGGCACTAGAGAAAGAAGAAAAACAAATGTTAAGTGATTGGAAGTTTGTCCGATAAAATAACACCAGTGCAACATGTTTACATTTCTTTAGGGCATTCGTTTCAGTATGAACYGTCACTTAGAAAAAAAAATTAAAAATAGCAAACAAAAAATGGATAAGAGTTTCCAGTTTACACTGTGAGATGCCACACAGCAGATACATTTCTTGCGGAATCCTGACAGGACTCACTTGAGATTCTGCGTCATTTAATAAAGTTGTCAATAGTGTACAGAAAAAGTAAAATAATTATTGAAATATGCATGCAAATCCTGAAGGAATATTAACTAATAAGTCAGGCCATGAATGTGGAAGAACATGTTTCACTTGAACTGCTGTGGAAACAAAGTGATGCCTTTCTATAGTGAAATGTGAAGCCACATCTGTTAAAACTAAGCAGCCACACTCAGATGTGAAGGAGTGTTCTAGGGAGAACTGAGACCTGAGACTTACAGATTCACAGTATAAAATGCATCAATCAAGAACTGCTAGTAAGAAGATGAGCCCAAAAGGATTCATGCAATCCTGAAATGCACTAGTGAGAAGGAAGAATTTCTACTATCTCTAGTATAACATTTTCTATACAATTTCTAATTCTTCAAAGGTAATTGTGAGGGGTTTTTTTTTCCTCCTCTCTAGCTTACTGGAAAAAAAAAGGAAGAATTTTTCTTGCCTTTATTCTAGCTTACCTTCCTATTGTAAGGAAAGCTCATCCTAATTACTATGAAAGAAGCCTACAGAAATCACATAAACTATTTAAAAAGAAAAGAGAACAAGTGAAGACCTATACAGAACAGCTTCTAAAATCCTGATACTTTGAAATCCTGCAACTTCGAAAATCTCTATAAACTCTGCACTCAAACAAGATCAAACAAGAATGCTTCTTTTACAGGAAAAAAAGTGGAGGTATGAAAAAAAAAGTTAGGTTGGAAGGTTAGAAGTTTGTTTAACAACCTATAATTAAGGAAGGAGAACAGTATAGGCTGCAGTAATGGTGCTATGGAACAATATTGCACTTCTAGATGGATACATTTCACCGCGGTTTAACACAGGAACTCAAAAAGTGGATTTTTTTTGAATCTCTAAAAGATTTAAGCCTACTGATTCAACTTGCAATGTCAGAAAGTTCCTGGAATCACTAATTCAGTCACAATATAGTGTAAAAAGATTAAAGACTCTGAACAGAACAAAATGAGAAGAAAAAAAAAAAAAAAGATAATTGAAGGGAAAACAGATTATCACCATAATGAATTGGGTTCATGAACCTTGCACCCTTAAACATTTTGACAAAAAAAAAAAAAAAAAAAAAAGATAATTGAAGGGAAAACAGATTATCACCATAATGAATTGGGTTCATGAACCTTGCACCCTTAAACATTTTGACAAAGACCAGAAAAAGATTCTAACTGAAAAACTCCAAAATGCAATGAAAATGAGACACCAAGATGCAGAGAAAAAATACTTTACAAAGCACAGATTTGAACTGCATCCAGTCCTTAGTGACTCAGGTAGCGGATCAGGATAAGTCTTTCACCCACCATTTGGACAGAAGATGGATAGAAGATTTTAGTCTTCTCCCAGGACAGACAAATCAAATTCAGGAGAGGCCYACAGCAGGAATTCAGAAGAGGATACTCTGATCTCCTAATGCAGATAATACAACACAGCCCTATGGTATGCTAAGTAAATCAAGGAGGTATGATTTTAGCCAGTCTACAAAGCCAAGCTGCTTTAGAAAAAGTGTATTTTTCCCCAATATAACTCTACATTCTGCTAGTAGCATTTAGTTAGCCATCAAGTTATGAAACAGTCAATGGATCCTCTGAAGCATCAAGGGCATGACCTGGGAAGTATAAAGAAAGAAGCAGCAAAAAGAAGTGGTAATTTTCTGGCAATCTGACTTGCCCTATTAGAAACCCTTCACACGCCTATAGATCTGTCATGCAAGCAAGTTCCTACATACAGTTAATGACTAACTCAGAAAAGCACCCCAAATTCTAACTTTCTTGCAAGACAGCTTTATAAGAAGAGAAAAAAGGTAACTGTGTGTGTATGCATGCACGAGTATGTGCAGGCATCCACAGAGGCAGCCTCTTCTGCTCTTCCGTTAGCACCAAAGTCATAAAGCCAAGCGTAGGCTCCCCAGATTCATGCTGCCACGGTAAGTGATTTCCCAGGTTGCACTGTCGGGGCTCCCAACCGTGCGACTCAACGCGCTCACTGAAGCAACCGCTCTGCTTTATCGTCACTTCTTCTCTTCAGCAGGGCTATTGCCTCAGCTTGACTTTTAACTACAGAACAACCTTTCCTCAGAGAGGCAAACATTTTATTGGACAGTTTAAATGCCTGCATTAATATTAGCTGTTCATCTACTTACTGCAGGATACACACAGGCAGCTTCACAGTTGCCTTGGTCACACTTGCGATAAGACTAGCAAGGCTCAGAAATCACCCGAACAATTTTTTTTTTTTTGATTGATTTCTCTCTCAATCAGCGAAGTATGTAAAGCATCTGATAAACTACAGTGTCTAGCTTTTTTTTTTTTCTGGTGCATTTTAAAGATAGTAACACTCCTGCCCAGTTCCCCTCAACTTGGCAGATGTCATCCTCCCTCAAAACTTGGGAGGAAAAGAAAAGCCTGCAAACATGTCCTGTTTAATGTCTTTTCCTGTTACTGTTGGTAGAAAGTAAATTTTGGAAACAAAGACCAGGGCATGAAACAACTTGTCTTTGAACATGAGCCTATGGCCATTTGTGAAGGTCTTTAAAAATCCATACCCAGAAGAGGAAGCAGATGAATTTCCCTGTACGTGGTGCAGGTGATGCCTTACCTGCCCCTCGGCCACCCTGCATCCTGGGAGCCCCTTTTCCTTCTGCCATGCAGAGGCGGCTCCCTGCCTGGTTCACCCCATAGCACCGCAACGCCAAGGCCCAGGGCTGGAACATCTCATTCCTGCAGCTTGGAGCCCGGCAGCCCCACTTGCAGTCAGAGACCTTGCACATGGACGGGTGGYGGGGGAGAAGCACAGTTTACTTTTGAGCCCAACTTCTTAGGCTCGCAGAGGGTGGAAGCAGCCTGGGAGCATGCAGCCCCACGTGTGCGTGTCCGGTGATTTTGTACTGTGTGAGCGAGGCTCGGGCTGGGCCGGCCCGGGCCGCCCGCAGGCCGCTGTCAGGGCAGGGAGCGCTTACCCACCTGGGGAACTTGTCCTTGAGCTGCCGCAGGCTCTGTCTGGTGGGCTGCACCTGCGCCAGGAACTGCGCTATCTCATCGTACTGCGCCTTGCTCAGCTTCATGCCTCGCGGCCGCGGCGCAAACCGCGTTACCCCCGGCCAGGCGGGCGCGGAGGCGGCAGGGGGAGGCGCGGGCTCGGGGGCAGAGCAAAGAGGCCCGGGCCCAGGCGCCGGCACAGGCCGGCGGCGGCAGCTGCTTCCCGCCGCTCGCGCTCGGGGGCCGGGCCGGGGCGGGGCGAGCCGCCATGCCGCGCCGCTCGGGCCTGCGCAGCCGCTGTGGGCAGCGGGGAGGGGAGGGGAAGGGAGAGCGCGGAAATGGCCCGTGTACGGGAGCGCCCCTGGTCCCAGGGGGTCCCCTTGTTCCGCAGCGGGACCTCCCGGCCCTCTGAGGTGCCTGCAGGAGCAGGAGACCCCGTGGGGCCGCGGGGCCCTGGTCGCGCTTGCGCAGTTCCCCTTGGCCGTTAACCGTTAACGGTTCGCCATTAGCCGTTAACAGGGGGCCAGCGGGTAGGGAGCAGTCCGGAGGCAGGTCAGCGGTGGGCGCTTGGGTTGTGCAGGAACTGCAGTCCCACGATGGGGGGGGGGAACGACCTGCCCCTGAATTGCTTTAAAGTCTGTTTTCCAGGCCCTTATGCAGTAGCTGCTTTGCAGTAACTGAGTTTTGGTGTGTCCTGTTCCCCCCACCTCTGCTTATGGCAAAGACTTACTGAGGTAGTGGGACTGTGGCTGCAGACCCTAATTGGCCTTAATTGTACTCACGTGTAACCTTGTGCTTACACACAAATGGTTTCTGCTGAGTTTTGGAAGAATGCCATCCAAAACTGTGCTTTTGTTGACTGGGAGTTAAGCCTCAAGCTTCGTTGGGTGATACTACTAATTATTAGTGTGGATGTGTATTTCAAGACTTAGTTCCTGTTTTGCATATTTTAAGTATTTTTGAGAGATAGGTGTTACTTTCGGTGAAAAGCTGTATATAGGCCTGCAATCATGAAGAGAATTAATTATGCATTTGACTTAATAATGTAAATATTTCCCTTCATATAAAATCATATGCATATGTGCAGACAATAATATTGCTAAATCCACTCATTTTGGAGTCCCTGACTTCCAGTGCAGACATGGGAAATCGTGAAAGTTTCTTGACCTTATATAGGTGTGGGGGTTTATTTGCTGTCTCTTTTGAAGGCTTTGAAGAGCACATTTTAAATTTCTTTCCACATTTTGGCCAAAGTCTTTGCAAAGTTTCTTTCAAGGGTATGAGAACTGGAACTGAAAGGCAAAGTAACACCAGTCACTACAGTTGCAAAATGAAAGTGGAAGCAAAGCATTTTAGTTTTGCCATAAATGTTCTGGAGGTTCAACCCAAGGTACAGAACTAATTTCAAGAAGTTTGCTGCAGTAAATAAAGATGACTTTTGGTCACAATTGGCATATGATTATATGGTTATTTGATATTTTACCTGATATCCCTCTTTATGATGGGGAGGTGAATGCGTAGTGTTGTTTGTAGCCAAATTCATAGTTAAAATGCCATTCATTACTTTCCACAGAGCTTAAAATCACCATGTTTTGAGATCAGATAATTATAGTATAGCTTTACGTCGAATCAGTGCATGCACAAACTTGATTTTTATGATTTTACAGCTATCTTTTTACTTTGACCACACATTTTATAGATAGATATCAGAATTAATGCAAAGACTGCAAGCACTCCTATGTATTTTGTAGGAAGGACAAATGAGCAATTGTCTACTGGTGAAAGTAGTTTTCTCCAGCTTGCCTGCAGGAGCAACAGGGAGCAGGAAGAGAGGAAGAAGCATTTTCCAAGATGAAAGGAGACTTTTAATTATTGGGTTAGATCTTGTTGAAGAGAGACTGGTGGGAGCAGGAAAGAGATTTGTGGATACCAAAGGGAAAGGGAAAAAAACCTACAAGATTTCTCAGAGTGTTTCAGTCAGTAGAAAAATGAGCAAGAGATATTGTGGAGCTTTATTTTGTGCAGAGTTATAGTTTACTTGTAGTAAACTACCAACTTAAAGTAGTTGGTTTTGAAATACTGAAAAAAAATGTGTGGTTGACTTCAAACAAAATTCTAGTAGATATATCAGTATGGTTTGTGGGAGAAAAAATGGAACATCAGCAACTTAGTGGCAGATTCAGGACATAAGCTGCTAGATAGTGAGGTCATAAGTCTTGTGTGGAGGAGCTAGGAGGAATATCAATATCCCCAAAATATGCTTGAAGATCTGAAATCTTGAGACGTTCTTTTGTTCTACATGGATTTTAAAAACTGAAGTTTGTGCTTCTAGGAAATTGTCCTTATCTAGGAAAAGAAAACCTCTCTTCCAAGCAAATATAATTTCTTCAGCTTCTTTTGGAGGTTGAAAATAAAGTGTATGTGTGTGTGTATGTGTGGACTTTGAGGCACCTATTAGAGAACTCTCAGCTGTCATTGCCACGTCTCTGATTCATTTTTACCGGGTAGGCATAAGGTGCTTTGAGGTCCATTGAACGCCTTTCTTCTCTCAGGTGGCTCTTTTACTGCCAGCATGTTGAACTTGAGTCTTTCAGTACTTCTTCAAACACTATTCTGAAAAAGATGATATCAGACTTTTAAATTAAATCTCATACAAACAACTGAACACCTGATTTAAAACCATACTAATAAAATAAATGCCAGTTGGAGATTAAGTAGCTTTTTAAAGTTTTGCCCCGTATCTTCTTCMTTTACAGACTGTATAGTTCAAATGCTCTTAAATTTTTTGTTTTGCATGATTGACCTCTTCTCCAGATATGATTTGAAAGCTAAAAGAGCTACTTACTTTGATTATAGATCTCTAGCAAGACTAGAATCCCATTTTCAGCTATGATTAGAGTACTTATTACATTTCTTCTGTGTTCACGTGAGTGTTCCCACATCATTTACTTTAGTGAACAAGTTTTTGCAGGTATTTTTTAGTATCTTTGTATAGTTCTTGTGTTATTTTTTATTGTGAAATACAGATGTTCATGTTTGACATTTCTGAATTATAAGAAAATCTTGAATATACTTCCATTTAATTGGGTAGTGACTGAATCTGCAACTGGAGATGTAAACATCTCCACAGGATACAGTTGTTACCTCATAAAGAAGCTGAACTTTCAATTTATCATCTAATTTATGTCCATGTGTTTTGATGTATTAACTGAAAATAATTGTATTGTGGAACAACCCAATTAATGTATATAAATATCTCAAGAAAGGGAGTGAGGAGGAGGGGGTTGGCCTCTTCTCAGTGGTGGCCAGTGATAGAACTAGAGGAAATGGCCAAAAATTGAGGCACCAAAARTTCCACAGGRACTTGAGRAAGARYTTCTTAACAGTGAGGGTGACAGAGCCCTGGAACAGGCTGCCCAGAGAGGTGGTGGAGTCTCCTTCTCTGGAGATCTTCAAAACCTGCCTGGACACTACCCTGTGCCACATGCTCTAGGAGACCCTGCGTGTGCAGGGGGGTTGGACTAGATGACCTCTACAAGTCCCTTCCAACCCTAAGCATTCTATGAACAATCCATGATACACTGAGTTTGTATTGGAATAAAAAAGGAGCAGCTCATCTATACGTCGCTGTTAATCATTGACTATTTTGCTTATTCGCAAGATAATAGGTCACAATATGTGAGGTTTTTTGATTTTTCTTTCTCCCCTAAGAGTACTCTGAGTTGCTTGGTATCACAACACTGTGAAGAATATGACAATATTAGGATGATTATGCATAGCACGAAACCAAGTCAAAGAGACAGACTTTGTTTTTGTGTGTCTTTAAATTTATTTATTATAAATACAGAAGTTACCAAAAGCTAGATAAATGTTCCTCAGTATCCCGGTGTATCTTTCTCTACTGGTGTGTCTTTCTCTAAAATACTTATGTTCTCGTGGATGTATTTTTTTAAAAAAAAAATACATGCATGTTTGTACTGTATTTTTAAAATACTCTTTTGTATAATGGGGGCCTATCACAATGCTTGCTCTATGGTCAATAGTAATAGTATTTTTCAGCTGAATCAACTTGCAGATCTGATTCAGTGGATAGACCAGCTTCATCAATTTAAATGCTACCACAGGGGAGGGAATAGAGAGATCTAGCCAGAGACAGCAGGACTGTTCTTTCTGTTGAGTAGAAGAGCCTTGGAGGATTAACCTCACAAATTAGACGTCTAAGTTAGGATGCTTGCCGTTAACCAGTGTGATTATTTGATGTCTCTCTGCTCGGTCCTTCCAGAGACATTTGGGAGCCCCTTGCACTGAATGCTGAGTTCAATTTCATGGAAACTTACTTGCAGAGAACTGATCACAGCACTGGTTTGGTTCTTTTTCCTGTCTACTTCCTCTCATTCTCTCAAAAAGAAAATGAAACAACAAAGATTTGCTCATATCACTCACCAGCTCTGCTGTTTGACTTCAGTGGGAGCTGCGTGTGATTCGCCTGAAAATTAGGACCTTGTTATATAAAGGCTGGCAGACAGTTTTTAGGAAACTGGATTATTTTAGATCAGGTAGGTAAGTTTTGGTGAGGGATATAAGTGTAGATGCAGATGTTTTTCTGGTAGTGAAATTAGGCTTAGGGAGTGGTATTACCTTATTGCCTAAGGAATCTAACCTCTCATTACAGATCAAGTATTTTCACTGTTCAAGAATTGTAGCATTCTTGAATGACTGTTATTGCAGAATCATAGAACTGTAGAATGCAGCAAACCTCCAGARATCATCTCAGCAGCAAGATCAGACATTTGATAGGGTCAAATATGACTGCACTGTCTCTTACCCAAACATTTCTCATTTGTTCTTGTGGATTTCCATACTTTGGTGTTATAGTCTGCACTGGTAAGGTGTTGCAGTGTTTTACCGCACTTGAAGTTTGAAAGCTTTTTTGAAAGCTCACATATTGCAAATTACACTACCTGCTTTCTGTTCGATGCTTTGGAAAAAAGGGAGAATGTGATAAATCAATGGCTGCTTTTCTTGTTTGAAGGTTATTGTAATGTTGATCCACTTCCACCTCCACCCTTCCCTCCTCTTTTTATGGTGTAGATAAGTCAAATTTTTCTAGTCCTTTTTTTTTTTTTTTTTTCTGAAAGGACTGCCATTTTTTTTTCTCTATATACTCTGCAATATGTTTCTTAAAATGCATTGCAAAAAGTGGTTCAGCTGAGACATTCATCTTGCTGAACAGAATGAAGAAATTTGATATTTTCTAAGCAAGATTCGTGGATACATCTTCTCAAATTGACTTACTGAAAAGTTTCTCATTGAAAGCTTGTATTCTGTGTATCTGCCTTGATAAACTCTTCAGTTTGCTATGCTAGCTCTTGGAAGTAGCACCATTAAGGAAAAACAAAATTATATATATAGGGCAATGGATACACTGATCTGTCTGATTGAAATAGCAGGGAATCTAGTGTGTAAAATGTAAGATAATATAAATATTAATAGGAAAATGAAATTAGTGGATACCCACTGTGCATTTTTTTTCATTTTTTTTTCCAGGAATGTTCTGCAGGAATAGCATTACAATTTCTTGAGTCTTCCATTTCTTCTTATACCCATTCCTTCTTTCTAACACATGTAAAGTATATTTGACATGTATAATAATGGAATGATTAGGCACGTTACTGACATCAAGGTTTAAGGGACTGGGTGACATAAGGAATTTATGTTCCACTTTAATCCATTTGTCAACCTCCTCTGGGACCTGTTTTTAAATCTAACTCAAGCCGTACTAATTTGGAGGTGGAGGGAAACCTGCCTAATCCAACAGCCTGAAAAACACAGAGATAGGTGAAAATGTTGTAGAAGTTCCCTATGATTCCTGATTTTTTTTTTTTTGATGGAAAATAGTTTAAAAATAGTAATAGTTTATCTGAAGACATTTTTTCTTGTCTCATCTCACAGCTTGTTCAGATCTATTACCTTTTCAGTTCAAGAATCAAACCAGAGAAGATAATACAGATGGATTATTTGAGACACCAAGTAAATGATATATAAAAGTATATAGTTCTCTGGAGTGATAGCCATTAATGACTTACTTTGCACATCAAGTCTATTTTTGTTTTAGTTATAAAAATAAAAATCATTTTTTCTGGCTTAACATGTTTCTTGTCAGGGAGGAAGGTTTTCGAATATACTTATATTATTCGATTGCATGCAGCAACACTAAAATCAATTGCTTGCAAGATATCCAAAGTGGCAGTGTAACTTGCCTAAGCCCAGCCAGTCTGGTAGAGCCTCAGTGTAGCTGGTGGAACAGCTGTAGTAAAACCAGCATATGCTTTCTGTACTATAAACTCCAAATTAAGCTCCTGGTTGCAATGTAGCCAAGGGATGTAGGCAAATTCAGGATCAAGCACATTATGCAACTGATACTGGTTGGTTTGTTTACCTTTAATGCTTCATGAGCATTAAATTATTCTCATTATTAAATTATTCTCATTAATTCATGAGAAAGGATTTGTTGTCACTGTGTGATACTTGGCACTGGCATTCAAGCACACGTTTGGAAGAATTCAGTGTGGATGTCACTATGAAGAACTGTGGGTTTCAGATTTGTTCAGAAAATGTGTTGTTTACCAAGGTGCCAATCTCAGGATTTAAAGATGAAAAATATGCTCCTAGTAGTCAAATATTTATGAGTAGAACCCACTGCATTTAAACCTTGTTGACCTTTATAGTTATGACATATATCATCACTTGGTTATCCCTACYGTTGATTTGGTCTGGAAAAAGTAAAACAAGAGGTTAAGTAGTCCCTAAGGGTAAGTTAAAATGCAGGCTACTACCATGTTATATGGCCTTAGTGTAGTTAGTGTCTTTTGTGGCAGTGTGATAAGATTGTTCAAAGCAGTAAAATAGGTACCATTTGCTAGATGATGCCATTTAAGGAGAGTTTAGAGAATGAGTTTACTGCTTCTATATTGAATGTTCAAATATTGCAAGCAAAATCACTCATAGTATTTACATGAGATGTGCAAAGCCTTGCTCTTGCTTTCTCTTTAAGCAGTTGCAAACATTCAAAATGATTTTTTTTTCCTGATTTTAGACCAAAAGGAAGAAGGAGAGCAGAGCAAGTACGGTCATTTAGTCTGATCTCTTGTCTAATGCAAATCATAGGTATTTTATTATTTAATTACAACTTCAAATCCAACATCTGTGATTGAATTAGAGAACTTCAAAAAGCAAAAAAGTAACTGAAAGATATGTTTTAAAAATATTTAGATAGAATTTAAATAATCAAAATAAATGATTTCAGGAAAAATCATGTAAGTTCATTTTATTTAAACCTTTTTAGTAGTAACAAGTCCTTAAAACTAACAGGACAGTGTTTTGGAGTTAACTTGTAGTGTAAGCCCCAAAGTCTCCATTTTAGTTATTTTCTGTTAATGGTAGGAGCTCTGGAACTAATTATTTTTTTCACTAGTATGGTTTTAGATTGACATTATTTAGAAATTCACACCAGGCAACTTTTTAGGCTGTATCTGACAGTGCCAAAGAATTCAAGAGCATTTGGATGAACTTGAATTACCAAATTATATTCTCTCATCACCTATTCTACAACTGCAAGACCTGTTATTTTGTTTTTATGCAAGTTGTCTTTATCATTGGTACTGGTTCAACAATATGGTAATGAATCCATAATTATCGGGAATTTCTTCATGAATATGGCATTAAAATAGGATTTTTCTCTGTAATGGGTCATATAATTAGTAGAAGTAGTCAGAGGTAAATCTCAACTGACCCACACACTTTCTCTGCTTTGAGAACTTTGGTAAAAGTGCATTGGTAGCATGGGAATCCTTCCTGTGTCTTATAGGTGCTTTGTACTAGTGCAAGTGTCACAAAGCGACCACAGGAGAAGGACAACTTTCTCTCTGCCCTGACACTGATTCTCATGTACAGACCAGTGCACTGACACCAACGACTTGTGCGTTGACTACATCAGTATGAGAGGAAAAGAAAATCTCAGAGTTCCCCATATATCCTCATGAAGTCCTTTTCAAACTTTAAGTAAATCTACTCTTGATCTGGGTTGTGAGACAGTTCTGTATATGGTCATCATGCAGTTACAGCTGACAACTCCCAGAGCGGGCCTTTTCATCCTATTTTTGCCTGTTACTAGTGATCAGGCAGAGAGGTGCAAACTGCCGGCAGATAGGCTGCTTACTTTTGCTCTCGGTCTGGCAGGCCATATAGCTAAGCTTGTTTTAGGCGTTATATACTCCTATATTTATACTTTGTACAGTACTTAAGCTCAATTTCAGGAGGATCAGATTTGATTCAGTTCTTAAACTTCTCTGCATAAGGCTTTATCTTTTGCATACATTTAACCACATCTAAATAAAGTTCAGAATTTGCATCAGTAGGAATTTTTGAATCAATTAAGTCCTTTGTAGAAAAAAAAATGCAATTTCAGTAACAGGTCTGTGTAATATTCTGAGTTGAACTGGGTTATACTGGACAGTTTATAAACTCCTGCAAGGTGTGGAGTCAGTAGAGTTACATTAGGATTAGGACATTTATAACTTGATGCTGTACATGCGCTTTCTGCTTTTTGTCATAGCTGATTGCCCTAGTGATTACCAGAACTCAAAAAATCATAATTCAGAAAGCGTTTGGATATTTCTTTGTCACACTTGATTGTGCCGTATGGACATCTCTGAAGTGTGCTTCCACACAGGCTGGTACAGGTGGGTGCAAGTTCCTCCTCTTGTGCTGTGGGCTGCTCATTGAGAGCCGCCTTGGGACTAGAGTCCCTGGAGCTGTATTAATGCTGACTGTCTCTGGATGAATATTCCCCTTTGCTGTGTAGGACTTACTGTGGCAGAGACTCTAGCAAGCTGGGGAGTGTGGTTCCCTCTCACGAACTCAGAAGTTCACAACTTAGTCATTGTATGAGATAGGAGTTTGTATAGCTAAGGCAAATGTATCAGAGAACAAAACCTCAACAGTTTGGAGTGAAATTTGATTTTGTGAGTTGCAAGTGAAAACATAAATAGATTAATAAAATTATTTTTGAGTCCTCACAAGAGCAAAGTTCCCACTTGTGATAATAGTAAATGTGTAGCAGAGGTTAAAATTCCTGGAATGATAATTAATGAAACTTTGTGATATATTCTTGAAAGCTAAACCCTCAGTATTTTAATTACTGGAGATTTGCTCCCAAGTCCTATCAACAGTTCAAGCTGAAAATTAATTTGAATATATATTCTAATTAATGCACAGATGTTATTCATGACACATGTGCCACAGAGCTTTTCTATTAGTAACATTGGAGTGTTGACTCTTTCCCGAGTCCTAACCTGCAGCCCCAAACTTAGGTCAGCTTAAGGATTTATGAAAAATAAAGCAAAATTGACTTTTTTTTTTTTTTTGCTGAGCTCCCATATAAATTAGTGAAAGTCTAATTGATTTTTGTTGTTKTTGTTTTGTTGTTTTTAATGGGAAAGCTTTTTGCTTGTTTTTGTTTTGTTTTCCATCCCATCGAAGTCGTACTTGACAGTGAAATGCTGCAGTAAAGGATATTGATTAAGGAAGTTTTAAGGAGTGATTATGATCTTCCTGTTTATTGAAGGGAAGGACAGGACAGTGAAAGGGAAACTGCTTCAAATCAATCTCTACTAATTTAAACTATTTATAGAATCACTGGTCAAAGCATGATTCATACAAACCTTGGGAGAATGTAATGCTGTAACGTGTGTATTTATATGCAAATGTAAGATACTGTTTTCATGGTTAGCAGTATCCAATATGTGTCATCATTATAGTATGTAGTAATCTTTACAGAAAAAAATCAGCACCAAATCAATAGTTTCAGAAATAGGGAAAGTAAAATAGAATATGGTTCTTTGAAAATTAAAGAGAATTAATTTGGGAAAAATGTCTTACATTTGGCTTCTGAATAAATACTGCACAAGTCTCCTGTAAATTGAATTTTCTGTATTTCTTTACAAGTTGTAAAATTGGAGTTGAAAGGAACAGACAGAAAAGGAATGTACAAATAAGACATCTGTTATTGTTACATCAATGATGATCTATAACCAGTTCTGAAGTAATAACATTTAATAAGTACTAGAGTCTTATCCAAAATGAGATCTTGTCCACTTCCATGTCTTCGTATACTGCATTCGTAAGAATGAAGTTTTTAATTGGGAAATCTTATCTATTATCTTATATAGTATATCACAGTTATACTACAGAATATTTAAATCAAAAGATTTCCAACCAAGGCATATCTTAACATAGTGAGCTATCTGTAAACTTAATGTGTGTGTGTACAGCTTATGAAAAAGTATTCAGAAAAAAAMCATGACTATGTACAGTTACACTATTTTACTATTTTTATATTTTACATATTTTTACATATTTTATATAGATATTCAATGTTATAGTGTAATTTGTAATGTATTTTCTAACCCAGTAAGATCAAGCAGCATATAGTGCTCTGTTGAATAAAAGATTTACAAGTCACAAGCATATGCGACTGTTCTAATGCAGATTTGGGGTTATAGGTATATTTTAGATATATTTTGTTACTATATTATTTTTAAAGCAAATTCTTACCTATTAAATGTCAATGTTTGGTTTATCAAAGGGTTAAACTTTTGGCTTGTTTGAAATTGATACAAAATTATGGAACTCTAATGAGTGAGACATCTTGGAAATGACAGATCTTTTATGTGTGTAGTGAGTGAGGAGAAAATATATACCATTTTGTACCTATTGTGATACTTTTGGCTATACATTAATAGAAACAGAAACAAGTCAGGACAATATTTATATACTTCCTTCTTTCCTTAAAGAATTGTTAAGGTGCTCCTTAGCACATTTTCTTGAAGCATCCTTAAAAATGACTAATCATTAATTTTATTGTATTTCAGTATGTTTTTCGTGTATTTCAGTACTTCTCAAGGGAGAAGGCACTTGCTCTTTACCTTCCTTGCAGGTTACTAGGAAGTATATTCTCTGTTGTTTTATGTCTTTTGCCATGCATTGTGAACTAGTACATGTTAATATAGACATAATATTTTCTAAAAAGAAATGTGTGTCCTGCTTATTTAATTGTAATTCAATGGATACCTGATTTTTAGCATCTAATGCCAAGATGGGCATGTCTTTATTGTGAATTTCAGGGATTGTTTTGTTATCCTTGCATCATATCACTGTATTATGCTATACTTAAGAAAGCAGAAAGTATCTACCATTATCATCTAAAAATAGTTGCAGACTTTTGGAGGAACTGTTAGACAGGTCCTGTTGGAATGCTCACCCAGGAGTCTAGTACAGATGTGGATATATTGGATAGATATTCAGACTCCTAAAGTATTGGAGAGAGAAACACTACTAGGTCTTGTCTAAACATGCAACAGTGACCAGAGTTGCAGAATGCTGCTGTTTACATTGGGGCCCAATTATGTGTGTATTTGGGTCTGTGCATTTCTTCAGTGTATTGTCACTAAATATGGAGGATGTGATACTGTTCTAAAAATTAATTTCTTATCTAATAAGGACATTTTAAAATTAAGATTTAAATATGTGCAAAGGGACAATAGATGTTATTGAAAAAGAATAGCAGGTGGGGGAATCATTCTTCAGGGAGTGTTTCTGGGGTTTGTATTGTTTAATATTTTCATTAATACTATTGACTCAAAAGAAAAAAAAAGTTGTGCTAAGGACAAAGTAGTAGATTGTTATTAGTGCAAGTGAGAACTAGGTATTTATGGAAAAATATTTTATGACTATATGACCGTGAACTATGGAATAATACAAACTGGTGTGAAAGTCAACAATATGAGGTAAAAGAATATCTACGTAAATTATAATTTTTAACTATAAAAATATAAAGAACTGGAGTTTCTTGTAGATCTGAGTTATTTCTGGAATATATCAATTCCTTTATACAAGAGAATGGTGTGTCTGGACATCATCTGAAATACTCTGGTGCAAATCTGATCACCTCCTTCTAAGATTAATACAATATGGTTAACTGACTTGGAAACTAGATTCTTCCAGGACATGTATCCTGGGATACACTTAATTTCTTAATTTTTGCATGTGTGTCTTTTGTTTCAGCCTGTCTCTGAATTTCTTTAGATAAATCTTACTGCACAGTCTTTTCAGTCTGAATGTCAGCCTGGTTAAGCAGAGAGAGCTATATGAAGTTGCTAAATTCTCTTGTTACTGCGGGATTGTTCACTGGCCTGCGATGAAGTCCAGTTCCAATTGTATGAGGGAGTTATTGTACTACTGCCTTTCTCATCGGATTTTAAGTGTTTAGATTCAATGATGGATCAAAATATGCATCTTACCTAGGATTTAGCTTGCTCTGTGCAAGAAACCAATAATGGAAAGATAGAGAATACAGCTCAGGCCTTCTGCCCAAGGTTGTCATGATCCAGAGTTCTCTGTGGCACATGAATACTGATCTTCTCTCTAGAGAGTCATTTCCTCTTCATTTATATTCAGTTAGTATATGTTTGGCAAACAAAACTGTTGTTTGTGGAAAGAAAAGTTAATTAAACATTGTTAATTATTCAGATTCAGTGTTATATGAATACAATATAAAAACTTACTGTCTATGATTATCTTTTAAATCTTTTAAAATGTAGAAAACAGCTCCTTGAGTTTGAGAATTCTACAAGTTAAGAAACCCTGAAATTTTATTACAGCATATTTTACATTTTAATTGTATCCTATTGTAAGATTGCCTGTCAACCGACTTTATTTTAAAGAAATAAAGAGATTTGTAGATAGAAGTAGTAACTTTTATTAGACCAGTTAGTATATTTAAAAGAATTAGTTTTGCAGGCATACCAGCCATTCTTCCAGATGTGAAATATAGAAAAGGCATCAAAATAAAGTTGAGAGTAGTTTTTCAGATATAGTGGATTAATTCAGTAATTTTAAAAGAAGAGCAGTTGCTACCTGTGGAATTAAGAAGATGATATTGGAGGGATGAGGCAGAGAAAGATGAATCCCACTGAAGAAAAAAAGACATTGTTTATTAAGTATGGATCGGAGAGAAGTTAGTTTCTCTGTCAGAAAGTATGTATGTTTTTAAATAGAAATGTGCTTGTTGACTGAAAGCTGGTTTTGGATGGTTTAAGTAGATAGATATGAGGGTTCTCACTCCTTTCCCACTGAGAAGTGAATGGGATACGATCTGAGAGTGTCTAAGTTATGTGTGTATTTGTGACGGTGCTGCAAATGGCTCCAGATTTATGGAAGTAAGTTGTTGGTGTGTGGTTTTCTATGCATTTTAGTTTGTAGGTTTCCATTTTTTGATGTTGACCATATTATCTAGGCAAGTGATGCTGGTTAGGAGTATTTCAGAGGCAATTTGATAGAAGAGTCATGATTATTGAATTTGTGGTTGGAATTAGTGAGGAAGTCCWGTTTTGGACTGAGGACATGATGATGAGGGTGTTATCCATATGTCTGAGTTGCCGAATGGGCTTGCTGGTACATCCCTAACAATGAATAGTTGTTCTCTTACTTAGCTTAGAAAGCTGTTACTTCTGCTTAAAACCTGAAGAATGGTTTGCGTACCCCAAAATTTATCTGGTGTTTCCAGGAATGCCAACAGCCCTAATCTTGCTCCTGTCCTTAGGCCATTTTGGTTACAAAAAATGCTGTGTGGAGAAACAGAATCTTTCTTGCCTTTCAAGCCTCCTTTTTCTTAGCTTATCTGCACTCAAGCTGACCTTTGCTGGCTCTGTTTCTAATTCTGCTCATATACTCATTTTTAGTAGGGGATATATGTTGTAAGTAACCAAGGTCAAATTTCTGAGCCCTTGTATGTTAACCCAATGATTTCTAACCCCCTTTAATCCCTCTCTACACCAGCAGCTGTAGTAATAAGGGTCAAGGGGCTGCTAGGGACTGAGGTCATTAAGCTTTTGGGTTGTATTTATTCATTTTGTTGGTGCTTTTCGCTGATTGGTCTTAATGGGATCTATCCATTTAGTTGTACAGTATTAAAACAGCATTTGACCTTCTCAACAGCACAAATGCTTGACTTTAAGTTTATTTTCCTTTGGCTATGAACTGGATTCTGACTTTTAGATATGGAAATTGTCTTTCACATCATAATGCAATGAACTGCTGCTTATTAATGACTATTTTTTATGTCACATCATTAATGTGTGTACAATCACATCCCACTAAAGGAATGGAAAATGCCATCAATTTCTATGAAACCTTTTAGGGCTCCCATTGATGTTAATGATATGATGGGAAAGGAATTGGATCCTTACTGTATGCCACAAGTAGTAAGTGGCTATGCTTTACACTGCTGCTTTATACTGCTGCTTAACTACTTCATTGCTTTAGTACATAATGTTCTAGCCATTTTTGTTTGATGGTAACATCTGAGTGAATAAGCTCAGTCTCTGGGTTTTATTGATATATTGTAAATATAGCAAAATGGTGAATACATATTACTAGAGAGCTTCCAAGAGAAATGGATAATTCATGTCCACAGGTKGAGCCTCTAACTGCTCCAGTATAAAGGCAAATTTGAACCGCTGTAGAATGCTCTGCTCCAGTTTCCATCACTGCTACCCCAAGCAAGCTGAAGACAGCAGGCATTAGAACATGCCCTGAAAGCTGGCGAACTTGTGCCTTGATGACCTCTAGCAGAAGCTGCGTGTCCCACTGTAGAGCCCTCACTGTCTGCGCCCTCCTTGTGGCACTCTTTTCTCCCTTGTAGTTTAAGTAGTTTGGTTTATGTTTTAATGTTGAAATGTTTTCAGCTGCTACTGGTGAGAAGCAATTTCTGCACAGTGAGGAGGAAAAGACTCATTGTATTTGGTGCTGTTCTTAGTGATATGAGTGTTTGTTCATTAGTACTGTACTGAGATCAGCTAACGCCTTTTGTTAAAAATTCTGTTAGGTGATGGTTATACTTGGTCACCGCTGACTTGGTGCGGATCTGAACCAGAAGTGAAAGGCTTTCTACCCTACCAACAATTTCCTGAGCTTTCCATACCCCTATATTAGGAAGGGGTTTTATAGAGTGGAAAAACACCCCACTATAAAGCTCTAAGGTTAAACCTAGAGCTCTTCTCTGCCTTCTACGACACTCCTTAAACTATGGATCTTGTTTGCTTGGAGAGGCAGGAGGAAGCCAGATGGCAGCTGCTTTGAGCTGCTGCTGCTGCCGCCGCTGCTTTGTTGTGCAGGACAGGCGCCCCTCCTCCCTCTCCAAAGCAAACGTTGATTCATGAAGGAGCGTTTATATACCCGAATGAGGGATCCCTGCGATTTTTATTTTAATGTCTGCTGTTTTAATAGGTAGCAATAGAAATGGAGTTCATGATAAGAAACAGTTTTGAGATGTGTATGTGGCAAAGTTGTATAATCCTAAGGTTAAATTTCAAAAATGGTGCAGCTAGCTGTAGTTAATTTATTGCTCTCAGTTAAAGTGCCTGAATTGCTGAACCCAAACAAGTGGCTTAGAAAACATATCCCAATCAGAAAAAAAAAATATATTTTATTTTCAGGTAAAATGCAGTTGATTTGTCATTAGTGAATTAAAAAAACCAAGAAACACACAAAAAAATTTGTTGTTAAACAGATCATTTAAAATTAATAAAACATTGGCTAGAGAGCGTTTAGCAAATTATGAGGGCAGATAAGTTGGCTGGACCAGCTTTACTTCACAGAATCTGCACCACAAAATTGAGTGTTTCTTGAGGCTTGGAAACATTAATTAAAAATCTACAAATTATATCCGTTAACTGGGTTTAACTATGAGGTGCTCACATATAACAGAGCAAACCACAGACTCAGGAGTCCTTGGAAGTCACTCCTAAAGACTGAATTTTTTGTATAGATTGATGTTCACATTTTTACACAGAAAGAAATGATGTCTAAGTCTGTAGACTTCGAACTGTTGGCAAACATGTTTGATATTCATCCTATTTATGTTGCCAAATACTTAATAGTTTTGAATTTCCAAGTGTGCTGAATTGTAACTTCTGCGAAGACGACACATGTACATACAGTAAGGTTTGTAGGATAATTAGCTAAGACTTTCTTTCTCTCGCTGATTATTAAGATCCATCTTCTTGTAAATCCAAAGACAATGAATAGTTAGAGCAAGAGGAGCTCACTGCACGTGCTGTCTTCTGTGTATCTAGCACCACATTTTGCTTGGCACAGTTGTCAGCAAAATGCTCCAGATTCTGTGTTTTACCATAAACTGCCTTCTAAGCACAATGTAAATAGAATAGGCACGTAAGAATTAGGAAATTGTGTTATTAACAAGCTGCATTTTTAACCACCATGGGGAATTTATTTAGACTGCCTAGTGTGCTTCAGAATGTGTTTTYTAATATAAACAGCTACTAAGGAGAAAGTCAGATGAATGTCAGAAATGAGCCTTAATGAAATATTTTTAAGAATATACCAAATATAGTCATGTGGTTTTCCCTGTTCTTTTCTTCTTTGCTTTCTTACTGTTTTTTCTCCTTTCTGATGTCAGTTTATATCTTTTACAATGCAGAYAGAGATGAGAGAAAAAGAGAAAATAACTCTCTAGTGCAGGTGGAAACAGTTAGAGGAGCTGGCTTGGAATTTAAAGCTGATATTCCTCCCTCTCAACATAYCACATTAAAAAGTAGTTTGGGGTGCCTGGCATCTTCATGACTAGTAATATAAGTAAATATCAGCAGTATTCAGGATCATTCAGAATTGAYATGCATATGGTTTATATATAAATATACACACATATATACATTCAGTGTCTTTATGTATGTTACAGAGATATAATAGACATATATGCTGAAATCTATGTTTCACATCAAACCTCTACAGTATGCTTCATGAGGGAGACAAGACCCATGTGTTTTGCAGAAGCTTTTAAAGCTGTTTCATTTATTTTATTAGCCTTTAATGAATGTAATTAGAACCCAAGTAATTAAATGCAATTGTGCTCAGTATGTTCCTGTTGTAAATTGCCCTAAACAATGTGCATGGTGTGAACAAATTTGTGGGATTAATAGAGGATAGATAATGTTTTTGGATAGTATTTCACACTAAACGGCCGCAGAGAGAAACAAAGAAGCTGGCGCAGTGTCATTAATCTTAGTCAACTGGCAGTTCTGGGGTAATTTGCATGACTTAGGCAGTGACACAAGATGGGGCTAGGTTGGGATGGGTGTTAGATCACCAGGATACGTATGTATTTATTTCTCTTTAGTACTCTGATTTATAAGTAGCAGGAAGTTTGTTTGAAGAAATTGATTCATTCCATTTTCATCTCTGTTTTTATCTTAGATTAACTGAATTACTGGCAGTATATTGTCTGTGTTCCTTTGTTTTCATAGCTAGCATATTGGTTTATGGATATTAAAAAACATCTGTGCATCCTTGTCATCACAGGAAAAAAACCCAGATGTGCTGTGATTGGATAGCGCATTACTAGTGGAATAGATTTTCTTTCTTTCCTCTGTCTAGTATGTCTTTTTTCCTGGCTTAGAAAATACCAGGATGCAGTAAGATATCCAGATTTGTTTCTGAAAAACGCTATAGTGGCAATAGTAGTATATGAATTTTCATTTTACATCCTTTTTTTTCTCTGTATATACAAAAAAAAAAATCTGGATAGAAGTGTAATTCTACAACTGAAAAATATTTTTTATATTTTAGTAGATGAATAAATTCTTATGAGATAGTACTGACCACGAGGGTAAATTTTCACAAGAATTGGGTTATTTTCAATGTTGTGAAACTTAGAGCTGACTGAAAATGCCTGTCAAGGTGAACTGTTTTGCTGAAAGTCTGGTAAGAAAATACACAATTAGTTTGTAATATTAGAAAAATGACTCATTGTTTTCAAAACAGTTCCTTTAGAAAGTTCAGCTTTCTAAGAATATGGCCCCATTTACAAGAAATGTGAGCATTGTTCAGAAATTATCTTGACCCATTTCTTTAGCATCAAAATCTTCATATAAGCTTATTTAGTTCTATATTATCCTCTTTGTTTGGACTGAAAACTGTGCCAAAAAGTTATTTTATATACTTATATATACACTTATTTAAATTAATAAGTGTTTATATAAGTGTAATCTATCTGGAAGTTGTTATTCTGTTAACTGTGTAGCTTGTGCTCACCTAATTATGTTTTTATTCTATGCTGTGGTCGTGCTCAGTTGTATAGTAAAAATGACTGCTGAATAGATGGAGAATCTTGAGAAACCCTTGAGAAACTGCAGTCATGAAAGATAAAAAGGAAGTGGTTGCTGCTTCACCAGTATCTGTGGATCTTTTAATTACAATTTTTCATCACAGTTTCACTTAAGCCAGACTGAGGAGGGATGAGGTAGAGTATTCCGAAGCTGTTAAACCAAATAGTTTTGTGTTATGCACATCCTACTAGCTACTTTTTCATGTTTCTAAAAATAAATATTTAATTAAAACGACTTACATGTATTTTGAAATTGCATAGTTATCTAATAAGAAAGGAATTTTAAATACAAAATGCATAGGTACCCTTGAGTGTTGTTATATGGCTTGACAATGTTACTCTGTTTTTATCCTTGCATACAACATCATATTATAGTCATACTTTTAATACTATAAAATTCAGATTTTTCAAAGTAAATGTTAAGCACTGTTGAATAGCTCTGTTGATATCTGCCTACTGTAATGAAATACTAAGTGTTCATGGAAGTCTTTAAAAGATCAAATGTTTTTTGTGGTAATAATATAAGGCAGATGAGCATATTCCCCTAAAATGTGGAAGTAGCGCAATTTTTAGAATATTCAAAATATAACAACAAACACTGACAAGATAAAAATCAGACATATACTTAGGCCATTTAAACTTGAATCTGTATTGTCACTAATGAACTGTCTTGTCTTCTGAATTGCACCTTAACAGTGTAAAAGTAACTGTGACTTTTGATTAAACATTTTAATAATTATACCTTTGAGGAGGAAAGCATTTCTCGTCTTAGTCTGTCAGTAATAAAGCAGAGGGGTGTGATAGCATTAAAATAAATTTACTTATAACAGTTTTAGAAAACACAAAATACAATGTGTTTAGAATATCTTATGTTATACTATGCATTTTTGTAACCAAAAAAAAGCATGTTAGGATGATAGGATGAAGTTAGGATGATAGGATGAAGTTAATGAAAATATATAACTTCACAGTTAATTTTGCATGGCCAAGCTTACTTTCAATGTTTCCTGACTCACAAATTTGGAACATCAACACATACTTATGTTATTTCCTTAAGACAACTAAATAAAAAAATCAGTGTTTAAATCCTAAGGAGTTTTTCCTAACCTTTACTAATGTGCTCTTTTAAGAAGTACAATGACATTAGTGGTTCTGTTTCTTCGTGCTGTACTATAGTTTCAGCCCAGCATAACTTCGATGAACTCGGAGAGTTACATGACTTTATGTACTCTATGATAAAGTAGTGAATGAGACCCTGTTTAGACAGGAGCACAGCCTCTAGTTTTTTGCTCTTTATTTAATAATTGTAACTATGTGTCATACTATCTTCAGTGTCAACCATCACTGCTACACTTTAGGCTGCATATTTGTAAATATGATTTTATTTTACAATAGTGTGTGTTTTGGAGGTATTGCAATATATGCACAGAAGACTAACTGTTGTAGGGAAGAGTGCTCCGACTGAAGAGACCTCAACAGAAAGAATTTAAATGCTTATTTTTTGTCAGCTTTACAGATTTCTTACCATACTACAAAACATTTTTGTCATTGTACCTTAGCCAAAACATCTCTTTTGGAATAAAACTCACATCAAAGCAGTATGTCAAATCAACTATTAAGTAATATTTAAGAATGCTTCCATTAGTATCCATGCAATTCAAGTAAGATGCATTACTTCGTTCTGCTGCTTCGTCTGGCACAACAAACTACATGTTATTCTTCCCTTTTGTGAAAAAAAAAAGTTATTGTACTTCTTTGATTACTGTTGTAATGTGCAAAACAACAAAAGTAATTAATTAACAATTCATGAAAGCAGATGACTGCTATTAATATGTCATTGACCCAAGCACCACTGATGAACATTTAAAGACCAGGGACCATAATATTTATTATCAGGTCAAGCATATTGATATAGCATTAAAATGAGTCACATCTAATACACTGCAAAGAAATTATTATGTTAATGCAACAAGTATTACAGATAGATAGATTTTTTAGTTGCAAAAAGTTATCTAAAATCCATTATGTGACAATTACAATGAGGTAGAGAAAGTGATTTATTGGCTCTGTGTCCAGTGTGAAGTATACGAAATGTTACATTGCTGTGCTCTCTAGTGCCAGTGAATTCTGTGGAAGACGGAGTCTCTAGTTCCTACACTTCAAAATGCTAATCTACTACTTTTTTTTTTTATAAAGTATGGAAAAGTTTATCCCTCAAATGTTATAACCTGTGGACTTCTAGCAGGATAAAATTTCCCCAAATTATTTTGCATTTTCTTTGTTACTAATGAAAACCTTAGTATTCAGTTTGAGGCATCTGTGTCTCTACTTGGACTTTTTCCTGTACTGCCTATATTTATCGGCTATTTTTCTAATAAACTTTTTTTGAGAAAGGGAGGGGAAGAGGGAAAATTGAGGCGATTATACCTGGTTTGTGTATTTACAATTAACATAACTCTGTTTGGATGTGAGTAAGTTTAAAAGTCCATTAGGAGGATAAACCAAATCTGATTTTTTTGTTTACTTCATGGTTACTGGAAGGTAATAAATTTTTCTTCTTTTTATTCTAGTAATTTGGTAATTTTGGCTTTCGACTTTACGTAAGCCACAACTGAAAAGAAGCCACTCTCTTTGATTCTGACCAAAACTAAAGGGTAGATCATGAGTAAAACAAAATCTAACTGGCATATCCTTAAGAAGTTGAGGTAAATTTCGGGGTTTTCTATCTATAATTGAAGTTGTGTTAAAATGATACACTAGAAGTATCTGGCTTTGAATTCTTTCAAATATAAAAACTAAAACTATCTTTAGGTTTGAATTCACAAAATGAAAAATTCAAATATTAAAGGAGTGAAGCCTCTTGTTTGCTGTTTAAAAGTGCTTAGAACTTTATATGTACAAGGAAGGTCATAGATAACACTTAATCTTATGATTCATACTGGCACAGTTTGAGGTAAATGGGAGAGAGGATTTCTTACTGTGCCATGAAGCTGAATTCACTAGGATGGTCTTCCTGAACTACAACTGACTTTGATGTCCCATAGCTATTCTAATTTTCATTCTGCTGCTCTGCTTAGTAGTCGTATCTCTAATTTTGCTTGGTTAAGGATTTTGTATCTCTTCCAAGGCATTTGCACTTCAGTGCTTTTGAAGAGATTCATTGATGTGAAAGCTCTAGCAAATGGTTGCTGCAGCTTACTTTGAAGCAAACAGAATAGCTAGGAAAATTAAAGTTTCTTTGTGATGTTAAGCGGTAGCATCTCTTATCCATGTGTCCTAGAATTGACAAGATAGTGATTGATATCATGTGTAATTGTAACATTATTGGGGCCAATTTTGCTGGTGATATAAGTAGAAAGACTTCAATTGATTCTGTTGTAGTTTTCTATTCGTATTCCATTATTTTGACCCTGTTATTGCATGCTCAAATTAATAGCACTACTTCATTAATTGTTTTTCAGAGTTCATTTTAGGACTTTAATTTGCTGTGTGTTAGATATTATTTCCATATAAACTTAACTTTCGTATCAGAAGGAGATCTTCTCTATGAAGAGGTCAAAATGATTGAGTCATTGCATGTTAATTTGAAACAGGCAGGATCTACAGAACTTTGCTGGCCTCTGTGAGGACTTCTTTCTATTTTGTCTTTTTGCTTTGGAAAGGTGGTTTGATAAGAATGGAAATGTGATAGGTCTAAGGGTATTTGAAAATGTGTCAGTATTTCAAGTGCCCCTGCCCCTCTATTATAAGGCAAAATTAAATGTATGGTAATGAGTTGTATTTGCATTTGTTACTGGAATCTTTGTTCTGTGCACGAGATATATAGATGTGTCCGTGCACAAACAGGCATATGCAAGAGAAGACGTAGACATTATTTTGTAGTGTGCTAAGTGACACTATAGGAAAACGAGACTTAAGCAAGCCAATTTAGCAAAAAAGCAAAAATTTGGAGACAGCTTCCAATACTTTTAAAGCAGTTTCCTGTTTCATTTATTTGTCATCATGTAAGAAGTAGTAGTCCCAAAGGAACACCTGAGTGTAAACAGTTCAAACGACAGTTGCATATGTCTTTGTGACCAACTACTTTTTCATGACATGCAGGTTAAAAACATTAATGTTGTTTTAATATTACTGTGCTGCAAAATATTGATATAGGTTTCATGAGAAAGTGGGAGGGTTGGTGGAAGAAATGCATTTGTCATTATGAAACTCACTGTTTCATTTTTACATGTGAACAAGGCTCTTATAATTACCTTAGCAGAGAAATGACCATAGCTAAATATTCTCTGTGATTACTTTTCAAATATCTATTATACAATGCAGACCTTTTCCTTTCTCTTGGATGGTGTGGTACTGTAATTGTCGCGGGCTGAGCTTAGACAATTCCAGTACTGTCTTCCTCCTTTCTCTAGCTTAGTAGGTGGCAACGCTGAACTACTGATATCTTTGCAAGTCGTTCATGAAACCACTTAGGAAAAATGGAAATCTACCAAAAGTTTAAATATTAATATGTTATTTTAAATATGCAATTTTATATTAATTATATAAATTGAATATATTCTGTATAATAGTTGTATGATATACAAAGATAATAAAGATAACAAAATTCAGGCACTTTGTTCTAATCACATAATGCTTCACTCTTAAAGGCATTATTTTCTCAAATGAAAATGTTCCCTTTCAGTGAAAAATATCTCATTGTATTCTGCCTAAGGAATGCTCCAGAATATAAGTGAGTGTCACAAGATGGAGAGTCTGTTGTCTCTTTGGATAAATTTGAGTCCAGTTCAATATATTGGAATGGAATTAGAATCCAGTGGAAACTTATTGCTCAAATACATGCACTTTAATGTAATTTTAATGTATTTTTTTGATGGGCCTCAGCAGACTTTTGGACGAAATTGATAAGGGCTCTGGAATAACTTGTCAATTTGCCATAATTTTGTGTTTCTCTGCTCTGTCTAAATCTGAGACTTGAATCTGTCCCACCTTCCAGGTGTGGGAAGCTGAACTGCTCAGCTAGTGACAGGAGTGAGGGGAGCTCTCACCTGTGAGCATTTCCCTTATATAAGCACCTTGTAAGCACCTAGCACCCTTGCCTTTAGATGTGCTTTGGATTGTATTGCCTCATCTTCTGTCAGTGTCTGGCTCTAAATTTAACACTCGAGTACAGTGCTTGCAGTGCACTGATTTGAAACATTGCTCTGTTGCTGCATCTTGAGCCAAATCTGGCTCAAGATGAAAGTTTTGAATTTAGTATTAGAATGCAAGGATGGGTCTGGTCTTTCCAACCTTTGGCACTCTTACTGAAGAGGCTTGGAAATCCAGAAGAATGTTGGGTCTCCAATTCTTGCTGTTAAGAGCTGTAGAGCAGCCTAGGTATTTGTGAAATATTAGCGGTTTCTTGTAGCATCCTTTCTGGATTTTGTGGCTGGAAAAAAAGTATAATGGTCACTGCAATTTGTGAAAGTCTTTGTATTGATTTCTACACACAGAAGACTGGGCCTAAAGGAAACAATTCCAAGTAAGAGGTGGTGTGCAGGCGTGAAGTGACATGTGCAGTATGAAATGTCAGATTGTAGATACAGAAGAGAAGTCGTGACTTGGCAAATTTCTGCCCTGATGTCTTTCAAATATTTTTAGAAGCTTGAAGTAGGGAATTGGTTATTATTACTCTTTAATCCTGGTTAGCAGTGACATGCAGACTATGAAATGTATTCGGCCTGATTTACATAAATCTGAAGCTTGTCAGCTTCTTCCTTTTAGATACCTATGTTGCCTTAAAATTCAAATTGATGACCTCGCAACACAAATGGGTAGCATTGGTAAATGTTACTATAATTTTCTTCTATTATTGAACATAGAGATGAAAATGCAGTGTTAAAATTTGTGATATTCTTATGTGCACTATGCAGTTTTCCATATTTTTGAAATGTTCTTTTCTTTATCAAAATGTCTTTGCTTCATGTTGCTTAACCAAAGGCACCGAACTTGACCTTTTGTTTATTTATTTTTTTTATTTAAAAAAGAAGAAACGTTCTCTGTCAACTCAACAGTCATTTTTCTGTGCTGTCAAGAACGAGCAGATCTGTGCCATAGAAAACATTAAAGGAAATAAGAGAAATCTTGTGCTTATAATCAGAAAAGCTCTGGATAATTTTATGACTGCAAGGCACATTTATAGTTATGCATATTAAGATAGGGTACTTACCTCTCATTTTTCAAGATATAGCTTACAAGGTAAAAAAACCCTTTTTTTTCTTTTTTTTTTTTTTTTTTTTTTTTTTAAGAATTATTTAAAGACCCAAAATGTGTGGTAAGTGTATGCTAAGAAATGTTGCTAAAATATATTAATTTTTATTAGGGATGGTTATGTTGTTTTGTCCTCAGTAATTAATTTCTCTTAAAAGTGCACTTGTGACTTAATATATTTCTTCTTTCTGGTTTGCTGTAAATGTTTTCTTTAAAACATAAACGTGATCTTTTCTAGCTTTAACAAGAAAACTCCAACATTTTCTATAAGATCAAAAATTTTCAAATCTTGAATTTTTTTAACATTTTTGTACACATCTAAAAAGATATTTTGTTTGTCTGTATTTGCTTCAAACCATACGTGTTGGAGGTATGGTTATGAAAATAACCACTTAATACTAATAAAATATACCATTCTGCAGTCCATTTCTAAAGTTTTCCTTATGGAAGCATTGCTATTTAACCTTTCTGTGTTCTTGTACTTGGATTTTTGCATTTTGAGCTACCCTTGGATAGATTTCAGTGCTCAGGATCTGATCTTAGTGTTCTCATTGGATACTCTCAGTTATGTCAAATCATTCTGTGTCACATTTGAAATAGATTGCTTTGGACTTTTTAAAATGAAACTTTCTTTTGTCACCCTAGTAAATATGCCCTTTCTAAATTCTTCCTCTTCTTGCTTTCAGAAGAAAAGACTACAAAGACTGTGCTTGTAATTAAAAGTCATTTTTAAATAACCTCAGAAGATTGTTTCTAGAAATCAAAACATCTTTATGGTCCCATTTCTAAGGAAAGAAAGACAAGTGACTGGGATCCTGTACACTTTACTGTAGTCTACATTAATTACCTTCTATTAAAAAATGACAAAGACCTTTTTGAAAGGGAATCTGGCACTCTTTCCACAGAAATGATGGCAGACACCCTACTCTCTGCTGATTTCTTGACACTTCTAATTACCTGTATTCATTTGAAATCGTTTCCTTTGTAGTGAGTTATTGGCATGATTTTCAGAGAACAAGAGGAAAATGGAAAACATTTTAGCAAGTTAAGAAAAAAAAAATCAACAGTATCATTGTTTGCAGCTTTTGTTGAAACTACCTATGTGAGTCATTTGAGGGACATGAAGGTAAATGAAAGGTTATACTTTGCCCTGCACGTTGTCGCTGGTATTTGTAATGTCAATAACTGTAGAAGGTTGTCAGGAAGCTGGAGAGATAAAGGTCAATAGCAATGACAAATATATCATTGTATGTGTTTGAATATGCAATATCAGCCTAATCTCATGGTGGAGGTTTTCACACCCTGGAAATATCAATCAGGTGCTATATCAGAATCATCCATTGTTTTCAGTGTACCTAGAATTAAGTGGGAGATCAGGAGATTTAAGTTTTACCATGTTTAAATTATCTTTCCCAGATTGTATTCTGTATTTGTTCTCCTGCAAAGTTGTCTTCCTTGAAATAAGACTAGCATGACTAGAAAATGTATTCCAGATATTCTAGATTCAGTAATTTGTTACAGCACATTGAATATTAATCTCTGTGTAACCTCTGATAATGCTACACATTTCAAAATATTTTTACAAATCATGACTTTCTGATAATTGTGTATAATTCCATTTTTTCATTTACTAATGAGTACCACAGCATCTCACTCAAAGTGCCTTGTAAAGAAAGACTTATTTTCATGAACTGTATCAGACTTTCAGAGCTCAGCAAAAATGACCACAGCCTGCAGTTTGATGAGTGTATTGAGGAATTATCCTATAGAAAGAATAATCTTGCAACACATTAAAGCACTGGAGTTTTATTTTTTTTACACGTGAATTCTGGTTTAGGGAAATTTCCCTGTTTGACCTGTTGGAGAATGCCATCAAATCACAAATTGACTCAGTGTTGTCTGGTTTTCTGTGATTATGCAGGTGCAGAAAAATGGGAGACGGAGAACAAGGAAAGATCAGAGAGCCATATTGACACCAAAGGTAAAAAGAGCAAGTTGTTTGGTAGAATCTGGCGAGCTTTGGTGAGAATGGGGAAGGTAGCGGGGAGGTCATGAAGTGAGGAGGAGTTTAGAGAATACTTTGGGAAGGGAGCACATGCCACAAAATAAAGCTTCTTTCTGGGTAGAACGTGTGAAAAAGTGAATGTAGAAAGCTCAGAAAAAAGTGATCTCAGATTGGATCTACTGAGTAGAACTATGAAATCTGATTTAGCAAAAAAGAATCCTGAAAGGAGAAAATAAGCCATAAAGACAGTGTTGCACCTTGGATCCAAGCATCATCCAAGCAACGATTGCAAACCTGTTTTTTTTAGTAAACCATCTATAAAAATGTTTACTAACATTGAGTTAGTGGTTTTATTCTTCCTGAACAGCAGAACTAGTACTTTCAGCTTTAGTAGTGCTAAAGAATATATCACTTCTGTCAACTGTCCCTAAAATTCAAAGCACTTCCACCCAAGCCGTAAGAATTTTACAATAACTTGTTCGTTTGTTCACTGGCTTGCAGTATTAAGTTTTTTCTTTGTTTTTTAATGCTTATTCAAGTTTTAAATATCTCATAAACACATGATGTTCTAGAATGTGAATATGTCTGTATCCTACCAAAGTCCATAGGATTTAAGGAAGTGCTTGAAGAAGTTCATTGCTGGCTGAAGTCTTTTACCTAGTCCTTTCCTAGAAGTCTATGTGACTTCCAAATACATTTTTTCCTGAGGGTAAACATCCTATCTGGGATTCCAAGGACATAATACTGACTGAAAAGGTAATACCCCCTCATACATGCATATGAGCGTATGCTTCCAGCACTGCCTTCTTTCAGACCATCTGCCACACAGGTCAGATAGAACAATTTAAAAAACATTGAGAGAAAAGCATCCAATTTCACATGAAACATTTCTCTTCTTGAAGTATCACAACTTAAGATAGTATATTGCTTTTCTTTTTTAGTCATGATATACATACTTATCTTGACAGACATTTTATTAAACCAGTTATTGAAATGCTACACCAGTGATTAAAAAATATGACAATACTGTCTGAGAAATAAATTTGTCGTTCTAGACAGTGCATTGCATGTACCGTTGGCTTATGAATTTTGGCATATTAAATGTTTTGTCTTCTACATACTTATGTTGGCTGATGAGAATGATTATGGATGCAGAATAGGTATGCTGTGGTATGTATGTCTCTCGAGTTCCTTTGTCTTTGAAACTGTGTTACTAAAGCAGAGAAAGTAATGTGCATATGCTATATTCCCTCTTTCCTCCCTCCCGCCACTCCTTTTCTCCCTTCTCTCTCTCTTTTCTCCTTCTGGGTAGTGTTACAGAAGTTCTCTTTGGAAGCATACACAGTTTGACTGACTGTCTGCACATTCTGTACTTGTTCTTCCACTTACGTTTCTTCAGTAGACTGCATGTGCACGCACAGGTTTGTTGGTTAGTTTTCCACTTGAAGATAGTCTGGAAGCTTATAATGGAGCAACACTTGTTAGACTTCTCACTCAAATCTTAATTGTGTCATTGATGAAGGCCTGTTATATACTCAAGATATAGATACTGCTATGGGATGACTGGCATTATCAGGCTGTGTGGAGACAATCTTATTGCTGTTTTGAACCTACACCTTAGCACTTCAGAACTGGAACAATCTTTCAGCTGTTACGACCTTCTTGTATGAGTTTTGGTACCATGTGCATGGCTAAGGATTAGATGCTCCCAATATTGAGAACATAGACCATTTGTAAGCTAAAATATATTGTTCTGGAAAGCAAATTGGTAAGTACTTCTGAGGTAGGCATCTACCTCTGCTCCTCATCAGCCAGATGGCTGCTTCTCGCTTTGTAGCCTTGGGTGTTATGTAAGAGCTGTGAAAGTTCAGAAATTGCAAGTGCCTAGGCCAAGCTTGCTAGCCTGTTAGCCTTTTTTGGAGTCCATGACTGATGAAGTAATGTATTTTCCAATCCATAACTATAGGATTTGATATGCTTTTCCAGATAACATAGTGCTATACTTCCTATTAATCACTGGTATTCAGGATATGAATACTGGAATCCAGGCCATACGTGAATTTCTGAAGAACGTGCCTCATTGTGGCCTGAGTGCTCTCTCTGATGTCATCTGAGACATCCAGGCTGTGCCCTACATAGGTAGTGGGCCATAATACAGCAGATCTTTCCAGTCTATTTTCTAAAGTATGGTAGGCCTTGAATGTAAGACATTTATTTGCATTACTTAATAAATATCACAGTATCGTGCATTATCTATTCATTTTCTTACCAGGTAAACTACCAGCATTWCAAAGGTCAATTTTAATACTATATGTTTGCAATAATGTGTTATGGTGAATATTTCTTGGATTTTTAACTTTACAGCACTGTAAAAGGCCTGAAAATAAATTAGTTCATACTTGAATTTATTCTTAATAAAAGTGCTGCATATTTAATAATACATATAAATATAAAAGACCTAAAAATAAGCTCACGTGTCTCCCTCTTTCTACCCTGCTATTTAGTGCAGCATTTCAAAACCTTCACTTGTGAAATGATTTTGATTTAGAAATGCATATTTCTGATTTTTTTTGACAAAGAAAGGCCTTTTGTTCTGTCGTCTTCAACAGAACCTCAGTTTGTGACTTTCTACTGTCCCCTAGTGGCATTTTAATCTTTATAACTATTGTGATATTGCCATTCTACATGGCTTCTGTGCTTTTCTATTTCCTTGAGACTATCATTAACAAACATTTAAAATACTATTAAACAACCCATCAAGTGACTGTGGAAGCAATAACATTGCTCTTTAGCCCGAGTGGTCTTTTCAGATATTTTTAAATGATATAAACAAAACCAGCAACCATATGCTATCTATATAGTGCATTACTTCATTACAGTAAACATTTCAGATTTTCAGAATGTTAACACAAACCTGATGAAAGAAAAATGTTATTAGTTGTGACGAGCCTATACATACCCTACAGTAGCTAAAATGTAATTTGTGACAGGTTGGAGAGTTATTGTCAGTAGTCTTAGCGCAATGCATTCCAGCTATTCCTTTTATTTTCTTCCCTTTAAACTCACACTGCATTTCCATTAGATTGTAAGCAAATTTACTATACCCCACAGTGACGCTTTTATATCAAATATTAATGTTACAGAAGTGTAGTGTATTAGTAGCTATTTCAGCTGATAGTTATTAAAAATGGACTTTTAAAGTTTTCTGTGTTTATATATATATTTATATAGTGTGTGTATGTATATAGTGTGTGTATATATACATATATATATATGTATACACACATATATATATATGTATATATACACACACTCATTTTTATAGCTTTCACTTTCTTAAATGCGTGGCTACTTATTCTTTGGTTTAGCTGCATATGTATATATCTCCCTCATATTCACACATATTCTCTCAATTTTGTCTTTTTAATTTGATTTTTTAAAATTATTTTTATAATGCAACCAAAACAGTCCCTATAAATACAGGCTTAAGTGATTAGTATCTTCATGTGAGTCATAGGTTTTTATTTCAGGATAACTACTAGAATATTTTTTTTTTCTGAAATGATACATGTGTAAACACTGAATGGTATAATTTATTTCATTCTTTATACTGATGAGTCGTATTTGACATAGATGTTAACAAGCTCTTTCCCAGATTTGGAAAGTCTGAAGAAGGCAATTGAGGATTAATTTACAGTAAACAATGAAATTCTGAGTGAAGATGTAAAAAGGTGTATTTAAATCCTTTATATATGTCCTATGTATATGTACGTATATCTATGAATACACACACATAAATACTTTTAGTTTAAAATGAATAAGAATTCCTTTAAGCTCTTTAAATTTCTATAAGATTAGCAAAATAGAGGTCAGCACAAGAAATACATATAAGTTCTACCATAATACTATCAAAATTGATAGCTGTAAAAACGACAGCACTGTAAGTACAAGGTCCAGTGAAATTTGGCCCATTAACTCAGCGTTTAAGGAATCAAAGAGATATATATTGCATTAATGACTTCTTGGCACTGTCTACTAGAGTATTATGGTGTATAATAACTATCACACTAATACTACTGTTGCATGCTTTTATCTTGAACTGGAGCGAGGGTACAAACCCTGCAGCAATCATATTTTCTGAGAAGGCTTCATTATATGCTGTATGCCTTGGTTTGAAAATAAAGAACATGGCACGACATTTTATATAATTTATTTTGTTAGAGAGGAAAAGAATTGGTGCTAGTTTGTGAACGTTGTCTGTCTTTTGTAGTCACGTTGCAACTCTGCGTAGACCTGCTTATCCATCCTTAGATTTGATTAAGATATTCCCAAACAAATCCTTAGAGTGCAATCATTTTTGGCACATGCACACATAAATGTAACCAATGTTAATCATACTGCTTAATATCTTCTTTTTTCTTTCCTAAGATTGGGAAAGAAGAGATTTAAAAGCTCTCAAATTGTTTAAGCTTGTCAGAATGAATAAAATATGTTGCCCTTTATTTGTACATGTACATATAGTGTGGTGCAGCTTTCAGTACTGTTTCTTTTATGATATCGTTTGAAGCAGTAATTTCTTAAATTGAAATGTAGAATTTTTGAGCTTTCTTCCTTTTGCAGTAAACAAGAAAATTTAAGATATAGCTGCTGTGTTATTGAAAACACTGGAAATGCTAGAGGCTAAGATTGAGTGAGAGTTTTCCTTCAAAATGCTTTGTTGTAGCCAAGCATAACTTGTTCAGTGTCTTAATTCATAAGATAAAATTATCAATGTCCTTTTTATTAGGAGGTTATACGTTTATGGGTATCTAAAGAATTTCCTGCAAAAGACTTTTTAAAGTTTACCTAATTACTGCTATGATACTGCAGAAGAAAATAAAATAGATGGTTTCGCAGTAATTACTAGAAAAATATAACACTATCAGTGACCTACTTCCCCCAGAATTATTTTTTTCCAAAACATCTAATAAAGCTAAGCAGTCTCACTTTTTACAACTCAGGACACTATCTAAACAGAATGAACAGATTTATAGAGTTATTTTTAGTATATGTCACTAGCATTCCAGATTACAATTGCTCTTGAAGCTTATTTGACATTCTGGTACAAAAATATACTCAGAAATCTCATTAAAATCCTGCATAAAGTACAGTCTCAGTAGGGCTGTTACCTCTCCTTCAAAAATTGGGGATGAGGGTGAACATGCATGTGTGCATCGTGTGGTTTGGATTTGATTTTTTTTTCTGGTTTTAAAAAACAAATTGAAACATCTGCAGATGAACATGTACGGAATTTTATATAAAAAAATTGCTCAGCTCGCAACCAGTTGAAGTAACTAAGCATGTTGGCAGTTTAATGTATTTCAAAGAGCAACAGGTAAATGCTGACATGTGTGAAATGTTAATGCCATTCTTCCATCAGCCTAACAAATAATTGTGTATTGAGGTAAAATAAGGATTAAGCTCTTGAAAGGTAGAATATTTTGCTTTTCTGAAAGCCATTCTTATGTGAATAAGGCATGTGTAAAGTGTTATGTAAGATAATGATATATGCCATGCACAGTATCTTCTCTGAAAATATAATATCATGCCCTATGATGAAATACAGATTTATACATGTATATTTTAAATTCAGCTGGGAAAAAGTGCTTTTTTGTATATGTGTTTTTTTAACAACTTATAGCTTTTGTTTTTATTTTTTGCAAATATTCATATTAACTGCAGAATGTTGAGAAGATAAAACTGATTCCATATTCAACAAATTTATGTGTTCTTTTGTATTTATGGAAATCCTTTGATGATGTTAAACTATAATGGAAACCTAAACTAACATTGCTATTTTTTGCCTTCTGAGCCTTTTAATCCGGTTAATGTAATACTATTTAAAGGCAAAGGCAGTGCCATTACTCGTAGTTATCACTCAGCTGTAGAAATCTAGTGGATCTTAAACTCAGAGATATGACAATAAACAGGAATTTTACAGAGACTGCTCTCATAAGCTAATATTTTGGAGAAAGCTTTCTCGAAACTGTTAGAATACCAAACTGTTATGTGAACCATTAGAAAAATATTTTTCCTGCAGACTTATTCACACACATACATGCAATTCTGTAGGCTTTAGAAAGCAGTTTGCTGCAACTGTTTTTTAGCATTAAAAGTCATTGTGCACTTAAACATTGAAACAAATAATTTCTATAAACGTATCTCTAGACAGATTGCTCTCTGCAAGTCTGGCATGGAATTGAAAGAGTAAAATGACACGGTCAGGCATTAGCCTGGTAATATTAGGTAATATTAATCATATCTGTAGAGGAAGAGGAAATTAAGATAACTTGGAAGGGTTAAATGTGGGCTGGTTGCTTTCCAGACATATATTTAGGAGGTTTTTGTTGTAGCTGACTGAATTTTAATTCAGCAAAGTAAAGTAGCAAATGGTTACTGTAGCCTGCCAGAAAACTGTGTATGAAACAAAGAACTACTAGGTTCATACAAGCTGATAAAGGATTACTATACAGACAAAGCCATTTAAAATTTGCAGCTCCAACCAGACAATTTTTTATGTTTTATGAAGAAGCACAATTACATTTTGAATGACCTTATGCCACAGTGATGATATAAAGAACAAATTTGTCTCTGCTTCTGAGTCTAACTTGTGTATCCAGTATACATTAGTCCGTTTCAGTTGGTGTAGCTGTGATTGTTTATCTCTGTCAATTTTAAGATATGAATTAAACTCAAACGTCTTTCAAATGTGATACTGTACTTACTCTGTTCAAATAATAAAAATAATTTATTGCAGTAATCTGGATTTATGTCTTGGTTAGTTAGAGTGAATATATAGCCTCTGTGGGAATCCCTTTGGCCCCTTAAATTCCACAGTGTTTTAAAATGTACTTGTGAATTAGAGAAAGTTGTGTGTGTGTTTTGCTTAAAATGCTTTACAATTCATGCCAGCAAAGAAAATAAAAGCAACGTGGGTAAGCTAAACATGGTATTTTAAAAATCTTTTGAATTTTAAAGTAAGTGAAGTTAAGCTGATAGCACATTTGAAAGATAAAAATCAATGCAAGTTATTTTTAACTATATATGTATGCCTATTATAATCAAAATATTAAAGATACCCAGAAGGCTTTACCTATATGACACATCTTTTATTATTCAGTCTTTAACCACTAATTCTGTTTGTAGTTTTAAAATCTTTCCTAGTTGTGTAATATTGTATAATTTTTCTTTCTTCCTCTCTGTCATGTTCATGGTAAACTTGCACCTATTCATCTGTCTGTATTAATCAGTTAGAATGTCGAGAGATTAAGGAAAAACTAGCTCATTAATTGAAGAAAGTCTTTTATTTTGTTGCAATGGCAAATCCAAATACTGCATAGCACTTTTTAGAAAGATCTACTTACAGTACTTTGATTAATAATATCTAATGCATTCAAAAACCTTAAGTCTTACAGAAACACTTATCTCTTTGTGTATTGAAAATACAATGTACAAGCTTTTCAGCAAAAAGTTTGAGAAAGGAGTTCTGAGAGAATGTTCATTATGAGAGAAACAAGATTACCATGATATTCAGAAAGATGAAGGCTTTCTTTGTGGCTTAGTTCTAAAACGTATGTTAAATTTATAAAATTATTGAAAAAATTGTGTGTGACCATAATTAACCTTAGATTGTAAAGTGATGTAGTTGCAGTACTTTCAACTGCAACTGTTTTGAAACTGTTTTGAAATGGATACCTTCAGTTATGCACATATATTTCTATATGAACATATACTCTAAAAACAAGTGGGCTTTTCTATTAACTGGGAATGAATTGTACTTTTTATCCTGTTAGTTCAAGCTAGAAAAGGGACATTGCTTCATTTTACTCTTCTTGTATTACCTATGCATACCTGTGACATCAGTATTATATATGCACTGCATGTGGATAGTTGAAATGCAAGTTGATCCCCCGAAGAAGCATGTGCTAGGTGAGAAAGCATTTTTAATAACTTTATTGTGCAAATCTGTGTCTAGGTATGCTTTTAATTAAACTCTGGACCATAAATAAGCAAATAATAGAAGTTAGCAGAAAAGCAGTTGATCTAAATCATGACAGTAGCTCATTTATCTTTGTCCTAACAAGACAATAGGAAATGACACTAAGCCGTTGTTTTCTATGCATTAAGATTTCCTTCTTAAACAAATGCAATTGAGGCAGTTTGTTTTTCAGCGACAGCCCAGCACGCAGTGCCAGTGGCCAGAGTTTTGTCTTGTCTTCATCCAGGGAAGGATTAATCTTTGTGATGGTGCAAACAAAATGTATGTCTGGGGTCAAAGTGCGGGTTGCCTTTTGGGATCTGCATTACATTAATGTCATTTTTGGGTTCCTGACGTTAATCAAAACCAACACCATAAAGCGTCACTTAGCTAATTTGTGTATTATTGTCAATGTTACCATTAATTATGCGTTTGTGAGGAAAAAGAGGATTAATGAGATGTCACAGGTAATTTACAATGATCAGGCTCCCCAGGACATTGAGAAAACACTAGCTGTGTAAGATTACCATTCAAACATAATAGTACTCAGGGAGGAAAGTCTTTGTTAATTCTCTGAACCAAGTTTTTCTATCACTATGAAATTTATTTTATACTGACCATAGAGTATTTATTTTACATTAAAAGAAGATTTTTTTTTTTCCCAAGCTCTTTCTGTTGAAAGCATTGCTAAAGAGATGGAGTCATATGTTAATCAGGAAATCCTTGAGAAAAATTCTGCTGTGTTGTACTGAATTACTCTAAGATATTCATTTTGCTGAAAATTTTCTACAGGCACCATTAAAGAGCATAAAGTCCCATTAAAAGTGCCAGATTATTGAGTGATAATACCATCATTAACACAGCATTACCATAGCGTGATGCTCTCTCTTCATAATATAGAGGCAAAAAAGAATGAATGTTTGTGTATTCATAATACAGGTATCAACTATATAACATATAGGTGATGAAGTCAAAATGTAAATAGAAGAACTCATAGGCTCATTCATTAATGATCCTGTGTATTCTATTGCTACTGCTGTTTATTAAGCTTTATTCATACGTTTTAATTTGGAGTTTTTAGAAAAGTAGCCTACAGGACAAAAACAGTCAATTTTTTTTTCCTCAAATTAACATTAGTTTCCCAAGACAAGGCAACTAATATTATAAATTAATTTCATAAAATATTCAGTGCAACCCATGTTGGGCTCTTGCTAGTTGAAAACTGAATTTGTATTGATTTCATTTAGCTTATTTAACCAAGATCCTTTTGAACAACATTTTTAATCTGTCCAGTTCTGGTGCCAGTTTCTAACAATGCTTCCTTTTTCAGGAGTTTAAAAGTCTTGTGAGAACAAGAATATTGGAGAATATAATTGAATAGAAGAAAGAAATTTGCTTGTCTATACCCCTCAATCCCCAATAATTTCCTCAAAAAAATTTTGAGGCAGTTTTTCTCCCAGTTCCCCACGCCCTCATAGGTTATTTTATATTAAGTCTGAATATCTGTATCCTTTGTTCAATAGGTAAAGTGACCTTTGCACGTGTATATACATATATATATTCTTTTACTTTTTGTTATATAAGGTAACATTTTTGAATTCACAGTAAATCAGATTGCCCCACAAATACATATAAATCATATGCAACATGAATCATACATGTGCTATATATGTGTATATATGTAGGGGTCCATGCTGGAGCAGGAGGTTGGACTAAATGATTTCTAGAGGTCCCTTCCAACTTTAACCATTCTATGATTCTATAATATATGATCTACTGTACTTCAAAATTCACTTTCAAGTGAATTTTTTGTAGCCTCAAAACTGATGCTTTGAGACTGGTTCTAATTTTTGTCCTTTGCGCCAATTCAAAATACTTTGTGCAAATTTAAGAATCTTCCTGACGTTCTCTTGAAAAGATCAACTTTGTTTGTTTGTTGTTTGTTTGTTTTATGTTGCAGAAACTAGTACTGTTTATAACGAAGCATAGCTTATGATGTTATCATGATTAGTATCCTGGGCCAAAGGACGAGGACTCTGCTTCCATGAAATGCTGCTTCCCCTGTGAAGCAGCAAGTACCAGCCGAGAAACTGGAAATTTGGAAGACTTCAGCCTCCTACTGCTATGAAAAAGCCCTGAACAGCAAGGGACAGGGGCTAGATCTGTGGACCCCACACTGACATATAAAGAACATTAAATCACAGAATTTTGCTCCATAGACATTTATAAGTATGGATTAGTTGCTAAATAAAAGCCTCTTCTGAAGATAATGACATGTTTTTATTTAGCTTTCCCGTCTGGGACATAAACATGCTCTGATCCTATTTATTTTACCTGCAGCTGCTGATAACCACTTGACACAGCTTATTAGCTGCACTAAAAAGTTTGCAATAGAATTCAGGAAACTCATTAAACACAATTTAAAAAATATTGGCACAGTATCATACAACATCTAGAATGAAGATAGAGTGATTAAACAAGAGTTTAATGATAACAGCTAGATTTGAACAGATTTATGAATAAACTGCATAAAAGCTTACAGCTACAATCATGTGCAACTCTCACTTGTTCCAGCAATTGCCAGAGGTCAGGATACTAAGAAATACGTGCAGGCTTGAGAATTTGGTTGTGCTGAAAGTTAGATGCGGACAAGAATATTGTGATGAATGGTAGATTTGTTGCAATTTGATAAAAAGTTATTTTTGGTAACCCTAAAACTAAACCTATTCAGTCAACTCTAGTTTAAGTCTGTGAATATTTTTTATCTGGAATGTTTACCCTGTTCTTTTTAGCAACCTGGACTGATTAGATGATTACACATCCATTACCTAAGGTATGGAACATGGAAGCTCCATTGCATGCAAGGGGATTTCAGCTCATCTCCCACGAAAACACCGTAATTTACCAGTTAGAAATAATATTGTGTACAAGTATTCCATAGGAAGTGAAACAGTCCCAAGATCACTTTCGGACTGTTCTTATCCCTGCTCTGAATCCTGTTCCAAATATATTTGCCAAAAACTAGAAAGAAGAGCATTCCCCAAGTCTCTCCATGTTCAAATAACTGAGTTCAAGACATGAACATAACTAACATAGCAAATAGGATACCTGGTGCTCACATAATCTCGGAGCTGGAAAGTCTCCTTCCATTGCCTTTATATGAAAGCAAAAGACCAAAACACAAAATGAGTAACTGATGCAGCTTTTTGGAAGATAGCAGAGATTTTGCTGAACTTGAAGATCTCAAAGGATATTATTAAGGGCCGTCTAGAGCATTTTCTCACAGGTCTTGTTAATGCCTCATAGGCAAAATGTTCTAGGAAAAATGCTCTGTCCATTTCTGTCTTGGATTCATGCTCTAAAAACAAAGGCTGATGTGTTTGTGAAAACCTGTCACTTGGGTCAGTTTAATGATTGCTTTGCAGAACTTATTTCTACCTGTCATCTCATCAGGAGTCTACTTTAGATGATGTTTTTTGCTTGTGGTAATCCAGATGCATGCCAGAAATGGCAAAAAGAGAATGAAAGGTAGAGCAAATACAGTTTCCTTAGGTTTGCTAGAAAATGTCCTTACCTGAAATCACAGTTTTTTCTCCTTCTGGCTTAGGGAAGGAATTAGTGTAAGAGGAATCGACTAAAGAAGATAGTATCATTTTAAATATCTTTGAGGGAAATCTTCATTGTTTTTCTCACTAAATACTAATGAACATATTAAAAAGACTCTTTACGTTCTTTGACCTTTGTGTGGTGAGGATAAATATGTGGCATCTTTTGAACAGCATGTTCAGGACTATTGGATAGCATTATAATTAGTAATATGCATATAATTAGATGTTTAAATATCACTTCTATTTATGAAGAAAAAGAGTACTCTTATGCTAGAACTTCATTTGAGATTCCAAAATAAAATGTTTTTAAATGTAAAATTTTATGTGAAGGCCAACACATTTTATATAATAATTCCCATGAAACAATGAGTAATATGTACCAGTTTCCATTTAAGAAAGCATTAAAATTATCTCAGACTAATATCTGAAAGCTAATTTTATTTGAAATTATTTTTTGACAAAATAGAATTTGAGAGATTATAAACCATCCATTGAAATATTTAGTTTTTAAATAATATAAATAGGAAAAAATAAGCATGCTTATGGTTGTAGTATTCAGTTTTGACAGATGAAAGCAGGTTTTCATAACAAACATGGTCTGATGGGATTTATCTGTCAGCTTGGTGGGGTGAATACAGTACATTGTCATAATGTCCAAGAAACAGTGAAAAGATGTAAACATTTTGGACACATTACTTAGAAGCTTTCTTATATACATTTTATGCATAAAAGAATTTAAGTGTTGACATAGCAGGTATTCCTTACTATTGATTAAAAGAAAAAATCATGATTATCAATCTAAAAGTAGGTAAGGAGGCTTGCAGGAAAGGAGGAGACAAAAAGAACTGATTTACAAAATAAAATACAGGAACAAATTCCATGCTTGATTATAAAGTGCAATATCTTTTAACTTGGAAACAGTAAGTAAAATTTATTTTAGTATTAGGTTACATTTTCAAATGACTTTGAATCTTGGAAAGATTCATAGTATAGAGAGGCATGTAAAGCGGACTAGTCTTCAGCCTTAATAGTCAAACACTACTGGGCAAATATTGCTGATACTAGTTTCTTCCATTAGCATTGTCCATAGAATATTAATCTCATGCTGAAAATTCTTCCATTTACTCAAACAGGATGGCAGGCAGATCACATCTTGGATTTTATTTTTTGTCCTGAACTTTTTTGATCAGTTTGTTAAAACCATTCAGTAATATATATATTTGCTGAATATTGTAATTCCTTTGTCCTTAGTCTTAGACTGTTATTTATATGGATTTTCTGTAAACTTGGAACGTGTTACTGCTTTAGATCTCCTTCCTCCACAAACTCCTACATTTTGTTTTGAACAGTGAGTGATTTGCTGTTGAGGAAATCTACTAATGTCTCTGTAATGTTGGTTGAGGATTTCTTCAGGTTTGTTGTTTAGTCTATCGTAGTTACGTGATTTGGCTTTTAAGCATCTAGGATAAAAATACTAACTTTTAACCTAATTGTTAAGTGCCATTTACATTATTGGACCTTTAAGTTCTGTTAGGTCATTTGCATTCTTATCAGCCCCTTTGGCTTGTGTATATATGTCATGTATGTACATTCAAACTTACCTCAATAGCAGAGAGTCATAAATAGGACTCTAAATGAACTGATTTTCAGACTACTTCGTTCTTCTTCGTGCATTCAGTCACATTCTTGTAATTATCACTTTTTTCAAATTTATTTTGTTTAGATTTTATTCTAAGGGAGAATGAATTGTAAGCTAAAGCTSATCTCCACTCCAGCAGGAGCATATCACCTCTGTAATAAATCCCTATCATTTATGTCCTTGATTCCCTGGAATCCGGAACTTCAAAATGAAGCAATGTCCTCAAACTCAAGTTAAATTTCTCTTATCAAGATTTTAGTCTACCTTTTCATTATGTTCTCTAAGAAAAGTTTGAGATTGTCTTATAGTACTAGAACTTGTTATTCAGGAAGCATAGACAATCCATTTTTCCCTCATTATAATGAATATTTTGCTTTTGCATTAAAATCTTCAGATTTGGATTAATTTCTTGTAGTGAAAAAGGAACTAAATTAAAGAATTGGGTAACCTACTTTGTCAAAACATATGCATGTTGTGGTTATCCTACAGATGTCTTAAATGTTAATTTCTTCCATGCGGGGCTAAACTTTTAAGCAAAAGCAATCACATTCTATATGTAACTCTTCAGTGGTTTGTTATTTTAATTGCGAGGTATATTATTTTAACTTCAACTAAAAGGTAGCCTAAATTCATTTTAATCTTAACTTGAGCTTTGGGATTTAAATCATGACAGTAGAAGCAGAATAACTGTTCCCTCGCTGTCGTTAGAAGAGTACCTGGGGTAGGCATTTTCTTTTTACTATACGTTAGCCAAAGGAAAGTGGTAGTTAAAAACCCACAATTAATAGTTAGCAGAATTAGGTTTCTCTTGTAGTTCAGGTGCAAAACAGCGGTCTGACTTAATAGATTTGAAAAAGTTTATATTGTTTCTTCTTAAAAAATATGTTTTTAAAATCATTTTTAGACTACTTAAAGTTTTCTTACCTTTCTGCTGTTTTTCTCGTATAATGAATGCATTAGTTCTGATTTTTAGATACTACCATTTTTTTCTTGATTATAGTTGTTTTTATTCTGACATTTTAATCTTAGCACCAGAAAGCAGCCTGCATATTGTCTGCACATAGATAGGGAAAATGTTATTCCATTTATGGATTGTGTTATACTCATTCCATGTAGTTTAATGTAGTTCTGTTTGCAATGTTTTATTCAGATACAAAAATACTTTTTCTTTTGTAAAATGGACTTTGTTAATTCTTTTTTTTTTATCAAAGTGTTTTTCAATTTGTACTGGCAAACCCTCATTTTGGTCCTGGCTTAACTACAAGCAGTACTGTAGAACTCACCAAAGTCTTTAGGGTGATGCATCTAAGGTTGCTCTAGAAGTTTTGTGCCTGACAAGAGCTGAAGCAGAACAGGTGTCACTGAAGTGAAAATATAAAATTTCTCCATAGTGAATAAGAAGAGCAGTTCCATTGCAGCTGAAGCCAAGTTGTGTTAGTGCCTCGGTGGTCCTGGCTGCCTTGATCCTGGGTTTGCAATGCAACTGTTTCCCTTCATTCCTTCTGCTTGACACCAGCATTCATCTGATCTTGTGATGAACTAGTTCAGGCAACAAAGTCAGTAAATGTTTTTCACTTTTTTTTCCCCTCCCCTTATAAGAACAGTTTCTGGCCAGTTTATTTCCTGAACTAGAGGAAGGGAGAGGGATTCCAAGAGTGACGCTTTAGGTTGATGTAAACTGCTGTGCATTCACAGCCTGAGGATGTCCAACTAAAATTTTGAGTTGGAATAAGCAATTGCCGAAGAAAAAGTACCTTGACCCCATGGCTAGCCACTCATTCAAGAAGTATGCTGCTGCCTCCTCAGCATGACATAAAGAATAAGCCAGCTTAGGAATTGTTTCTGAAGTCTTTTAGGGGAAGACTTCCTGTTTTTTTTTCCTCTGGACAAGTTTTCAGCCAAATCAGATTGTCCTACAGCTTCACACAAGGGAGGGTCAAGTGCCAGGAGACTGGGGAGGGACTGACTGAGACGGCTTCTTTAAGAGAGAGTTTATGGTGGCTAGAAATGTTAATTCAGTTACATGTTGTGAAAGGCTGTTGTAGTTGCTAGGAGAGATTCACTAGACTCTGCAAAGAGCATCGCAGCCAGTGGAAGGAATTGATAGTCGTTATGCACAGAGGCGCATAGCAGCTGACGAGAAAAGCCTATACCAGATGTGCTGAAAGTTTCTTGCAGCTGATGGAAAATGTCCAGGCTGTCTAATGCGAGAGACATATGGCAGCTGATATAGTGGCCTAGGGCTTCTAAAGAATAGAATGGGGCAAAAAAAAATAAAAAGAAAAATGGTCAGGAACTTGAAAGTGTATAAAGCTTTTTTCTTTCCTAAACAAAAACAAGTTTGCAATAATCTGCAGAGGCCAAATCATTCTCCTCCCAYACCCCAGAGACTCCCTAATTGTGAATTTGCATTGTTCTTTCTTGCCGTTTTGCCCATGGCGTTTGGCAGCTGCGCTGCTGATTCCACCCTGCTCTAGATCCAAGTAACAAGAACCTGACTGGACATCTGTCAGCAATCATTATCAGAATATGGTGCTTGCTCTGCTCAAGTAGCATTTGCTATTTAAGTGCAGGTTGTATTTTCAGGTAGTAGTAGAAGACCTCAGAGAAATAAAAGTAAGGGATTAATATATTTTTTCTCAAGTGGTTCTTCTAATCAAAGGATGCAGGTAGGGTTCTGATTTTAGCTGGTRTAAACACTGAATAGTCTTGCTGCATTGTGTCATAGGATGTCAGGTTTCACAGACTTGTGTAGTCACTTTGATGATTCTTATTTGTAGTGAAGTCAGATGGTGCTTAAGCTGCTCATTTTAATGAGGCCACACTGTTACTGTAGAGACAACTCTCTCTTCCCCAAAATAACTTTAGATATTTGTTTATATGGTTTGTAGAAGAGATGAAGTTTTTAGGCACATTCACACATTTGTTTTCACAGTATATTCAGAATTCTTATATTGCGGGTGGTAAAGATGTTTGCTTTGGAGGTCAGTGAAGAATGTAGGTGTGCTTGACAAAACGAGAAGAGCTCAGAGATCTTCCCCGCTGCCCTTTAGACTGCATCAACTCAATGTTGTGCTTGAACAACAGTGAAAGTGAGTACTGCACAGCTCAGCACTAGCTGGTCTCCAGCTTCCCTGGACTCGGGAGAACAGAGCATGAGGAGTGACCTTGGGAAAAACCAAGGCCTATTTTTATGGTTAAGGCCTCCGTAACAGGGGCTCGGTGCTCCTGTGTGGCAGCTGTGACTCAGGACCCCYAGCCAGGGCACAGGGCGATTCTGGTCAAAGGCCATCGGGTGCCCTGACTGCTTTCCAGAAGTGCAGCTATGCCCTGCGTGCTGTGTAAAGAGAGGTACTGCATGCTCATGTCCTGAAGCAAAGCTGCAACAGGTTGGCATGGTACATGTGAAGTAAATGCAGTTAGCAGAGCTTAAGCTTGATAGAGGTGCTGCTTCCAGATCTTTCATAAGCCCAGCTGTCTTCACTGATTTGCAGTTTGCTTCCAGTGCTAGGGTTAGTTTGCTGAGGATCATCTTAGATGTCAGCATGTTCTAAGCCTGATTTACTTGTGTGCAAGCTTTAAGTTTTGAAGCATTTGGGAAACATATATAAGCTAGAATCACCATGTTTTTGGGTTTTTTTACATGCTATCATAGATTGTTCTATCGTTTTAATTGATCTTGGGAACTAAATTACTGGACAAAAAGTATTTAGTTAATTTTTTTTCCTAAATGTAACATCTTTTGCAACAAACATTCTGGGCCAATCCCTAGATTCTTTTCTATTTTATTAAAAACATCTGTTTTGTTTTGTTTTCAGCTGTGGTTTGTTCTTAGGCAGGTCCTACCTTTTCTTTTCTGTTTTATTAGAATTGCATTCCTATATTTCTTATCAGCATTTGACTGGAGTTATAGAGTCAATGTCGCTTTTAATTCTGCTTAGTGAAAAACTTTGAGAATGCGTAGAGTTCCTTTTTTAAGTAAAATTTTAGTTCATTGCATTCTATATCTTTCTTTGTGTTATTTGGTTTAAATCCAAGGTAACCTTGATTAATCTGAGCAATCTCAATGATTTTATAGAGATTTATTGATGGTTTCTGGTTATTGTGTGAATTACTTTAACTACTAAGTGCAGAGCTTTTGTTAGCAGCTGTTTGAAGTCTGAAATTGTGCCACTGTTAGAGAACATTCAAAGGGTCAGTAAAATCTGCAAGCACTTTTATAAACTGCGAATTTTAAACAATCGGATGAACAAAAAGCTGAAGAGGTTTCATTCATTCTCAGAGGTCCTAGGGTCCTCAAACAACTTTTCTCTGTACAGTCGCCAGCGGGGATGCTGACAAATGGCTTGTGACTAGGGGAGAAATTTTTTTTTTTCCTTGTGGCCCAGAATACTCAAGTGGGGCTCTCTCCTGGGCAGGAAACTCTTTACCCTATTTTGAAAAAAAAAAAAAAAGCATGCATGACAGAATTGGGCTATATTCAGCAGTCCGTACTCCTGAGAACTGTTTTTGGAGATCAGGTAACTTAAGTGTTTAAGTTAAATGAATGTAGATGTGCTGAAATCCATCTACAGCTATACCTGCCTACTGTAGACTGCATCTGCTTGCTGCAGTTTTTTTCTGCTATTTTTGACTTTTGTCTCTGGTGACTTAAGGCCAGTGAGGGACTACAAAGCCACATGATTAATATTTCATTTGTTATAATTTTGAAAGAGTTAAAAACAGTTAATGCTTTGGCTCTGAATGGTTATGAGCTGAATCATGCAGGGAATGAGTGGTTTTACTAGACAGATTCAGAATGCAGGAGAATATTCTAGTTAATTAAAAATATTAATTGCACTTTTGTACAAGTGCTCAGGCTAAAAACTATTGAAATGTGTGGCAATACATTCAATGGGAGTTAGATCAAGCCTCGATCATTATAATGCTCAGTTTTTAGTTTTGTGAGCACTATTTTTTTACTCACTTCTTTTACCTGCTACTTGTTTTGATCTCTTGTCATTCTGAAGATCAATTCCAAATGCAATTAAGAACTGGTTCACTTTGAAAAATGTGTCTTCTGCTCTGGCACGGTACTGCAGTCACACTTGTTCTTATACTGTTTCAATTGTCTCTTTCCTCCCTCCCCTTCCATCCCCGCCAATATTTTGTTCTATTTAGTGTTTGAAATGAAGAAAGAACAGAGGAAAATAAATCTGTAGCTTAAAAAGGGTATGAACTGATTTTAAAAGACAGGTATGTTGTGACACACACAAAAAGGAACGGCTGTTTTTAGGAAACTTTGTTTAAACTGATTTCAGAGTACTGTAATTTTCCAACTGATAGCATACCTCTTTTTTATGGTTTATAAACATAACCTTTTTTCCTAACCATGTATGATTCTAAGTTGTTCTCTGCTGTTCTTAATTTAGACTCTTGTGGTGAAGTGCTGAAGCCAGGTTCCATACCTTGTTATGCTAAGAAAATCTGTGTTTCATCATCTTCTTTATTGTGAAAGACTTTGTTTATTCACTGTTTAATTTACTATCCTCTAGGTGACCTAACCAGTCATCATCCAATTTTATCTTTAATAAAAAAAAATGAGTGTAGAGAAAAGTCAAGGTAATCTTTATGTGGCTATTTTTGATCTACATTTTTTTTTAACCTGTTATTTGAAAAAGTAACAGAAAACCAGAGTAGAAAAGGATCAGTGTAATGAATCTGGSTCTGTTTGTTTTTAATCATTTCAGCCTAAATCAGGACATTGTATAAGAAAGTAATCACCATTTCAAATTTTATTCTAGCCTAAAGATATATATTTTTGAATAATCTAATGCTGTTACTGCAGTCTAATATATAATTGTCTTAGGGATATTTTAAATTCTCATAAGTCTTTTTTATATATTATATTTATTTATATATTTTATATATATATTACTGGATCAGATTGTTTCAGTTTTAATTATTGGTATATGTACAGAACAAAAACCCTATGCAAAAATTTATGAGAACAAGAATAGAAGTGGTAGATAGTAGACTTGCAAATTAATCTAGAATACAGAATAATAGCAACTTTTCTTTCAACTCTTCTTTAAGACATTTTAAAGGTGCTTGTATTTCACTGAAGTGTCTTTTGGAACATTAAATGAGGACTGATGTGAATAGGTAACATGAGCAAGGTAGAATATTTCTGATATAAAAATGGATGCAGAAGTGGAAAATTATCTGTAATAACCTAATTCAAATATCATAAGGTATACAGATGCTCTCACCTAACTGTCACAATAATTCTGAATGGTGAATTAGATAGTTAAGCTTCTTGTGGGAAAGTGTTTGATTTTTAGTTGCCTTGTACATATTGTCCTAAAATCTGCAACTTTAAAAACATATTCAATACAAATTGTAGATTTTGGTATTTTATTCTTAAGTATGGATGTCAGAACATGTTGGAAAATTATCTGTCTTTATGTGATCAATAAATCTCTGGAAAATGCAACAATTAGAAAATAAAAGCAGAAAGGTAAACATTGTACATTTATGTAGAATGGAGCCAGGCATTTTGCAGATGTAGGCTGATAAAATCAGTTAACTCCAATAAAGACTGGTGTTTTCCATAATTTGAGAAACCAGCTTGCAATATTTATATCTATGTATATACAAATATATGATAAAGTGTATAAAGTTGTTCTCAATTAATTCTCAACAGAATAATTTAGTTCCTAAGTGTATCTCAGCAATTTTAATTAGTAAGAAGTGTGCCAACAAAAAACATATATAGCACAAAAGCAATGTAGAAATCATACCACTCATCTCTGTATTGGCATCTAGATTGAGTTTTGATGCCATCTAGATGAGCTGAGCAATTTTTCTTCACTTATGAGTGGCTTCTCTTTTTAAAGTCAGGAATTTGCTGTTTTTATCAGTGCTGTTTATTATCCTGCAACTTTGATATCTTGCAGACTACTTTCACTTGAACAAATTGATGGCACAATGGTGTCATATAGATGTAATCGATAATTATAGATATATAGTTGTACAGATAATACAGAAGCAGTATGCTGTGATATACTGACTTTAAGTGGTATTTAAATAAATATCAGAACAGCTAATCATGGGAGTAGGTGGAAGTAGGAATAGGTAGGACCCTCCTTACTGCAGCTTTTTTTTAATCAACTAAATACCTATTAGGAATGGTTTGGAGATAACTTGATTGCTATCAAGTGGAATATCCTAGCTGTCTTCAAAGCTTTTCTGGACTTATGTCCTATGATTCTGAGATTGATTATTGCTATTAAAGTATTTCAGTTCAGAAACAGGTTTGCATAGAGATGGTGGCAGGTTATGTCTATTGATTTCCATTCAATCCATTTGCTCAGGGACACAAGTTTTAACAGTGGTCAATAGTTTCTCAGAGATGCCAGATCCAATGACTTGTCATTTTTTAAAGTGTTTGCTGAACTGTTAAAGGAAGAAGGAGACATTTAATGATGCTGCCAATAGATGAGGGCCAACAACTACTGCTACATTCTGAGAATGTGAGAAGAAACATGAGTGGTTTTACTAGACAGATTCAGAATGTAGGATAATGATCTTATTTATTAAAAATGCTAACTCCCCTTCTATACAAGTGCTCATGCTGAAAACTGTTGGAATGTGTGGCAATAGTGGACTTCAGTGAAAATTACGTCAAGCCTTAATGCTTATGAGGCTCCACTTTTAGTTTTCTGAGCTCTATTCTTTTACCCACTTGTGAGAAGAAAGCTACTTTACCCACTTCCCAACAATGTGAGAAGAAACATAGATAAGGCTGAGCTATTCAATCCCTTCTTCAGCCTTCAAGGTCTCACAAAGGTTGTTTAATGAAAAGTTTCTAGATGACCTACCAGGAGCGTATAAGGATGAGAGAACTCGATGGATACGAGTCCATGAGACCTATCAGGCTGCATCCAAGAGTGTTGAAAAAGGTGTCTAATGTCATTGCAAGACCACTGTTTATCATCTTTGTAAAGTTGTGGGGTTCTGGGGAGATCCCTGACAATTGGAAAAGAAGGCAAATGTTGCATCCATCTTCAGAAAAAAAAAAAGTTTGATGAGCTTCAGCTTGTCAGCCTCACTTTGGTCCTAAGAAAAAGCATGGAGTGAGTCCCTTGGAACTTATTTCTGGAGACATGAAGAAGTTAACTGATGACAGTTAGTATTATTGTACCAAAGGTAAATCATGTCTGGTGAACCTGAATGCCTTTATGACTAAATGACTGGATGTGTGGGTGAGGGGAAAGCAGTGGATGCCCTTTAGGTTGAATTTAGAAAGGCTACTTTGAGCAGGAGATCAGACTAGAGACTTTGTGGTGTCTCTTCCAGTCAGAATTTTCCTATTATCTTAACATTCAGACCCAGCCTTCTAGACCTTGTACATATGAATATACATACATACATATGTATTCAGGTGTCATTGATCATTAAGTATGGTTTTCTTTTCTATAAACTAGCTGAAATGGAAAATAATGTGCCTAAATAATTTGGTCCCATCTTGAAGAGATATGCAGACAGAATAACTAAGAGAAGTAATACCTTTGTTTCTATTCTAATTTTATTGTTATCAACACCTTGGCTTTTCTTTACAGAAGAAAACCATCTAATTCTACCTGAACCAGAGGAATACAGAACTAGCAAACTAAGGCATGTTTTAAAAATTTTCTAGTTGGCTTTTATTTTAAATTCATACCTTTGTTAGTTCACTCTGTGATTGCTTGATGTAAGTCAGATGCAAAGGGTTTTTGTAATAGTGTCTCAGTACACTGCTTTCTGCAAACTACGCTCTACTAGAAAATCCTTCTTAGAGGGTGGGATGAGGACTTATTTTCTTTGTCATATCTCAGCTAGCTTGTGGCTGTGCAATAAGCTTTGGAATAAATACATGGGTAGCCATGCTTCCATGCAAGCATTGAAAGGTTTGGGACAGGATTAGAGGAACAAGTAGTTGAGACAGAGTAGTCATGTTGCTTTGATAACTATCTCATGCCTTTAGCTACTGTTGGTGATAACAATAAAGAGTATATAGTATTCCAGACTGGCCCAGACATAGTCATTAAATTGTCTTATATAAAGAATTGGTCAAATTTCCTTGAATTTTCGCAAAGTTTAAGTTGCCCATGCACTTATTTATTTATTTCACATTGAAACTGGCTGATTGCAGAAAATGCAGTTTGTTGTTTGGCACATCATGATTGTAGTGGATATGTACTAGGAATGTTGAAATATTAATTATAATAGAATGTCTTAATTATAGCAGAAATAAAAGCTGGTGTCACTATGAAAGTGCCAGAATATTTTGAGTTTGATTATTTTTTTTTAATACACACTCAGGACCTTAATTTACAGATATTCCTCTTCAAGCCCTTATGCAAGGGTTGTATTCAACCCCTTTGTATATCAAGACCAGTATATTTATTCTACTGACACTTATTTTCCTTATCAATCTTTATTCTCAATATAAGCTTATTGATTATCTTACATGTAACCAAAAGTATGCCATTATTTGTTTAGCTGTCTCAAGATATACAAACTGTGATATATCTCAATTGTAAGATGCAGGTTACAGACTTGAATCTGCTTGATTCACAATGGCCTTATTCTGATTTTATGCTGATTTGTCTTAACCAATCTTAGCGTGATGAATTAAGATTCATATTGAGAGGGGTATTTCCTCTCAATTTTATTTAAATATTTGCCTTCGTTTCCATTTATGAAAACTGCACCAAATTTAGTGAACTTTTTCAAGATTCAAGAGGCAGGAAAAAGCCTGTTCAGTTGATTCAAAGTAGAAGAAAATGTTCATGCCTGTACTCCTTTCAACTATGATGACTAATTTTAGTGTGACTAGCCACTGAGTAATGTCTATGAAGAGCACAGCCCTCTGTAACCACTGAAGAGTCGCAAATCACTCTTCCATTCACTGCACATTCTTGTTTACCTGATTACATATAGTCTTTAGAAGTTTTGAAAAAAGTACTCAAATCTGCTGAAAGTCATGTAACTGTCTTGAAAGAAATGGGAAATTTTAACTGCCAGAATGAAAGTATTTCTATGCTGATTATTACTACATCTTGATTTACTGGATGGCATTTCTGGAAAAGGTTTCCCCAGAAGTGAGATAATGGCAGTGACAGCCAATACGGATTGCCTAATACTGCTGCATCATTCCCCTTATTAATTTCACATATATAGTTATATTTCCACCAGTTTCCTTAAAAAACAGGTTGCCCTCTAGCTCTGCATAAGTCATGTAACTTAATCTTAGCTGATTTGTAATTACAGGCTCTCGTTGGCAAAAAGATACTACTGTACATCTTTCTTAGCTCTTTATCCCACTGCAATACATCATTAAACTCCTTTATAGCATGTTATTTATTATGTTATGCAAACTCTGGGGCTCTTAGGGGCAGCCTTAAAGGATTTATATTTTATTTATATATGTTTTTCCTTTTATTCTTTTTTTTTAGTTGGTTATAACCTATTTTAAATAATTCGAGAAAAAATATTGCTTGTTGTAAAACAGATTCCCTCAGGAATTATAGACCATTTAGCCTTTTTTTTTTCCCCTGTTATGTTTCATCAGATTTTAGTTATCTCCCAGTGAGAAAAGGTTTCATGGATTAAAACAGCAATTGATTTTTTTTTTTAGCTTTTATTTGAATTTATCCATTCCACTGAAATACATTATGTGTCTCCAAAGAAACTAATAAATTATAGACAAAGCAAAAGTTAAAATTAGATCTGAGTGTGGTGTAATGCCCAAAGGAAACTGTTTGGAAAGGTTACAAGCTGTCAAAAAACAATTTGTATGGTTAAAAGCCACACATATTCTGTTAATGGAGTATCTGTAATGATTATTTAGGCATTGGTTGCTTATTATGTCTTTGAGACAGCATTCACTGTGTTACTTTGGAGGCTATAAAGACCTGTAATTCAGCACCTATTATACAGAAGAAGTGTGTGCAAGAATGCACTGCACCACATCAAACAAACCTCTCCGCTCTATTCTCTACATTTTTAATCATTTTTCCCTCTTGGAATTATGGTGATGCTGATTGTGAGAATAAAGACTAGTTACTGTAGTGAAAGGATCATAAAGTCAATCATGTGGATAAAATTACTGAGCAATTCAGCCAGCTGGTCTCTATTTGGCTTCACTTCAGTTCATTAGCTTATGGGGAGAATTCACTCCACATTTAAAGAAGGCAAAAACTGCATAAAAACTAGTTTGTAATTAATTGCAGCTTTTTACATAAAAATAAAATTGCAAAGTGAGTATGCCCATTGGGCACTGATTTTTGGTTACTTTTTATGTCCTTCTCAAAATTACTTTCTTTTGTATTCAGATTAGCCCTAGACACAGGTTGTTTAATCAGAATCCGTCTCATTTTCATTAAAATGATTCTTTATACCATGTAATACTTGATGAGGTTTCAAAGCACAGTATATGCTAGTGGAGTAGACAACTTTAAACCAATTTGGAGCTATTTGGAAGCAAGGCCATATAATCTTGGCATTATGTGCCCGTGCTATCATGCAGGTGATTAGGTGGCACTGTGTAACTATGAGCATATGTTTAAAGTGCTGTGCATCATAAGAACACTGTGGTTTGCATGCTTTATAAGTGCTAAATAGCTTATGTTAATTACTATTGTATTTAACGGAGCCAGAGAGAGCAAATACACTAGTTTGGAAACCTTTTATAAAGAGCACATGAAAGCAGGAAGGTAACTAGGGAATTTATACATTTCTAATCCCTTAAAAGGATATCCCAAATGAGCCCAAATTATTCCCAGAGCCTTTCAGGTCAAACTGGAGCAGACAAAGAGGCAAGGGCCCATACATATACAAGAGCAGTTACACTGCACTGCTAAAGACAAATGATATAAAAATTCAGGTCAGAGATATATTTGTAATGAAAATTTTTATTTACTGAAAGGAGCTTTTTGCTTATAAGGCCAGACTATACACTTATACACTACCTAGACACAAGTAGAACCTTTCTTCAGAAGAGATGTTTCAAAGTACACAGAATGTTTTCCGATAATATAATTCARTAGGTAAAGGGGAAAAAGTAAATGTTGGGATGGAAATAGGATCCCTTTTTTTCCTTCTACTTACTAAAGCTACTTGGAATGTGAAATTTCAGCATTAGAAAATGTTATTTGGCATGTAAATAGACCAAAATAGATTTGGAAATGCTGAGTTCTCTTAAAGTGCCCATGTTTCTACAAGAAAAAAAAAGCTAGGGAACAAACTATCCATAGCATTTTTATTCCAAGAGGTCTGCCATATAGTGCCTCAAGAGTTAATATTATGTCATGAATTGCCAGTTTCTGTTTGGAGATATTCCTCTGGTTATTTTACAGCCAGTTCAAGGAGTCCTGTTAAGTGCATTAGCTGGCAGAACTGAGGGATATTCAAAAAGGTATATGGCACATTCTGATCTGTCCCTGGCTGGAGTCTGGACTAGCATGTGTAGGAAATTATTGGCTATTTTAATCCTAAATGGCTGCTCTGCCAAAGCATAGTCCTCTCAAACGTTTCAATCGGTTTGGTTGATGACATTTCATGGAAATGCCTTTGAGACCTTCAGTAGCTGCTCTGCATTCCCCTGACATTCTTCTTTCTCCTTCTTTCAACTACTTCCATGCTTCAAGAAGTCTACAGGAAGTCCTACAAGGCAACGCTCCAGAAAGCTTCCTCTTTTGGGAGGAAGGAGTAAGAGTGACAGCAGTAATTTAGTATGGGTCTTTGAAAAACCCATCATGATTTGTCCTTATAAATGGTGTATACAGGAAGATTATAGAGAAAAAAAATGGCCAGTTCTTGTTACACCCTAAATCAGCTTTGGACTGCCATGGGATAGAAAGCTGCAAAATACAGTTGCTTTTATGCAATTTACTCATCCTCTTTATAGAAGTTCTCTTTATTAAAGGACACGGAGACTGGAGAGACATTCCACTAAATAGCACACAGGAATTTCAAACTCCCTACACAGTAGTTAACTACTGCCATTTATTCCATTATTGACTGTTCAATTTCCTTAAGTTTATTACACATCTTCATTTCCTGGATGATCAAAGATCATTTAATTACAGAAAATGATTAACTAAAACATTTAGCAAATAAGCTACCCCCATCTGGTTTATGGCATACTGAAAATAGAAATCAAAAACTCTTAAATGCATATAATCATGTATAAAATTCTTTAAAAACATCTTTTGTGACAGAAACTTTTTAAAAGAATCACTAAGAGATCTTAATGGCAAAATAAATTACCCTTTCTATGTAGGAAAGACAGGGTTGTGATGACAATTAGTTGATATACTTTGTTTGAAGAGTTTGAAATTATAGTTATCTAAAAGATGCAAGTTCTGTACTTCAGCATGAGAGTTAATTTGTAAGTATAATATATTGATTTTCCATGAGACATGTTTACTTTAAATAATACTCTACACAAACATATTTTCTTTGCCAAATATAGCAATATTATAAGGTAGGTTAAGTAGGTACTTAAGAGATATTTGCAAGATGGAGGTTTGTATTATTTTATTTGACTGGCTTAATGCACTTAAGAGCTGAAGGTGCTTATTATCAAAATTAAGGATATTTGGAGGGTTATAATGCTTTGGATAACAACTTGTTTTGCAAAATTACTATAAAACATGGAGTTACTTAAGGCTCAGGTCTGCCTAACTCCATAGTTTGGTTAGGTACCTAGAGTTAAAAATATAGACTGTTATTCAAAATAGGCAAAGCTGCAAAACTTGAAAGACAAAAAAAAGTCCTAGGAGCCCTTTCTCAGTATGAGAGTTGCATTAAATCTGTGGCTTATGATTTTTTCCTCAATACAATTGAGCAAAACAAAACTACTAAAATTCTTAGAACTCACTCCTTGAAATCACTAAGTTTACCTAGAAAACTTTACACTACTCAACCATTATCTTGGGGTAGCCTGAGGAATGGAAATCATCACCTGTAACCATAACTGCTACTTAAGTCTATAACAAATCAGTCCTAGGGTCCCTGTCTGTTATTCAAGGTCATTTGGAAATGTGCAGACAGAATTCATCCTCCCTTATAGGGGCCAGTGACTCTTTACCTTGGAGCTGGTGATCCCTGCAAATGTTACACTACGGAACTTGTCCTTGATTTCAATGACATACAAGATCATCGATAAACTTAAAAATGTAAGAATAAGTTATTAGTGGTCTTTCATAATCAAGATTATAGGTACACATTTAAAAGGAGTCCTTTAACGATGTTGCGTTATCTACATTGTGGTTATATATGGCTTACCTAATTTCACAGCCAACAAAAAGAAACATAGAAATAGCAAAAAATCCCATCTATTATTAAATGCCATATGTTTTATTTTTATTCAAAAAAAAAAAAAAGAACTTTGCAACAACATTTTACAAAACGTCGGAAATTTTTTTGGCTTGTATATACAGGCAAAATATGAAAAGGACACCTGGTATGGGATTACACAACAGACCTCAACTTCATTAATAGCAGATATGATATAGTAGGAATATAACTATTTCCATTGGCTAGATATAGGGGAATTCCCATGTGTCCTATAGAGAGGATTGCTAAATTCTCTTGCTTCATGTTAGAAAGTCTTCAGTACTTCGATAGGATTGAGGATCTAAATATTCTCTACTCCTTTGCCAAAACATTTGTTATATGCTACTATTTTATGTCTGCATATATCTAACTATGTTCCTTCTTTGAAAATTACCTGCTCTTTGCAATTTACCTTCTTTGAAATTAAGCAGTTTATCTTCCCAGCCGCAGCTTCAATTTCATTGACACTGAAAAAGTTAAAAGCCCTGGTATTGCAATGGAACTCTTTACTAACTACTGTTGCCACAAATAGCCAGTAATCCTGCAGCATGATGCATTTAGCTTTTTTGATTTCAGGGTAGTGATGCTGTGGGGCTACCATTAATCCATACATCTCTTAAAATCAAAAAAGGCAGCTCCCAAGTGAGTCCTCATTTATACATTTTCCCTGCTTGTCCAACTGTTCTCATAGACTCACCAAACAGTTGATAGGACTAGGTGATCTCCAGAGATCCCTTCATATCTCCCTGCCCTTCGAGAGCAAAGTCAACTGGAGCAGATTGTCTAGGTCTGTGTCCAGTCAAGTTTTGAATGTCTCTAAGGACATTCACCGTTCCAAGGTTTGACCACCCTCAGAGTAGCATTTTTTTTTCCCCAGGGTTGAGTGGAATTTCCTGTATTTCATGTGCATCCATTCCCTTTTGTCCTCACATTTGGCACCACTGAGAAGAACCAAATGCTCCCCCCACATCCCCAGGTATTTCTGGACACTCAGGCTTCTCTTCTTTCTCCTCTTCAGGCTAAGCAAGCCCAGCTCTCTTGGGCCTCAGCCTCTCCTTGTATGATGGAGACTCTAGTCCCTTCACTGTCTTCAGGGCCCAGTGCTGGACTTGCTCCAATATGTCTATGTCTTGTACTAGAGAGCGCAGGCCTACCTGAGGCCGCCCCTTCTGTTGTGGCCTCATCAGGGCTGATTAAAGGGTTAAGGTCACATGGACCTACTGGAAAAGCTCTTCCAAATACAGCTTGAAAGACTGCAGGATTTTGCTGCAAGGGTGCCTTGCTGCTTCACATTCAACTTTTTGCCCACCAAGTACTCCACAAAGAGGAGAGACAGATAGTGGCGTCTCTGGAGAAGTCAGATCTCACCACTGAGTGGCAGATGATACTGTGTTCACATAACCAGCATTAATGATCTCTCAAAAGTATGAGAAGCAGGGACAATTGCAATTCTTATCTTAAATATCATCTCTATTTAGGTTTCAGTGTCCTGACCAAATGAAGAAAGCAAAAGGTATTTAGTATAGCAAATATTTAAATATACTTAGATTTTTCCATGCTTGGTAGAAACAAGTGAAAAGTACATTAATTGATGCTCTATTATGTCTGATTTTTTAAAAATAACTATAGATTTAATAAGTAAGATTTTTTGTTTTCATTTGAGCTGCAAAAATAGCAAACTACCTATTTTGAATTAATTTTGGACAGACATTAGAGTGTTGTGATGAGGTGAGTTTTCTAAAATCAGGCACAATTACAGTATATATGCAAACAATCTAATTACATTTACATATGTCTTTGCTTTAAATCTTGCCTAATCCACATCTTTCAATGATTTAAGAGTGTGGGACTGAAACTGAATTTGATATTTTCTATCTAATACATTAAAAAAAAAAAAGAATAAAAAATTATCTCAACTGGTCTTCACTTTGTCCAATATCTAGTTACTGAGTATCATCAGCATCAGATGTGGTCCCCTTAGGAACAATGTTTTTGAAATATATTTTTATATGTACATGTCTTTCCTTGCTTAGTAGTTGGTCTGAGCATTGAAGCAGGTCTCTTATTTACAGTGCAAGGTGTCTACACAGAAGCAACTTGGAGGTATCATTAGATTCTGTAACTCACCATGGTAATTAGGGGCAAATAGCGAGTCACCTTGCAAGAAAGAGCCTGTAGTCCTAATAACAACTTAGGTTTTGTAGCCTTTCTTGTTTTCTTATAAATTGCAGTTCAAAATAGTATTTCTAGATGGTTGTGCTTTATCTACTTCCAGGGTAGATATAGACAATCTGCCTGAGGCTCTTTACTTTAGAATACTGATCGAATACATTATGTCAATTTTTATTGCTTATTTATTTAGTGCTTTCTAAAACAATCAAAGTGTCAGCAAAATCCAGCAGAGGAGTGCAGTGCTTAAGGAGCACGTATGCAGTACTTAAGGTAAAAGAAGCCATTTATTAATACACCAGTATACCAAACTACTACATGATAAATAAATTTGACAGGGTTAGAAGCAATTCACTGTGAGGTGGAACACAGACAGTGCTAATTAAGCATTATGAGCATTAGGTAACTGAGTAGTATTTCACAGATTTCTTTTTGTTTTAATTTTAATCTTACTTCTCTGCACTGAAGAAAAGGTAAAAATATAGACTAAGGCCATGAATCCTGAACAAGTTATTTATATATTTTATCTGTGCGAGAGCTGGGAGAACTTCTGGTTTTACTGTTGTAGCAAAAATGTTCACAATGTAAGGCTATAATGTAAAGTTTATGCAATTAAAGACTGTAAGAGAATTTATAGACCATTTGTCATTGGATATGGGTCATAAACTGTGAGTTTCAGAAAATAAGGAAGGAATTCCATTTGTAGCTCACCGTTGCCTGAAGTCTGCCTAATGAAGTCTTTCTTATCGGAATTAATAGTGTATCTAGCCAAAAAGCATTGAATATTCACTGTGCATATTAAACTGGAAAAAGCAGAATAAAACTTTGCATGCTCACAGAAGCTTTTGGTTGGGTTCAGTTCAACCAAAATTAGACAGCTCTTGTTCTTTTAGTACATTTGAAAGAAGCTGAACTTTTGAAATTCCAAAGTGTCAGCCCTCATCATTTCATATGACAGCTGACTGAGTGTAATACACACAAACCATACAAGTGAAAAGTTGCTAATGAATACAATTGTTTTTTTTCTTTTCTAAACAGAGGAAGAGAACACATTACCCAGTGCTTTGTGGATATTTGTTATGATGCAAAATGAATTCTTTAGTTGTTTGGTCCTGTGAAGCACAAGACTGGTAAAAAGAAATCTGCTGATTTTCTTAAAGAACTAATGAATCTTCTGTGCTTTTCTGATTTTGATATGYTCAAAAATTAAATACATGAATGAGAAAAATATTTGTTAAAGCTAAAAGAAAAAAATCTATAGTTCTGTATCTAAATGGTATATGATAGACCTTATTTTCTAAAGAAATTATCATCTTCCACTGAAGCCGCTGAAGGAAAGCATTCAGTGTGCTAGAAACCATGCCCACAGTAGTTAGTTGTAAAGTCTAATCTAAATTAATTTTATATATTTGCTTATGCTTTTTTCCTCTGAATTCTTATAGTAAGCCCCTTGAAAATGTAATTTTCTTTTGCCCAAAATTATTCATATTTGAAAAGGAGAGGATAGGTCCTTACTTTAAAGTAATTTTTATAGTTAGAAAATAAAGTATTTGAGCTGAATCTGTCTCCTCATGTGTAGTTTAAAAGTTTAAAAGTTGTAGTTAAAAAGTTATTTTAGTAAATTCTGTCAATTATGTAGAGTAGCATTTGATATCTATCTATCTCTTTTAAGAAACAGAGTCTGCCTTACACAGATTGTGCAATGGTCTTAAGTACTTCTGACATGAAATAGAAAAGCATAGCAGAAAAGGAGGAGACTGAAGAGTACTCACTTCTTTACTGCCTTTATGCCTTCATTTATCAAGCAGATGTTCCCTATCGGGTCTTGTGATCACTTGGGCTTTTAAAACACTTTGAGATGCTTGAAAAACAACCTTAGCGATGCAAGTTATTATTTTATTAATTTGACTCTATTGAGCTTAAATCCAGCAAATAATGGTCTGTTTTGCATTAATTTAGCATTAAAAACTCAGGAAAGATGTTAAAATTGCAATGAGAGGCTGGTAATAATCGCAGACTGGTGACGAATTTTAAGATACTGAAACATGAACTACATTTGGATTTAAAAATCTATCAATTGCAATGTGGAATGGTATAGTACAACATCATTTTCTTAAAATAATTAATTAATAATAAGCTTACCTATGATGGCAAATTTAGAGTCAGGATTCATATTCAAAAAAAGAACAAAAACCCACAAAATCATATAAAATTTCCCAATAAAGTACAGGCTTACCAACTATTGATTGTAAAGTTACCTCTCTTTTAGTTCCAAGTCACATTAACCTCGTTAATCTCACTCATTTTCTGGAGCATTGGTGAATAGGCTTCGGTTTTTGACTTGATATAGAGCAAAAAATGTAAGGATAGGTTCGAATCTGTGATTTGATTTGGAAATCTCTGAGCTCCTTATAATTCAAAGTGGTTTGCATAGGCACAATTTCCGCTAATTACTGTTATCTGAAATTGACACTGTTTAATTTTAGACATATACTTGTTATTCCTTTCATTCACTTTATATTTGTACTGAGCAACAGCTGGCTTATCATGCTGGAAATTGTAAGGACAACTTACAAACCCCAAAGAAAGGATCTCTTAAAGAGCACTTTCCTTCTCTTGTCATGCAAAAAGATGGTAAGGGTACCACTTTGAAGTAATCTGGAAACAGTGATTTCACTTCCTTGGGTTAAACCGATGTAAGTAATGTGGAAAAAGTTAACATATGCCAAATATATGTTAAAAATATATGTTAAAATATGTCAAGCTCTAACATTACATGGGGGAGAAAAAAACAACTCGGCATTGAGCTTTGAAGTTTTCCTGTTTGTTTTGTGTGTTGAAGACTCTCTGTATATTATGTCACTCAAATAAACGCAAAACACTAACACGAGAAACATCACCTAGACACCTAGCATCGACTTTTCTAAAATATTCCTTAACATAGTGGCAGATGTTTTAATGTCCAGCTTTATTTTCATATTTTCACTTAAAAAAAAAAAAAAAAAAGTGGTAGCCTTAGCCTTCATTTTCCTTTTTTAAAACCACTAACAACATTTGAAAAAACTTAAGATTTTGTGAAGATTATCTTAAAACAGGGTTCACAGGGCTCTCTGTGGTCTGGATGTGCATATCTATCTGCCATAAACTCAGTCTTATTCTTTTCATTCATTCAGCTTGCCTAGACATCCTTCAGGATCAAAAACACATGCTGTTGCAGGTGTGCTTGTGAGCGGGCACCGCTGACGGAGTTTTATGTAAAGAGATAAAAATTCTGTGCAGGAGCTGTCACAAACCGTTTGGCTGAACAAAGTTGCGGTTGCTAAAGCACTGCTGATACTCTTAAATGGGAGTGCAATGGAAAACATCTGTGTGAAAACTAGATTAGTAGAATTGAAAATCATCGTGGATTCCAGGTCAGAAGTAAGTAAATAAGATGGTGGAGGGAAGGTCAAATAGTATCCGTGTTCTCAAGTGGTGATGAAAACTTCAATTGTGAGGGACATAGAAACAGGTGTGATGATTGTTGGAAGGCAGGAGGACAGAGAACTTGAAATTTAAAATTCGGCAACTAGAGTGGTGCGGCAGAACAGCACGACCTTATGATCACTCCTGCTGTTTTCTGAGCGTGGATGGATTGCAGGGTGTCTGCACAAACAAGACACAATTATGCTTTGTCTTTGCCTTGACTTCTCAAAGTCCTACACTGCTCATCAGAGTGTAGGGTACAGGTGCCATCGGGGCCGGTGAACCGGGCAGCACTACCCCTTCCACCCACTGCTGGTTTTGTGAGTGTGCTGAGAGCTGCCGCCAAACGCACACTGTGTTTGGACACGTATTGCATCGTATGCCTGGAAGGGGAATATACCACACAGTGCCATCCATCCCTCCACCACTCTGCTTTCCTGCTACCACAAGTGTAACGCATCCTTTGTTTGATGGATTAATGCTGATGGGCTTCGGGGAAAACTGTGGTTTCCACAGAGGAGCTGTTTGAATGGAGAGGGTGAATGGCTGCCATATGAAAAGAGAAAAATGAAGATGTTTCTAGTGAAATTAAGTTTTGGTTTTGTTCAGAGGATGTTTCTGTTTTGCTTTTCTGCATGGTTTGACTATGGCTGATCTAGCAGAAAAATAATAGACCAGGAAAAGTAAAGAACACATGGAAAAAAAATATGGAGGTCTTAAATTTTAAGTAAGCCAGGCAGAGATAATCCAATCACTTAAAAGTGTAAACTTAGGCAAAGATCACCTTACTAGTGAGACTACAAATGGTCTCTGTTCTGTTAACTTGAACAGTAGMAGTAGGAAGGAGGAGAGGAAATAACTACAGACATGCAATAAATAAGGCCAGGGAATTACAGGGTAATAAGCTATAATAGTATGCTAAATTACATCTATACATTAACCTTCTTTGTTTCCTTGCTGCAAAGAAGGATATGTAATTATAAATAAATATGAGAAAGTTTCAGACCAATACTAGTGCTAGAATGAAAAATCAGTTTGCTTTGCTGGAAACTCAGTATAAGTTGAATTCTTCTTTATATCTATCGAACTTTTAAATTAAATACAAATATAGGAGTATCTGTGCATTTTGGGGGCTGTTTTAAATACAAAATTAATAATGTATAGAATTTATGCAGAAAATGGTTGACAGGTCATCTTTAAAGAACTATTTCCATTTGCACCAAAGTCCCCTAGTGCTAGCAGACTGAATCAGCTTTACACATACACAAACATACACATGCAATAACAATATACTTTAAAATTTATCGCCATTTTTTAATGTAAAGAGGATTTACTGTCTTCTTTGGAAATGCATTCATGTATCCATGAATGGATTGCATCCCACTACCTTTGTTCCTTATCTGTTCTTCTGAAATGGATTTTTTTCCAATTGGTGTGATTTTATATTTAAAATAGAAAAAGTACATTTGTCGTGTAAAAATCACAATTCCACCCACAAATCCTTTACTGTTTCTGTGATGTATTCTGAAAATCCCAACACAACATATAACATAGTGGTATCATCCATCATAGTTATCACTAGAACTGATCATGCCTCAGGCCACCTTTACCACTGAAACCGTCATGTCCCAGAGAGGGCTAGAAAGATGACAACCAACCTGAATCTTTCTCATTAAGAAAGATATTTCCTGGTTTTCATTTTTATTCTATTAATGTTTCCACTGTGTCTTTTCATGCAGTTCCTTGTTTCAAACAGTAATGGAAGAGAAAGTCTCTTTTTAAAGGCATGGATGTTACAATCTTCTATTTTGCAGTAATGTGAACCTGGAATTGTGCTGCTTACATCATTCCCCTTGCCCCTGGCACAAACTACTATGGGAACGTAGAGAATAATGTAAGTGATTTTCACTGAGTTAGGAAGTTTGCTTACAAGTGTAAGTGTATCTTAAAATGCAAAATATTTCCTCGGTCTATTATCTACTTTTCTGAATCTAGACTCTGATGCTGAACTATTAGGTGGAAACGTGTAGATGAAGACCTAAAATTTAGGATACAAGAATCCATGGGGAACTGCTTAGTCCTCATTGTATATAATAGAGATGCTTATCCTTTCCTTTCAGGCCATTCGGAAATGACCAGGGTCTAATCTTACTGTTTTGGTTATGACTTATTTACTCCCTAAGACATGCCACTTTAGACTTGCTAAGTAATTTTACTTACTATGTTAGGCTGCTATTAGATTACTTGTCTAATCCTACTATTAGGCAAGACCTGAAGTGATAAATATAGCACCTCTTATGCAAGGGAACCAAAAGTGTATCACAAAGAAATGCAGCAATTACTATTAAGCATTTGCCTGAGACATTATTTGGCTGTAATATGTTGTTTCAGCAGCTCTGAAGAGAATTGTTTCTAGCATGAAAAACAGGGTGTCATGTTGGAAACAAATATTTGACGCTTTCTTGTTTCCGTCCATCTAGTATAGTTTTATAAACATCCATGAAATTTTGCACACAGAGAGGATAAAAAGAAACACTAATGACAGAGTATTCACTGAACACTAAGTCACATAACACTAATGACAGAGTATTCACTGAACACTAAGTCACATACTAGAACTTACATTATAGTGGAAATCAGATACATTTGTTCATGGGAATTGATATTAAAAAAACCTAAATTTTAGCTTAGTATTGAAAATGATAGAATTATCCTTTTTCAATATATATAGCAAAACTATAATACATATTTAGTATTAAAACTTTGGTCTTTTTATGTTATCAAGTATTTTTAAAATATGCATATGACATAATTTTCAAAATTTAATTAGGTAGTGACATACAATTTACTGGAATTCTGTTGCCATTAATAAAACTGTATTTTTATATGTATATTCAGTGTAGAAAAAGTGTGCTTTTCTTATTTTATCCTGAAAGCTAATTAATTACTATGTCATGTTTCATGGATGTGCCAACATAAAATTACGAAGAGAGTAGAAGTAGAGTGCAATCTGCTACGATTTTTGATAAAATCCTTTCTCTAATGCCATTAAAAAGATAGAACCACTTCAAATGTCTTGTGTTTTACAACTAATATCAGGTCTAGGTAATTTAGATTGCCCCCAAAAGATAAAATCCAGAATATTAGGTTAAAAGTTCTCTTTATTTTCAGCTAATATGAAAGCATATTCAAAAGAAAGTAAAGGGTTTTGAGTAAATTCAGCTGTGGCATCGTTAGAAAATCAAAATGGAGCTTTCTGGATTAGTCTGTTATGATACCTAGATAAAAATTATAGGCTTTGATATTTGGCTTTGATATTTTTCAATTGGCAAAATTATTAGCAAAATTTTTATTAGCAAAAGTTCAAGCAGAAAGTTCAATACGTGCTTGTATTACTACTATTATGACTAATATTTCTAGAAGTTATCATGAATCATAGCCTTATGGTCAACATTTAGTGGAAGTCAGGGTGTTTATAGCCATGTAGGAGGGTGTGAAATTGAATGTTACTCTCCATCCAGTTTGGTTTTTGTTCTTTACGCTGCTTTTTTAGGGYGTACTAGAGATCTTACTAGAGAAATTGTATTAATGGTTTCTGAATGGATTCTGTCATAACCCAGTTCATTTGGGAAGTTACTGTAAGGTAGCATATTTGCAATGAAGGCGAGATAGTGGTTTGTATTGCTGATTATTTTACCTACTTTTTCTAGTTAACGAGCTAAGAGAAGTCACATTCTCTTTGGCTGAAAACTTTCTCATTTTATATTTTAAATTATTACAAAATTAATTTTCTCTTTCAAGCTATGCCAAAATTTGGTGTTAGATATAGCATTCCACGGATTCATTTACAAAAATATATGAGTTCAAATGTGAACATGGAAAATATCTGGCAAAAGAAACAAGCTGCATGGTGAAGTTCTGCAGGGTATAGGGACACATTCAGAAGGAAGAGGTGGCAGAGGAATGTTGACATCTACTAATGAGCTGAGTCACTCCTTTTTTTTCAGCTTGAATCAATGCCAAACAGGATATGATACCCATCTGCATGGGTATGAGTGRTTGTGGTACTCTCAGGAAAATACTGCTTGGGAAGTGCTGAGAAATGTATTTGTTCCCCAAAACATTCAGCTTTAAACTCTTCCTCAAAGGCCATCTTCATATTACTTTTACAGTTCTTTGAATATCCATTTATTTATTTATACTAACTTGTCCATAAACTTGTCCATAAACGCTTTTCTATTTGTTGCATATATTTTTATATAAATGGATGAAAAATTACCTCTTGAGACAGTTAAAACCTTTTTTTGCCGAAGTAAGCAAAATGGGGGTAACTTTACCACTATCCTTTGTCAGAACACATGTATTTCTCTTTACAGAATCTTGATAGACCAATCTGAGCAAAACAAGTATTGCATTAAATCAAACAGACTGAGCAATGATATAAATTATTCCCCTTCCATTTTCACATCTGTTACGTAAAATAACAAAGATGCAAACATTTGCAGAAGTTTGTGTGGTAACTCCAGTGGTGTTTCCTGTTTCCATGTCCTCTTTTTTTTTCTTGGAGGTAGAGATGTTATTATTATTCTTTTTAATATTAAATCACAAGAATCATTTAAATTTTTGTCCATACTGATAAAATAGCATTTATAATATTTTAAATATTTTAAATAGAATCTTTCGGCTTAAAGTGGGCATCAAAGTAAGTTTCAAATGAAAGAAACAGTTCAGTTAGCTTGATACATCCTATATAACTGACTGAATTAGAAAYTAAGAGGAAAGCAAGGAAATTCACTAATTTTAAAATACTTTAAATGTATTATTTTGCTATAACAAGGAAATCGTAGGTGGCATCTGCAGTCTGAAGCATTTAAAATTTGTCAGTTTGCAAGCATTTTTCTCATCTGTTTTCACTGATGTCTATCTTTTCCACCACCTTACCTGCTATTTATATCAACATCTGTTTCATCTTTTTGTAAAGTGCTTTTTACACATATGGCAATGTAGAAATAATAACAATGAACTGTTTTGGCTATGATGTCTCGTATGGGGAGGGAAATGTACTGCAGGATCAGGAACAAATAGAAAGAGATAATTTTTTTTTTGAGTGGGACTGTAGCTGTTGAAAAATACGAGTGTAAAAGACTCCATGATACAAAGCATTTTTATTAGTTTAATGATTATTAGCAATATAAATGGAAGGAGAACAAGTGTTCTAGTGATGTCATCTTCTCCTGTTTTGAAGTTATGAAGTCATAATACTAAAATGAGGGAAGTCTTACTAAGAGGGAAGTAAATAAAAAGCGTCATAAAATGCATCATGTTGTGATACACTTTAATGGATGATATTTTAGTTACGGCAGCACTTTCAGGGATCAAGAAGCAAGTGGACAGTGGACTGTGTATGTATATAACAAAAAATGTGAAATCCTATGGAAAGTTCAATAAAATGGTGGCATAATTCAAGTTAGGCATGGATTTACATGTGAATGAGGGATTAAATTAAGAGAAATACTAATCAGGATGAATAGTAATAGATGCAGTTGTGACCAGTCCTCACAAACGTGTAATTTATTTCAACCAATAATGAGAAAAATGTAATACATTCTATTCTATTGTACTGGCTGCTATTTCTAACTTGTTTCAGTTAGGAGAAATGCCTGGAGCAGGCAGCAAGGAATAGCGCTTCCCTTATCCTGGAACAATATAACCTGGCTTATGTAAAGGATATTTTCTCAATAGAGAATTATTTTTTCATATTAACGTGTACTTGACTTCATTTACAGCAGGACAGTGACTGTTTGAAAAGTGTTGATGTGACAATGACTTGAAAAACAGGTTGATAATTTTATGCCATTTCTTAATCAAGTTTCTATTAAGCTCCAGATCCAATGCAACTATCTCTTTCCTTACTTGAACACCTGCTATTTAAAAAGTGTAGTGCTTTGTTGATGCTTACGCTTCCTAGGATGTGAGACTATTCAGTACCCTTATAGCACCTTTCTAATACTGAAAGACTGGCAGCTTGTTACAACACACATCATAATAGTGCCCTCTGTGAAGTTTTTAAATATTTAATGAAAAGAGAATATTTCCTAAACTTTCTACTTGGAAATAGTGGAAATAGCAGAAGTACCTGCTATTTATAAGGACCAAAATTTGGCAGTAGGAACCCTATTTCTTTTTTTTTTTATACAACCTATCTGCCATTTTTATTTTCTGAAAAGAATGGATGTTGTAAATTAAGATGTCACAGTCGAGTTCAGGCACCAGAGCAATTTCTGTCTTTCATACTGGCTTCCGTGTGTAGTTCTCTGCTCAATGCATAAATGCATATATTCAGACTCATACAGATTCTTTTTCATAGGCTTTATAAGAAGATCCCAGAGCAACCCAGCTGAATTCTAGTTATCTGAGTACCTTTTCCTCATTTTGATATTGTAGTTTAAATACGGAAAAGTAAATGAAACATGCCATTAGCTATGAAGTGCTATACTATGTTATGCTGCAGTAGTAGACAGTGTAGTGTGCTGGCTCATGAACACATGTGTGTGTGTATGCCAAGGAGCAGGAGATTTTTGAATTCAACCTTGTTTAAGATAGAAAACAACTTATTTGTCTAAGTAAGCTTCTTTTTTATATCGCCTAATCACCTCTTTCCTTGTATCTTCTCCTTGAAACTTTAGGGCAAAAATAAAATATTTTTCTGTAGAAAATGATGTTTCAATAACCTTAACGAGTCATGGAGGATTTATTTCATTTCATTGATATTGTCATGTGACAGAGGGTCGTATCTTCTAGAGTTGCCTAACTTAATACTTTTTCTAGAGTTCCTATGTGTGTAGCTTCTGTTATAACCAAATTAAAAATGCAATGCTAATCACTAAAATAATTTTGTAAGTAAAAAAATTTACTGGAAAAAGCATAGGAAAATAAAGCACTCTTTTTCTATGGTTTCTGATTTTTGTACTAAGGAAGTTTTGTTAGCACATAACTGTAAATGAGCATGACAGTTTAATTTCCCAGTGTAACTTTGTCTTGCTAGCAGTTAGTCTTATTATAGGATGTAGAATGTTAATTTGAGAAAACTATTACAAGCATTGAAAGAATTAAAAACAAAGCCACATGAAAATCTCCTCCTGGTTCCCTTATTTCCATCTTACTAGTCACCAGTGCTTTTCCACTGTGCAAAGCCAATTAAGGAGTCAGGATGAAGGAATCACAAGGAATCTTGTGAGCTGCAGAATGCTGTTGTCTAGACTGTTGCATGTATTGCAACATTTTAAATGTAGACCATCTGAATTTGTGTGAAAGAAGCTAATCATAGACATATTTCCAAATAACTGTGAATTGTTAAGTATTCAAGAAAGAAATGGTTTTGATTCTGAGTGCTGCCTGGTGACTTTTTTTTTTTTTTTTTTTTTAAACTTTATGCCACTATAAAACAAAATGCTTTTGATTCTGTTCAGCAGACATAATTTATAGTGCAAGGAGTGCATTTCAACATGGTTTCCTCTCGGCATCCAATCTCCAGGAAAAAAATAAAAATCATCCAAAAAAGAGAACAAAAAAGAGAAAAGCCAGAAACAGCTGAACTTAAGCACTGCTGAGAAAGAAAAGCCATATGGTCCAGTGGTTAGAGACAAATTCAAAGGCAAAAGGATTTTTATTTTGAACTTCTAATCTGGACAGTCTGTTTGTTACGCGATTTTTCGGCGAGTCCCTCCACCTCTTTCAGCCTCAGTCAACTCTGCTAGCATAATGGGTAAAACAGCAGGACATCACTAGGAACCACATGTTACTGTATTTGAGCTGAGCTTCTTAAATGAATATCAAAAATCCTTTAAAAAGTTCATGCTTTTCTTTTTTTTTGCTTTAAAAAAAAGGTCAACTTGGTACAGTAAAATGCAGATTCGTCAGATTTGGGAGCAAAAATTGAATAGGAGAGAGAAACGTAATGGCAAAAGGAAACAAGAGGGATGAGGAAACAATTCAATGAGTACCATGAGTTTCAATGAAAAAAAMCAAAGCCAATTCAACCATGCGCCAGAACAAAGAGGAATGTCTTCTTTCTGTCATGTCAATATGAATGCAATATAATTTCCATAATTGATTTGAATGGACTAGATTTACACTAGTATGTTGTTTCTGTGGGAGAAATGTTTCTGTCACACTGTACTTTTCCTGAATGAGGATAGCATTTTATACTATCTGGTTTATTTAAGTACTTAAATTGTGTTAGCTTTATTTCATAATTGCTACCAAGCAAAGTGTTATCTGATGAAGAGCAATTTGATTCTTTCCAGTTCACTGACTACCCTTTCAATACACAATATGCCGACGAAATTCCTAAGGAGATCAATATTTAAGATAAAATAATGGACTAGCCCCACCTGCAAACTGCAGGGGCTTCCAGATTCCTCTCAGAATTTCCTAATTTGTCCAGGAGATAATGAATATTTCCTCACATATTCATTAGGAAAGAATTCATAGCATGTCTGAGCTTACTGTAAAAAGCACTGTGAAGTTTTCCTGGAAATCTCTGTACTCAAAATTGTCATATTACAGTTTACTAATATAATACTTGCATGTGGTTTCATAGGGTGGCTTAAAGGGTTGTAAGTTTCTTTTCCCCAATTTTATAACTTTCGGTGCTTGTAGCCCTTTTCGTATGAGTGTATGCAATGTATAAAAATGTTTTTGAAATGTTTTAATGGATTTTATTCAGATGAATAGATGACTAGTGATGAATGCAGCAGCAACAGTTCAGAGTCACTGTGCTGGAGCATTATGTTTTCTTGGGGAATGGAACTCAGGATTTCTTAGTCATAACATTTATTTGCTTTCATCAAACATCTCTCAAACCCACTTCTTTCTACTCTTGTTTTGTGTATGAAATGTTAACCTATCATTATCATCAGCTACTCTGTTAGTCTACACGTATGGCAATTCTAAAGGTTTCAACTCCTCTAATGACTCTTAAAAAAAAAAAGTAGTAAATTACATGTAAAGGGGTCAAAAAACAGAACTAACACTGCAATTTGAAGCATCTAAAAGTTAAGGAATGACAGACTAGATTGCATGGCTAAGCTTCAATTAAGTCCTGTTATGTATCTTTTATGACAGGTTGTCCACTGTTTTTCCACCAAATCCTGCTTTTTCAATGTCTGGCATGGATCTGCTATGTGAAAGAATTAGCGCTCTGTAATGGAGGATACAATTGTTTGCAGGACCTTTGTTTCACCTGTGTACTACTTGAAAAGTATATAATTAATGACTCTCTTTTTGTTGTCAAAGGAATTTGATTCTGCTGTAGAGACTTAAAGATAGACTTTAATACATATTAGTAGCAAAATGTTTATGAATCAGGTAAACCAGACTTTTAACAGTGATTTTTTTTTTACTAACCTTTTAAATTGACTATCAAAAAAGCTGAAGGCTGATACTTTGAAAAAAGCCAGGTCATAGCATGTGAAATTATTTAATATTTTACATGGATCTTTGTTACCTCTCCTCTTCTATTATGAAAAAAAATACAAACAATGGTGGTTTTTTTGTGCTATCATCTTGATGTATATCACAATGGCATATGATATTAATATCTCATCAATTAACTTATCAAACCATCCTGCTCATCTGAAGATGAAGTGGCTGGAATGCAAGGGTCAGGAGGTGGAATACAAATAGAAACTAAGTTGGCAAAGAGGGCTAGTGGCATTTAAGGGAAGTAGCAACTGCCATCAGTTAGTGAAAGCAGAAACTAATGCTATTATTGTTATTTTCTTTTAGAGGAAAAAAAAAAAACCTATCGGTTTGTCCCAGTTGAATGGTTTTGTGGGTTGAGCACATTTCTGTTTCTTTTTACAGGACAGAGTAGAAATGCATTTGGATCAGGTTCAGATAGGGCAACTGAAAAATAGGGCAACATTTTCTGTTAGTTGATGTAGATTGTCTATGAAATATTGTATTTTTTGTGAGATTGGCTTGTTGTTAATTTCATGTTTTATAAGGAGCAATCACAAAAGAAACACATAGGAAAAGTCCACTCATGGGTATGGTAAAGCTTGTGGGAAAATTCATCACCTGGGTTGTCTAGAGAATGCAGTTTTGACTCATATATGTTAGTGTTTTTAAGGAATCAAAGAGCAGATGGTATTGGCTGGCAGGCACCTAAGACAAGTAAAGGTGTTTATAAGGTTGCAAGGTTATGGAAGTGACTTCAAAAGCACAGGGTTTAGAAGTGATAAAAGCTACAGAAAATAGTGGAGATAGTAATAAAGCTGCATCCTTCCAGAGGCGATATCTTTTTTTTATGTTGTCTGATTGGAAATTAAGGTGGGAAAAAAATTAACCCCAGGCATAAAAGCATATTCAGTCTCTACATCACTGGTTTGCAGAACAAAAATCGTAGTCTTTGATTTTAGATTTGATTTTTTTCCCTGCTGGTTGCCATACAAAGAGATATAGCTCAATAAAATGAAAGATCCAGTGCATTGTGGTTCATAATATTGGCCTGAAGGAATTCTTAGTCAGGTTAATGGATTTGATGGTTTTCCCTTCATTGATTTTTAAGATGATTATATTTTATTTATAGGTGAGAAAATAATAGTTAATCTTAGATTTATTGAAAACTTATTACAAGACTGCAYGAATTGATAATGATAACAATACATTTAGGGAATCCAAACTAGTCCTGTCCTTAATCCCCTAAGTGCTGATGTGACGCAAACCTATTGGCTCGAATAGAAAGAGTTATATTTTTCCTGCTACTATGAAAGATTTCATTACATGCAGCATTGATACACATCAGGTGTTTCTTTTGTGAAAACAGAATGTGAAATATCCAAGAGCTGAATGCTCATGGATAGCAGCATGTTGTCCTCTGGAGGCTATAAGATCTGATTTCTAAGTCAGCCAAGTCATTTGTCAGATAAAAAGCCTACTGGTCAGCCATAATTGTGTCCAGAGGTTTGAATCTTAAACCGTAACATGTGGGTTGCAAATTTACAGTGGAATTTGGAGAGCAGCACGAACTGCAGTTCATTGTAGCTCAGAATGCAGTGCTGTAAGACTGTTATAATTTGTTTTTATGTTCTAAATGAGTTCAGGGACCCTTTTAATTTTTTTTTTTTTTTGCAAGCTGATAGATGATAACAAAAGGCGTAACATAATTTTACAGTATTGGGCTATAACGTGACATTAGTCTCTCAGTAGCACTGAATTTCAGTATTCAGCTCATCTTACAATAGTGCATTGAATTGGGTGGCTAAAGATGGAGAGGTGCTGAATCAAAGTTGTGCCTCAGGCAACCAAAAGCCCTTGTTACACAATCCTAATGTGTGGTGAAAGTTCTAGAGTGGCATTACATTCTGACAAAAAAAAATCACTTCTCAGCACTTTCATTAGTCATAATGATCCAGATCCAGTACATTTCTGTGGGGTAAACCAGCAGAAAGACCAGTTTGGGAATGTGCAGCAGATTCTGTGGAAAACAAAGTGAGAAAAAAGGAGAGAGATCAGGACACAGCAATTACTGTTAAATTTTTCATGCTTATAATGCATTATCTCAAACTGGCACTGCCTTTAATGGCTATATAAGGCCTCTGACTGGACACCTACATTAATTTTAGAGCTCCTCTATTGTTTTGCTTGAAGCAAAATTTGACATCAACACGATGTTTCACCTTAGATTGAACTTCGTGGGGAAACAACATGAAAGTAAATTAAAATCCCTGCTCGCTTCCCACTACTTTTGCAATAACATCTTCTTATTTTACACCAAAAGCTGTCTAAAATCCTTGGAAGAGATTTCCAAAAGGAAAAGCCTCTTTTAAAATTTTTTTTTACCTTCCTCTCCCTGACTCCTAGACGCACCCAAGGCAATATACTAAAAATTAAAGTAACATACAAAAATAATTAGAAGCCATTTTTCTCCATTTTATTTCCAGGCTGAGGAGTTTTATAAAATGTATTTTTTAAAATAAAGAAGGGGGAATAAAATGCAGAATTGCAGAGTCAAAGTCCTTGGGAGGTGTAGCCCGTACAAACCTAAGTGTACAGAAAGGGAGGAATACTGGTGCAAGAGAGGGAGCTGCGTGCACTGATTCTGTAACTACCACATGTGTATGCCGTATTTTCCTGTTGGGAAAATACAGCTGTCAAAATAGATTCACAGGTAGTGTGTGAATTGGGGACTGTGGGACAGGAAAAAAGGGCAGAGGTTGAACAAAACCAGCAGAAGTTTGGCCTCCAGATTTGGCTAAAATAAGAGGGGATCTGAACTGGTGCCCAGAATGCAAACCAAAAGAGAATTGAGCTTGTCAGAAGGTTCAAAAAATATTTCCTATTTTCATGCACCTCTGCACTTCCTGGTTCTACTTGGTTCTCTGAGTCAAAAGGCCAAGGTAAAATTAAAAGGCTGACCGTGCACTCTTCCACTCACAGAGGCTCACGTGAAAACAAGCTCCACAAGCAATTTCACATGGAGGCTGCTTTCATAAAGTTGCTAGCTAAACACTGCAGACAATTCAATATTAGTTTTCAGAAGACCTGGAAAATTCATCAGAACTAAATGTGTTTGATTTTCTCCTGTACTTAGGCTTGAAACAATTCCCCTCATTTTCTTCAAACAACTGCAATTTTATAACAACTTGAATAATTATGAGTGCGAGCAGCTTTTAAATCAGTGTGTATTGTGTGGACCAAAGTTACATGAGCCTCCTTTATCTCTTCTTTCCTTCTCTTCTTTTCTTTTAGAGGTATTAGATGAAAGTGAACACTTAGGACATGCAGTGCAAACAAAAGCTTTGGCACTATTTGGAATGCATAAACTGGAGCATATGTGCAAATCTTTGCTGGATGGTGCATCTATAAAGAACTGCAAGGATAAAATACTGAAATTACTTGCACATGTGCCACTTAGGTCATTATCTATATCAATTCAATGAAGAAGTTTTTTGGGTTATTGTGTGTCTGTTTATAGACTTTGCCTAAGGTTTGAAAGAACTCCCTGTGAAATACTGTTAATTGGCTATTGGTTATATGTTATTGCAGAGGAGAATAAAGAAAATAAACTATAGGGAAAATATTAAGTAATAAAATAACTCCTGATGTAATACTATGAAACAGTCATCTAACTGTAAGGATCAGAAGAAAAGATGATCTGCAGTGGGGGATAAGAAGGTTTCCTTTCACAATTCCAAGTCCTTGGAATCAATTGCATACTTGTGTCTTAAAACTTTTCTGATAAATAATATTTACTATCTGCTTTGTGAATGTGAGGCATTTATTTTTGCTTTCTTATCATGAAAAGAGAATCAATTTGATTTACTATATCTTCATTTTTTTACCCTTTTAATATCTTACTCTGCTAGGAACAGTTCCGGAGTTGTACACTTTACCTGTGGTAGTGAACAAGATCTCAAAACACTGTTGAAAATCTCAGAATTAACGTTTTACAGTGTAGTTTCCAGATGGGGAACCTGAGGCATAAGCACACGGTTTCTGAGATCTTTAGAAATTAGAATGACAATTTTTAAAAATTAAATACAACAACTATAAATTGGAAAAAAATAGAAAGCGATTTAGAAGAATAATTTAGAAATTAGCTGTAGTCTCTCTTTTGGGCAGTCATTAAGTAGATTTTCAGTGCTGATGAAGACCCAATTTATCTCAAATTAAAAAACTAATAAACAAACAAAGAAAGCCCCCTGACATTTCCAGAAATCTTTGTAAATGCATCCAAATGAATTTCGTAAGAAGAGTTTTCATTATCTTAATCAAACTAAGCTATCAATTTTATCAGTTTATAAATTTCAATAAAAAATCAGTATTGTAAAATGCATCATAGCTGTCTGCAGTTTGCTCAAGCTAAGTAACTGTGATGAAGCAAATGGAAAGCAAAAAGGAAAATAATATACAGTAATAACTCACAGGCAAAATTAAGGATGTAACAAATATAGTAAACTTCCATAGGCAAAAGACAATGAATTTCCTATTTTACTCCATATGCATTATATTAAAAATAGTAAGTCTTTATTAAAAATAGTATGTCATTGCTTGGGAAAATCCTCTGAGATTTTCTTTCTTTCTTAAAGGACAAAGATGGAAGAGAAGCCGATCTGCAGGATTAGTTTTATGTTTGAAAAGAAGATCATCTACTATGGCAAAGAACAACAAAAAAATATAGCATTGTATATAGACATTTAGCACATTGGCCAACAGTAGGAGATTGAATTATAAGCAATAGATTCCTAAATACATGCAAATTTTTGAAGAAAGTGACAAATTTTTATATTGAGCTCTGGAAAGCTGAGTATAAAAATCCAATTTTATAAATTTCTGCCATATGCAAGAGATGCTCTTAATGAAATACACAGAAAAGTCTTCATCACCTACACAGAAAATATGTCTCAAGATTAGACAAATAACATAGCATAGTACACTGAGAAATATCTGCTTATATCCTCATGATTTGGCATAGATTGAACCAAAAAAATTTAAGCAGCATTTTATTTCTCCTGTGTAAATATTCAGCTAGGTTTGCCCTATTTTCATAGGCTTGGAATGTACAACTTGTTTCTATCTTTTGTACTCTTCTATTGAGCTACAGTAATAATAATAAAAATAATAGTAATAATAATAGCAGTTATAGTAAACCCTAAAACTCTATTCATTCTTTTGCTACAAGTTATTTAAGCAGCTGCTGATAGTGGTGTTTACAGCATCTTCTATCATTGTGACTCCTCCACTTGTGTCCCTTTGCTTTCAGTGTTTTCCTCTCCTCAGCAAGTATGTAATCATTTATCAAAGAAGCCAATTTTGCTAACACTAGCTCCTTTTTTAGACACTCTTTTCTTTATCAGTATGAATATAGTATTTTTCTAAATTTGCTGTTAAATATGAAACTAATACCCATTAAAATAGACATGAAATCTCCATGCTGCAAGGTATTCCTGAATGTTGTGATTGATCTACATAGTTTTCTTGCCAGTATTTTATATTTGATTCTACCAGAGGAAGGTGATGCAGAAGGTTTATTTGCCTTTCATTTGCCCTTATTTTGGATAGCTGGGAATATGGTATGTTATGCTAGATACGCAATCCAATTGTGCCAGCTTGTCAGTATTGCTGAATGTGCATAGGGAATGTACAGGGAAAGGAGAGCAGATGACAGAGGCAGCAGCAAGTATCCATCACACAAACTGTGGCTTCCTGAGCAGAGCACTGTGGATAGCAGTAAACACTGCGAAGAACACCCTCTTAATGCCAAGCCTGACTTGTCAGGCAGTAAAAAATAAAATTTTTGATTGTTGCACATTATTTCAAAATTATTTTTTCTGATAGCATCTAAGTAAATACTTGTGAAGAAATGCTCTGTGGTAGTAACTTTGTAATGCAGGTTCTTCTGTAAAGAGAATCATACAAGAGTTCAAGTTAGATCCAGATATTGAGATAGACTCTTAAATCTGAACATTTATATTACTTTACAAATTCTAGTAAAACATAGTTTAAATCCTATGTGTCTGTATCTGTTACAGGATATGTACTAAAGCCTAAATAAAGCATTGCCCCAAGGTTACAGGCACTTTACTACCTTTTTTCCTCCCTTGGGAGAGCATATCCAAATGCTTACCAAGAGGGCAGCAAAAATAGTTATTGCTTGCAAGTGCAGATATATGTATCATCATTCTTAAACTAAAGAAATGTGTATGGGTTCAGGGATAAACTCTTTAAATAGAACCCCTTCTAACTTTATGCTTAATAAACCCTTTTGCTTGTGTACATTGCACAATTTCATGTACAAGTAATATTTTAAAGTGTGAACCTCTGCTCTCATTTCATAATATTATAAGAAAAATGATATGCTTTTAAAAAATATAGTTTCTTTTTTTTTATTATTAGATAGGAGGGATTTTGTATTTCACACATGTATAGCATCTACATTTCATTCACTGCTTTTGACAGTATTGTAGCCTAAGGAACAGTTGGAATTTCCTTTTATTCATAAGTTTGTCTTTTCAGAAAAATTCTTACACAGATATTTTTACAAGAGAAAGAGATTAATTAAATGATACCAATTGTAAAGGCCTTTGTTGCCTTTGGTTTGTCAGGTTAAAAGTGAATAATGTTGATGGATAGAGATTGAGGTTGTATTAAATCACAGCCCTTTCTTAATCCTTTCCTCTCTCTTTGAAATACAATATAAACAGCACATTCCATACAGCTCTTCAATCAGACAGGTGTTCATAATCTTCTCTTGACAATACAAGGGTCAGCAAATATGATGTATTATAAAAGAATGCTGAATCAACAACAAAACAAAAAAGCCCAGCCCAGCAACCAAAACCATAAATGCTGGGTTAACATTTAGTTTCTGATGCCACAATATTTGAGGTTTGCGTTATCTCTCTTCATCTTATTTGGCACAAACTCTTCTTCCTGTCTTTCTCTTAATAAGATGTGAATGGAACGTGTTCATTACATGCAGTTTAGTCTGTAGTACAAGTGCTGTTTAGTCTTTTCTCACAAGCTGTTTACAAAGCCCAAACCCGCAAGAACTACTGGAGAGAGTCCAGTTGAAGGTGAGGTCTGCATCTGTCAGTGATTTAAGACAAGGAAAGGAGGAAGAGACAGGATACACCACTGTCCTTTGGCTTCCTTGCAGCTCAGTTCTTATCCAGCATATCTGATGCATGGATTAGTGGGAGAGTGGAGAATAATCAGCATGGAATGGAGTGGCTGGGCATCAGAGTGAACCACTATACAAAAACATAAATGTCCTGGGATTTTCATGAAATCCCCCCAAAACTGAGAAACACAAGAACCTTTAGAATCCCTCTTGTTCCAGATACAGCTCCTCTTCGGCTCACTATAATAGTCTTATCAAATTATCTGCTAGGCATTTGGCGACTTTTAAGTTGGTGGTCTTCTTATGTGAAAATGTGTTACTTGATAGAGGAAGTGCTAGAGAAATTAGCACGATAATAATCAGTGCTTATAATAACTAAGAATCAATTGATAGATCTGTAGAAAAGTTGGAATCACCAGTTTTCATGGAAAAGGGGTGATCTATGCTTGGGCAGAGTCCCCTTCACAGAATAAAAGGGGCATTACTGAAGTCTTTCRGTTTCTGGGAATACACTGAAATTTTGTCTTTGTCATTTTGGTAAATAAGCCTTTTCTTAATAATTACATGAACGCAGTTCTCACGCTGATTTTTGAAGAGTGTGTTGTGTATTCAAGGCATATGTTCAATGCAAACATTCCAGAAGGTCAGAATGTAGTTTTGATGCTTTTTTGGGAAGACACGTAGGACCAAGGAGTTGCAGTAAAGGAATGTAGACCCATTACATCAGCTGTGGACCTTGAACCCGTGAACTAGACTTTTTTTTTTCTTTTTCCCCCAATGGAAACTGAAGAGCAGCTTGAACTGAACAGTATGTTTGAGTTACATAGGATGTCTTTCTTCTAACTCCTTTCTCTGGAAGTTAACAGGTTTGTGACAGAGATATTAATAAGCTATCTTGATGAGATCTAATTATAGCCTCCTTTCGCTGAACTAATTCAGAATGTTTTCAATCCCACTCCAACCTCTACTGTAGAATATACACTATATGTGTTGTAGTAAAAGTATTTAAAAGCTAGTCTGAAATCAGTTTGAAGCCCTTGCAGTTTCAAAACGCAGCCAAATAGTCAGATCTTTATTTCTTGATTCATACCTTCATACATACTTAAGTGCTGCCCTCAGCATTCCTAACTACGGCAGAATGCAGTTCAAAATATTGCGTTTCAAAGTCACTCTGAAATCAGTTTGAAGTCCTAGCAGTTTCAAGAAATGTAGACAAATAGTTGGATCTTTATTTCTTGATTCATAGCTTCATACATGCTTGGTGCTGCACTCAGCATTCCTAAGTACAGCAGAATGTAGCTCAAAATATTGGGTTTGTAATTTCTGGGTTGKTTTTTTTTTTTGACTTCTAATTGTGACTTCTTTTGACTTTTTGAATGTTCATTTTTATGTGGAAGAGGACTGCTAGTGCCTACTGTAGAATAAATAGTGCCAGAGTTCTACAGGAGTGTGAAAAAAAATCAATATATTTAATTTAAAGCAAGGAGGTAATGCATACAGACCCAACAGATTTTCATCAAAAATCAAACAGTATTTTAACATCAGCACGTTCCCAAGATCTGAGCATTTGGGAACTCTCTATGGCCTTAAGATGATAAATGATTAAGTATTCCTGTTGGATCATTTCTAAATAAGTAATACCCCATAACCCTTTTATTAAATATGTAGGCTTCACAGATGCTCTCTTTTAATCAACTGATTATTGATCTGTATATGACATCACTCTAACAGATGATCTGTCTTCTAATGATCATATGTAAATACGGAAATACAAGAAAAGACTTGTGGTCCACAACTTTTAGCAGTTATTTTCAGAAATACTCTATTTTTCTAGTACAATTTTGCATTAGATTTTTACCTAATAGAATTTACCTGATTTCATACCAGTATTAGTTTATATCTTCCTACTCTCTTTTTATAGTTAGTGTATTAAAAAAGCAAGGTCTTATTCAGTGTTATCAATTATAACTTTAGTGATTAGTAATTAGCAATTTAGTAATTAGTACATTCCTTTTCTTTATTCTTCTCTTAATTCGGCTCACCTTCACTAAAAAGGCAGATTTTAGTCTTATCTTTCTAATGCAAAAAAGAAGGGAACTGAGCACACCTTAAATCTAAAACTACCTGAATTTCAGTCATATTTAAAGCCCAGAAAGTAACAGAATGAACAAAGGATAACCTATCAAATATGTAATTTATTCAATATTTATAGCTTTTATAGAAAGTTGACACAACATGATTTTTGGAGAGAAAAGGTACATTTTTAGGAAACTACTTAACAAATATTAAACAAATATTATTAAAGGCCATGTGTTTTAGTGGATCTGTTTCCTTGTTACTGTTCGTAACTGGTTTGACACTTGTTGAGTTGTTGGTGTTAATATAACATTAGGAAAAATTCCCCTCCTGAGAGGAAATCTAGCTAAGCAAAGTGATATTTAATGTTTTCTATGATATTTCTTTAACTAAAATGGCTGACTAGAAGTTAAACAGAACAGAGGTTAATGATCTCTGTTATTGGTATTATAAAAATTAAGAAAGAGTAAAATAAGGTTAATGTTGTATCCCATTATTGTTATTGTGGGGATTAAACACATGCTGTTGTCCGCTGCACTGAAAAGATGGGCCCCAAGCTGTGAATAATTAGCAAAATAATATTATTATCTAACCTTATGCTGCAATTAATTACTCTGAGTAAAGTATTTTTCAGTGTTTGTTCTAAGTGATCTAAGTAGGCCCCAAGACTTGTACATAAAAATGGAGGAAAAAAACTTGTATCTGATTTAGTTCAGCCTGTATATGAAAAATGTTATTCATTGCAGCAGTGCAAAATGAAATAGAAAAGTGGTAGGAGAAAAGTTGACCAGTTTACAGAATCYTCTGAATTTGTTCCTCACGCCTAAACGAGGTCCTTGCAGCTTCTCTGTCATTTCCTGTTTTCCTTTTTGTTTTGAATATTTATATTATAGCAAAATGCCCAGTGAGAGTAAAAAAAAAAAAAAAAAATCAACDGGGGCGATGAAACTATCTATTTATTATTGGTTGTTTCTGTTATGATAGTGTATGTCAACCCAGAACAAGACCTTATTGTGCTAGGCTCTTTACAAACACAGAATACCAGATGGTCCCAGCTCTAAAGAGCTTATAATCTGAATCAACAGGGTGAATGATGAGGCATAACATAAAACAGTAGTGTGAACAATGTGATGGCAGCAAATGTTACATTAGTTCCACAATTTCTTGCAGCAAACAAGGAGGGAGGGTTGAGTGTGTTTACTGGTGGATTAGGGCTAATATGGCGATGGCAACCCTGTTAGCACGTCTCGGTGCTGCGAATGCCTCTGCTGATGACGCTGGGAAGCTGCCTCACGGCTGCACGCTCCCTGCCTCCCCCTGCAAAYGGCAGCTGCACCTCTGTCTGCAGCATGAGAGACGCCTGGAAATGAAGAGGAGGGTGAAGGRTGCGGCTAGGAAGGAAATCTGTGGAGCTACTGTAGACAAAGGGAAAGTCTGGGCCGAGCAACTAACAGAATATTTAGCCAAAGAAAGCTCTCCACTTCGGCTTGTTCTCATTCAATCTTCTGGAGCCCTTCATTGGCTTGTTCTTGTAGTTTTACATTAATAATCAATGGTCAGAGGGAGAAGGAGTCATGTGAAAAGCTATGCTTTGGAAGSAGTTTCCCACACGATGGTGCCTATTCTTGCATGAGAAAGTAAGAAGACCTTACTCCTCATAGAATCAATGTCAGATCTGAATGAAACTCTGAATGAAGCTTCATCCAACCTTTAGAATAATCTCAGAACTGTTTGACTTCTCCATTATGTAAGGAGCATAAAACAGTACGAAGATGCTCCAGCTGTCACCTCTTTTTTTTTTTTTTTTTGTCCTTAACCCTCTTATAGGACAGAAAATATGTCTGTATTTCAGCCAGTCCCTTTATTTAACTAGCATTGCTTCTTTATGTTAATCATAAGTATACTAACAATGTGTTTTAACAAACAAGGAATATAGAGATGCTGCCATTGTTTGCTGAGCGTAGGTAAAGTTCCAGAATATTTAATCAAAAATGTCCTTCTGAATAATCAAAACATTGAAAAGTCTAAAACCTCCCCAAACTTACAGAGTTGCTAGAGATAGAGATAAGAGTAGTAAGATAGATGTGAAGATGTCAGATGATAACTTTCTGATCTGTGGATTTTAAAAAAATCTAGATTTAGTTCACAGCCAATTAATTTCTTTCTCTTTTTCTATAATATTGTCTTGGGGAGGAGTAAGAGTGATTCATCGTTGTAAATGTAGCTTATATGTAGCTCATCTGCTTTGGGAATGAAACAGATTTTAACTTTTGCTGGTAGATCCCACAAGAGTCTCACACGGTACACGGCGTCCATCAGCCCGTGTTTCTGTCTGACGAGCCGTGTGTCCGTCTGTTTGTCCGCAAGGCGTAATCTGTGGAAGACACGTGGAAGTTTACCTGTCAACATCCGCAGCCTTTGTGTCAGCCCTACAAATAGAAGGGCAAGGGAGGGGACACCGGAATGTTTGCAGAGCTCTGCCAGAGCCAGCAGGTATTCTGTGCTGGGAGTCATGGACATGCGGCCTTTTCAACATTGCCTGCTGTATAGCCATGTCTTCAAACACTACACTAAAACATTTTAACAGACAGTGTCTTCTTTGCACATTCACTGTATCCTGCAGGGTAAAAGGAGATTCAAACACACAAGGAACATAGTCTGTAGCTATAMACATAATGTATAATCGCTTAAGTAGTTCTTCGCAAGAAGTATGTGGACATTAGCAATGTCTAACAGGTCTGAGAAGAAAGTATAGGTTGGTAAAAAATACCGCTGTCTATCTTTTCTGTTAAATTTCCCCCCAATCTATTGTTGATCAAGAAGAGCTTAAAAGAAAATACAGGGAACCASAAGCATTTTTGCCTACTCTAAAGTAATATCATAATTCACAAGCCTCTAATAGAGCCGTCAATTCTATCATAAAGCATAAGAACAGAGTGGAGGATAGACTTAGAGGTATTTGGTGCAGTTTCCCTTGACAGGTGAATACGCCAAGACACAACTGAATTACATGAACAAAAAATTCAAAGTGTTTGTGAGAAATATCGCCCAGAGCTGAGTGAGTTACAGCTCGAGTGGCACTGACCTTTCCCATGTGATAAAGGCAACCCCAAAACCCAAGAAAATAGAAGGAAAGCAAAAGGGCTGCCACAGTTCTCTATCAGTATGGATTTACCAAGAGTGCTTTTCTTTAGTCATGCATAAGAAAAGGTARGGGACTACAAAACATCCAGACTGTCCCCTTCCTCACTGCCAGTCACTGGATAAAAGTATATGAATGTTCAATTTAAACTGAATTTACTCAATTGAAAGAGATAACTCCAAATGATAAAATAGGCAGTTAGATAAGGACCTAAATGAAAAGAAATTATTTGAAATCAACCGTGAATGATTCTTCTAGCTTTATACTGCATGCATGGTAAAATAGGTTCAAATGTTAAAGGTATAGTAAGAATTGTTCCCATATATTTTTAGTAACTTGTGCAATATCTGGGAGCTTATTTTTCAAAAGATTATTTTTCTATTAACATTCTAAACTCTGTATTTTGTTTTTTATTTGTTTTTGTTTCTCAACATAAATCTGTATTACCAATCTCTTTTACCTAACTTCTACTGTTTACTTTTTTAACATAACACACTAAAACAGCAGAAATATTGGAACTGTCTTATATTTCATGTCTGCTAAAAATAAGCTTTTTGAATATATGTTGTCTRAATATATTCAAAAACTTTCACTGAAGGCATTTTGATGTACAGAAGTCCTCAGCAAAAAAAAAAAAAAAGTAATGTTTACTTTTTATTTCTTTAAAAGTTTTTTTTTAAAGAACGTGGTTTCACAAAGCTGATGATGTCCAATTTTCTGCCATTTTTATTTTTCTGATGAACCTCTTCTGACTCAAAGCTGGCATTTGAACTGAATTTGATATATTTCCTGCTTAGACAAAGTCCTGATTTGTAACTATTGTATCTGGAAAAATAATTTCAAGAAGAAATGTACTTCCACAGTATTCTGAAAGCTGGAGAGGTAAGTTTGTTTGTCCCTTCCCTCTTACATTTTTTACTCCTCTTTGCTTCTCTACCGTCAAGGGATTGGAGAATGAAGAGCAGAGAAATCAAATACTTCTAGAATTTTGTTTCCTCTAATAATTGTATATTAGCAGGAATAAAATATGAAAAGAAGAAATTTTGACCCCCAAAGTGGTAAATAGAAACTGGAGAAGAGAGGAAGGTGCAGAAAAACAGGCAGGATCAAAAAGAAAAATCATCTTAACTAGGRTAGGTGAAACAGGATGAGACTGGTGATTTGTGGGAGATATAGGCAACTGTTCAAAAGTTCCCAGAAATTGTAATACATCTAAGTTCGTGAATAATTTTTAAGCATATAGCTTACATACTTTAAATTATTTTTTTCTGCTAAGTGTACAATATCTATTTATATGACCATAATTCCCCATTTCTGATACTCWYATTTTTGTTCTGTCTCTCATTTGAGATTGCTGCCAGGAAACTTAAGTTCTACTTCCCTGTGAATTCTGTCTCGATAGAACGAACCTATTCAGGAAACAGTGCTAATTTATCCTCTGTGTAGCACATGAATTTCTATCACTTCTTGTCATTCATCAGATTTTAGATCTTTCATGTTTTGCCAGCACTGGAAACCCTGGTCACTGGGACATATATACAGCATTACATTATGAAGAAATAATAAGATATGCTGGGAGGTGGTAAACCATAGATATACCTGCAATGTAAGCCAGCAGAGGAAATGTATATCCTTTGATTATTAGCTATTCCTTTAACTGTGAAATCATCTGCTTACAAAATGTCCTGGGTTCTTTTTTTTGTGCTTTATTTTCTAATACAGCTTAATGACATGTCAAATACCAAATAAATAATGATGGAGCTATTTCTACTTCCTTTGTGTAAGGTCTGCCTGAATCATCCTGAAAAAGGGGACTTGTCAAAGAAATATGTAGTGAACATAAATAAAGATACCACTGACTACTTCTGATTAGTTGTTCATTTTTGATCAATTGATCAATTGTTCAGGCTCAACATGTGTTCTTTGACAATACTGCTCAATCTTTTTGAAATTCAAGAGGCAGCTTTCCAGCCAAATATTTGAATTTCTTTGGATTTATTGCATAAAACATATTTTGTCAGCTTGCTTCCTCTGTTGCATACCATATACTTAGGTCTATGTTTTGAAAATAATCCAAACAAGATTTTAAAAAATGATTTAGATCTTGACTTGCCTCAGATAAGCTTGTTTACCAGATAATAGTTCCTCCTCCAAATCAGACTTGTGATAGTACTATTGAGAAGCAACAACTTTTACTCTATAAAAAAGCAAAGAGCCTTTTTAGCAACTGTGCATGAACTTTTCCAACCATTTATAGTAAACGATGCATCCTTTGGTGAACCATTTCCTTTTCCCATGCTACAATTCTATATCTGTCCAGAAAGGAACCATTCTTTTGAAAGTTGCCATATGCTGTAGGTTAAAAAGCAGACAAAGATCTGGAAGAGCCAGTAGTGGCGTCTCTCTGTGCCAGTCAAAGGTGTAGGACTTACTTAATCCTTCAACAGCATTCTCACCATGAAACTCATCATTTTAAACTTACTTTCTCACTGTAATGCCACACTTTATGCTTTTATGCAGTAGTACACTTTGCTTAAGCAGATGAGAGCTATGCTGACTTCTGACTTCAGCTACATGTGATCAGTAACACCAGCCTCCCTGGTTCAGTAAGGCAGCTCAACATAATGGTAACACAATTTACAGAGATGCCAAAACATTCTATTTTTTATTTGCATTTATATTTGTTACAGGATATTTTTGGAAAAGTATGTGCTTTATACTTCAGCTTACAAAAACACGACCTTTTACTTATATTTCACTCTTAGCAAAAGTATTGTCTAAGGTTTTAGCCATGTGTTACATGCTCTYTTGATTCAGAAGTCTTAATGATTTCCACCTGAATATGCAGAATTATGTAGATACCTGGTCTCTATATTTTTAGAAGAAGTTGGCAGTTATGATGTCGTCTAAGTTATTTCTTTGATTAACAGTCTATTCTATGTGAAGGAACAAAATTGAAGAGCTTATTATATGAGTGAAGGAAGAACAGCAACTTGGGCTATCATAGAGAAAATATTATATTATGTAATTATAATTATATAATTATATTTTATACTTATTTATGACATCTTATTTCCTACCCTATCATCAGTCTTTTCTTTGTTGTTTATTTTCTTGAGAACTGTTCACTTTTTCCTTTGCATTCATATAGTTCATTACTCGTGATTAATGAAGAATACTAGTTGGACATTAGTGAAATAATTGAAAGATATCTCAAATAATGTGTAGTAAAAAAATAATTCATGATACTTTCTCATTTTATTTTGGCCAATATATTTGAGGTGATTGTGCATGAAATGCAATTTGGCCAACAGTTGTTCCATTGCAAATGCAATGTGAATGGAATACATAGTTACACAAGGACAGGAAATCATAAGACTGCATTAGCAYGTGGGAGTGTTTCTCCCCACACTGGTGTAGCAAACAATAAGCTTAAAATAAATTAGTTTATAGCACTAAAGGAGTATCAAGTATTTTGAACAGTAAATCTTGGTTAGACAGGGATTGCATAATTGTGAATCAGCCAAGAATTCACAGCCTGTTGGCCTATTGAACATCTGAGAGGAGGCTTGGAAAGTCCGATGATGAGTAGTTCTCCTTGCAAGATGTAAAGAGGTTAGGGATTAAACCTTTCAAGTCACAGATTTATTTTTCTGTATATTTAAAAGTCATAGCTCATAGGCTATTCCTTTTGTTTTCTAGTTTCCATTATCAGCAATGATCTTAGCAATCCTTAACCTTTCATATTACATGTTCACCATTTAATGTCAGATAACATGTTTCATAGGCTAATTTTTCTTTTTCGTTTTCACACCTTTGTCAAGATCCATGACATTATAGCTCTTTAATTTCTTCAGTGAAATATGGTGTTAGCAGGAAACATTTTCTAGTCCAGAATTATGCATTCCAGAGCCGTATCAATTACAAATGAACTTCACAGGTCATCAAGCAATGCATTTTTCTGTAAACAATTTGGATTTAGAATCTATTGTTTATGCAGAAAAAGAACTAGTGATTGGAAGAAGGTCACTTTGTTTATAACCATTCTTCCAAATCAAACARACATTTGTGTTTGACTTTAAGGTGTCTCTTCTGAGTGGCTCTTTCATATGCCTTTTATTCACCCCAGGATAGAGTAGCTGTATTCCCTTCTAACAGGAACAAAATACAAAAACAAAAAGAAGGCACATTTTCGCATCATAAAAGCAAAATCTAATGCAGTGCTATTTATTTTTTTCCAGATCCATTTATTTTGCTATATTTCTTGACATTTACATACCGTTCAGAAACCTTATTGTGCTAATTCTACTGGGAAATAACAAATTATTGTACGGGGACAGGAGGGAGACAGGGCTCTTTCTCACACACCCTGCAGTTCTAGCAAACCACCCACATATCAGTTTTTGCTCTGACTCAAAATTTGAAGTTGGAGTTTGAAGAAGAAAAGGCTGGTGTTTTAGCATGTTTTCAGTAGTCTGTTTTCCTGCAGTTATGCATGAGGGAGAGGCTAATCTTGTGCTGAGACAGGAGAAGAAATAGCAGGACCCTTGTCTCCCATTCTTTCCTTAGACTTACCATAGCATTGGCATTGTTCATATTTTTAGTGCAGTGTCACAATTCTCTCTGGCTTCCTGTTCTGCTGGAAAGTGATTCCCACTGCAAATTGGAGAACTGCCGAACACTAGACTGAGAATGGTAGGTGTACTTGTGCTGTACCAGAGGGTCAGAAGATAGAGATGAATGGGAAGGAAGCAAAAAGTCTGCAAATCTTCTTCACCAGAACATCTATGCTGAGTTCAGGAGGAAGTGAATGACATGGAAGCAGGATGAAGTTGGCTATTTTTTGCTGTAAGAAAGGCTAGAGCTGACCTCATCCTTGGTAGTAGAATACATCCAGAAATGAGGCATATTATTCATGGATCTAAAGTTTAAGAAGTTCATGATTTTTCTGCGGTTGATGAACATAGATAAACTTTCAAAGAGGGCAAGAGAGGAAAAATGATGAGGCAAGAACATAATGTCAATAGGAGTTTGTATGGAGTTAAAGGCAAAGAAATATGACCTGATACTGGATGGAGAAAGAGCAAGATTTAGACAAGCTTTGACTATATGTGTTCCAGGCTATCTCCAAAATAACAGCTTGAATTTATATGGTACTTTTTAAAGAGGATCCTAGAGTACTTTATAAATGTTAACTTAACTGCTTGATGAGTTATAACTCTACTTTGCTCATTTTAAAACGGATAAAGTGAGTAATGTATTGGGCAGGAGATCTACAAGTAAATCCTTGTCTTTTCTCATCACAGAGACACATATCAATTCTTGAAGATATTTTTTAAAAGTAGTTATATCACATGACAATTTCACCTAATGTTCAGCAGGAGTGTATAGTCAATATGATGTATTAGTTAATAGGTATAAAATATTTTTAAAGAAAAGAAAATAAATGAATAATTTCCCTAGTTAATGAATATTTACTCTACATCCTATATCAGCTAAAGTTAAAAACATTTAAAAAAGCATACATTAAATCAGAAGATAATATCTACACTGTGAAGCCGAACTCTGCATTTTAAGATTCATATGCTTTTCTGATCCTCCTTAGTCATAAGTTTGCCACCGCTTATTCCATTCAAGGAGAAGTTTTGGAAAATGTTATGTGTTATTGTGAGGTGTATTTTTAAACTGGGGTCGCTACAAGGTAAAGGCAAGAAGTAGTACACTGTTTGACCCGTCACAGGAATTCCAGATAAAACCCCAGAAGTTGAGTCAGAGATAATCACAAGATCTGGGATTTGCAATAACAAACTGTCCATATATCTACCTGTCAGCGGTCTTCCTCTGAGGGAGGGACAAAAGGTCACTGAAATGGCCACTATCCATCTCTTTTTTTTTTTTCCTGGACATACTGTGGGGAAAATGAAGAATTAGATATTGACAGCAAATTAATGATAATAAAGACAAGTCTTTAAGRACTAGGTAAATTTATTATAAATGTCTATTAGTTCTTTTTTGTCTTTTTTTGCAACTTCTCATGAAAAGTCATAACTTAAGAAAATGCAAGTTGTTATTTTCTGGAGAATGACATAGATATTTCTAAGTTAAATTAATGAAATATATGCTAGTTAAATAGATTAGGTGTTTACCTTTTCTTTAAATGAATATGAGAATACATGTAAGGAAAAACAAAAACGCAGAAATGGAAATAAATAATACAATACAAACCATCAGGTGCAACCCCTATAACCCTCCCAGTCCTGATCTATCATAAATCTTCAAATGTCTCACATCACTAGAGCCCCAAAAGATTTTGATTTAGCAGCTACTAAGGCAGTCATGGCTGTTGCTACTCAAGAAATAAGAGTTCTACCATTTATTGTCTAGTAAGAGTGGTGAAATGGTTTAATGATGTCAGGTAGTGAGGTGACAGTGCCAAACTCCTGGGCTTCATTTGTTTGAGTTTTCTGAAAGGAAAAGTATTGAAATTATTCTACTATTAGATTTCAACTCATATTAGCATCAGATAGTGTTATCTCAGATTTTCTCCCTTACCAGAAGACTGATTATGTCTAAAAGCAAATGTAAACAAGCTGTGGTCTTGGCTCTGTTACAGTGTCTTATCCATATTCATTTGCACTTGCCTGAAAACTCTGAGAGGCAGCAGAAAGGAGAGTGGAAAAAGAAAAATGTTGCTTTGAAAAAGTTAGATAGATAATATGAAAGAGAAAACATATCTCAAGGTTTCAGATATATTCATCAAGTAAAACCTCTGTGAATCAACYGAGGAATAGAAACAATTTTGTCTCTACAGTTGGCCCCCTATTTCTCACACTCTCTGGTTACCTTGTAGTCTTGACTTTATTTATCAGTGCAAGAGCCAGCTTTAGGGCACTGCTATTCTTCTCATTTTTCAGCAGCGAGGAGGGAACTGTGAGCTGCCCACATTCACACAGGACGTCGATGCTAGAATAGGCAACGGAGCTCTATTCTCCTGGGTCCCCCGTTGGCACTCGGTCAACTGAACCTCACTTCCTTTGCTCTGAGCCTGCGTGGGACGTAACAACACATTCGTTTGGCAGAGGAAGAGAGAGGGAAGCCCTGCATTCCTTCCCTACTTTGTTTTGATTATGGAGGAGCCAATTGCAGTTCTCATGAAGGGCAAGGTTACATAAACTTGACGATGAGCAGCTACATGTTTTTCAATATAGGGTGCATAGAGGATGAATTCCAGGCAGAGCACAAAGTCTGCATAACCACACTAAAAAACAGTTACTCATGGCTTTTTCCAATGTGTGTAATGAATGCTAATAGTTTGTTGTTGTTCGATTCACATCTTCATTTACTGTAGCTCATTCTTGTACACATATCATAAATTTTTATGTGTAAAGAATGTGCACAAATAACGACGAAAATTACTCTTTCTGATAAAAATTTAACTGATCTTGTAAAGACATATTAAAAGAAACCTAGACACTTTTTTTAGTTGAAAGGAAGGCCCATTGTTTTGAATGACTCCTTGATCGTACTATTTATATATCTGAATTTGTTTTCCTGATCCTCTGAAAAAGTTACCTTCCTGCTTAGGCTAATTTTATATGTATATAATATAATGCTGTTGTAGTGAAACAGGGTACGGTAGTAATATTTTATCATGCTTACCAGTGTCAGTAACTTTTTGCTAGTTCTATTTAGGTAGCCCTGTTGGGAAACAGTTGGTGTCAATAAAAGTGAGAATATCTGCTCTTTGGGGAAAAAAAATGGTTTTTTTTCTATATAATATATAGAACTGTATTATGTAGGTCAAATACATTTTCATAATTATATAGTCAGTTTATTTTTATGAACTAGATTGATCTTCTGCATTTAAAAGAAGACATAAAACTTTTCTAGGAACCTTAGTTGACCTCAGGTTTCCTAAGAATCTGAGAGTTCTGGTTTTGCAGCCTGGGGTATATTTCAGTTGTCATGTACCTTTGCTGCTTCAAAGGAAGTGGATTGTGTGTCTGCATGTGCACGCTTGTGTAATATACTGTGCAGTGTGCATTGTAATGGACTGAATTTAAGTAATACTTGATAGTAAATCTTCAAATAGCAAAAGTGACAACACAGAGAATTATTATTTTCGTATCTAAGTTTGTCAGTTTGACAAGGAATTAAAAGCAATTCATACCAGGAAAAAAACCAACTGTTCTTCTTTTGGAAGTGCATTGTGTATGTTACAGTAGAGGGTGGAAAAAAGGGCAGAGCTGACACAGGCCCAGTGCCTCAGAATCATCTTAGTCTTTATTTGGTTCTTCTGCATATAGTTAAAGGAGAAGATTTTAAAGGATTGAAGTGGAGTTATAAAATATTAAAGAAACTGTGAATAAAAAAAAATAGTTGATAACAGATGTATTTTTTAATTCTACTTGGTTGTTTTACTAAATAGAGGAAAATCCCTGTAAAATAAAATATTCTTGTAGGAAAAGGGKTTTAGGAATTTAAGTAGTGCAGAGAGATAAATTAACAATGAGGAGAGAGCAGAAAATATAAACACACTATCAGTTTCTCTCTCGCTACCTGCTTTTACTTGCGAGGGGCGAAGGCAGCAATTTTGTCACTTCAGCCGTGGTCACTGAAAGTTGAGGCTTATCTTGCAGCAACTGGCTCTTTTGAAAGCTGAAAAAAACACTCATTAAGACTAGTCGGTGCTCATTTCAGCAAATTTAGAAGCCTGAGGGATAGATCCCTCTCACTTTTTTGTAAGGTCTTTCTGTTTATGCTTGGGTTATGGTCTGGTGAAAGGAAGAGGCTGAAGATCAGTGGTCTGATCTTCATGGGTGATCTGTTGTCACGCCACAGTGAGGATACACAGTGACATACATTGCTACTCCAACTGGTGGTCTCAGTTGCAAGCCGTTAATAGGTTAAGTGCAATTAGCCTGCCTAGATGTTGATATCCTTCCTATATCATTTATTTATAGCCTGGTATTTTGCATCTGTGTCATGAGGAAGATGCATCCTCTGCTGAAGAGTATCTGTGATCCACCAAGGGAGGGGAAAGTGTTTTACATTTCATTGAAGCAGAGTTATTTACTATGTAGCTGAGAGTAAGAGATTCTTAATGTAACAGGGAAACATTTACCTATCTGTGGAAGGAGAATGATCTTCATTTTAATTAACAGGGTAACCAGACTTCCTTCTCTTAAGCAAGGAACAGGATTAGTTTGAGTATGAAAAATTTAAGACTTAGAGCCCCTAAAAGGTGTGGTAAAAGCTACCTGGCAGCACCAGAAGAAGAGATGGCAATTGCAAGGCCTGGAGCCCTTGTCAGGAGTTAGAAAGGAAGTGAGCTGGACAGGGAAAAATACCTTATTGATACAGCATCCTCGTTAGCAGATTTAGCATAGTTTGTCTTTTATTTCTCCATATTTCTTTTGATGTTATAAAGATGTTTGTGTGTTTGTTAATACTTACATGTATGCATAGCTACCTATCATTTTAATCTGGCTTCATTTAAGTGTGATTTAGGAAACTTATTAGCATTCCTTCCCCAAGTTCTATGAACTGGAACTCTGAGACTTAGTGTCCCACACGTGCCCAGCTCTACAGTGGCTAATTTACTCTCTGAAGACTAGCCGATTGGTGTCCTCACTTGAACGGTAGGCTTTATATGGGAGCTTGGCACCACAGGAGTCAAGGGGGTGGGATCCATCTTCCAGTTACTGTTGATGACACTGAAGGTGCTCTCCTATCCCAGAAGTCCCTCAGCATTCCAGCTGCTGAGCTATTGGAAAGTGAACAGCCTTCAGGTGACTTTACCTGGCTCCTCCCAGGGAGGCAGCACTGCCCTTACAGCACTACGCCCTTGTGACAGAAGCGAGCCTGGCCGTATACTCASATTTTAGATTACTGTTCCAGGTACTATAAAGAAGGATTGAAAAGACTGCATACTGTCCTTTGGAAAGGCAAGTGTATTTTTGAACAGAAAATAGAAGTCRTCATACAAAATGTGGCAAAAGTACCCTTGCCTTTTGCTAACAGCATGCATTACATTTGTCCCTCAGTCAGARGCAGTAAATCCGAATGGGAAATTCACAAAACATCAACCTTCTAGAGAACCTGTTGTGCGTTTTCCCCAGCACATTCATTAGTGCGGGGGATTTTTCACAGCTGCTGCTAAATGATACTGGCCATTTAAAATGTTGTGTAATTTCTGAGTTTACATTGTGACTATTCAGTGAAGTGAAAGCAGTTGCTTTCACACAGTACTATTACATGTCACCCCACATATCATTAACATTTCATTTGGTCCACTTCAGAAGAGAGTGGTTGGTTGGTGTCACCAAAATAAATGTAGCCAAGTAAATATTACAAAGGCATTTTCGTTCCTGAGAACACTCTCATGCTTTTATCATTTACGAGTCACTTCTTAAAGCTCTGCCAAAAATAAACACTCTTACAATGATATCCACTTATGTTTAGTTGTTAGTATGAAGCCAGGAGTTAGTACGAAGTCACTGGACCACAAAAATTTATTCAGTGAGATGCTATCAAGTTCCTCTGCTGGCTCATTATGATCATAATTCACTCCTAACAATGAGTAAACAAATGCAGAGGAATTTGATTCCAAGTTCCATTCCTCCTTTGGACTCACAGCTCCTACTGCAGCAGATACAAAGGGGTTGGTTTTTAGTTTGTCTGTCTGCAAGTGGARCAAATTGGTTTCAGAAATTCAGTAGGGAAGCCAGAGGTAAATATCACCTTTGTCAGGGAAATTATACCAGCAAGAAGATGATCTACCTTTTACCCTATTATCCTTTTATCCTTTTTACCTGTATTACCCTTAAACACCTTTTTACCTGTGATTTTCTAACTTTACTACAGGTCCCTTCTTCGTAGACATTTGAGAATTATATTGCTATTTTTATTTGAAGTGGAAGTTAGGAAAACTACCAAGGAAATGCCAAAAGTTAAAGTATTCCTAATCTTTCTTTTTCTTGTCACAGTTAGGTCCACATATACATGCTTTCCCGTTTTCAAGTCAGGAGGTTCAAATGATTGTTTTTGTGGATATGATGTAGTACCAACAGCYAAGCACTATACAAGTGAAAAAAAAATTCATATTTATGTAAGCATATTTTATGCTACTAAACCATAACAAATGAGGAGAAAAGGAATTTTTGATTTATGATGTATGATTTATAGTCTTTTTCTCTTATAGCAGTACACTGAGCATTGTACCTTTGTGTTATTATTCCCATTACRTTGAACAGAACGGGCTTCCTCACTAAATACTGAATTTTATAGGTGAAAAAAACATGAATATGGAGAAAAAAAAATCTTAGCACCACCCAGCATCCAGCCGGTATACTTTTTCTGTGTTTCTAGCCAACAGTCATCTTGTCCTTTCTGAAAGATGAAATCTGTCAGTCCTTACAATGTTGTGCTATGCAGAGTGACTAGAATAGATGCCAGCTCTTTAGCATCACTTCTTAAAACAAACTCTCATTAGCATTCTGATGCTGAACACTTGTCAGAAGAAGTCATCACATCTAGCCGAGCAACTACACATAGGTATCCCTTACTTAATGTATTGCATGCCTGGGCAGATCTGTCTATGTATGAAATTTATGCAACAAAAACATGAATCAATATTATTCTTCATGTACTGTCAACAATCAACGCGTAGCACAGCACAGCCCATAGATTAGGATAAATTATGCGACAGCTTCCTCGCTGAGCTGAAATCAAGGTGGGTTCTGGAAGGCTGAAGCAGCGTTAGATTTCTAGTGGTTGGAGTAGATGTTTTTTCACTGAAAATAGGAGATACAGACAAATTCTGGAGGCAAGACATGAGCTAAAATGTCGTGATCAGTTTGGAGGAAAGTAATTTTTTTTATTAGAATTTTGTTTAGGAAGAAATCTTACGTTCTGACATAAGCACTGATAGTTACCCTCTGCTGTACTTATGAACACTATCAAAAAGTTGGGTCAAGCTTTCTAGAAGTCTCTTAATAAGGACTTAGTGTGTAGAGCTCAGGTTAATTGTGAGAGAGGCCCCATGTGAAGGGAGAAGCATGGCATGCAACAAAAGGGATCCACTTTTTGCTTCTACTGTTTGAATTTTATCTTTTCTCCTTTCATCTGTTTTCATCTTATGGAAGCGATTATAAGTGCTAATGAGACATGTGATCTTGCTTCGGGCAGTCAGTTTCTGGTTAACACAATAGGAGTATCAAGCATTTATTTTGGTGCGATAGGAAAGCAACAGGCCGAGGTCGTGTATTCCTGCCTCTTATACTTACCCAGTTGTGATAATTCTTTTCTTTTACCTGAAATACTTTATTACACTCTTTTATTTTTCTGTCTGCACCTCTTATACAAACTCCTTGTCACTAATTTATGGTAAGGAAAGGTATAACTCGAACAGGTGTTTCCAATTGAGAAGCCAGTCAGAACTATTTGAAACATTTTCTTTTTCTTTTGGGAGCAAATTCTAGTCAAGTTCAGAACTACAGATGTGTTGTTTTGTTTAAGAAACAAGTGGTGACTGATGAGCAGAAATAGTGCTTGAACCTGGGACCTGAGGAATAGAGTTTAATAAACTGGAATATCAGTCTACAGAGAACAGTACTATTCAAGAACAAGATTTCTTTCATGTTGCCTTAATTTCTCAGACACCATAACGAAACCTGGCAGTTCTGAGCAGTTCATTTCATCAGTCCTATTTATCAGCAGAAAGTCAGAGAACACYTTTGTGTCTGTATTCGTCAAGCAATGAAAATTATGCATATAGACAGCATTGTATACTCACGCATATATTGCATTATGCAATACACCCAGTTGGACTGGGAAAACACTTTTCTTTTAAAGGAAGCACCCCCTGCATAGACACAAAGTGCGTCTAACAGGCAGACAAAATCCTTCCTTTGAGCTACATTTTATCCATTAGCACAAAAATTCACATCTGAGAAAATAACCCTCATCAGCCTTGCTCCTTTTTAATGGCATAATCAGTTTCTCTTTGATAACTTGGATGTAGAGCTCTTCTACAGCCCCTCTCTCATGATTTAATGTTGGTACCAGTTTGCCATTTATAGGAAGTAGACTTCAGATTTCTTTTTTTTTTTTTTTTTTTTTTTTAAATGAGATCAGGAGAGAAGAAAATATAATTACTGCAAATACTTTCCTGTAATCCAACAGCATATGCTGCTGAACATCTGAGCATGTGCCTGTGCAAGCATAAAAGACGATGCCAAAACTGTATTATATAGTTTTATCACAAAGCAGAACAGTAGATGGATATGAACTATATTCAGTATGCGCAGCCAAGTTTGTGAGCTGTTTTCCTGTTCTCTCATCTAATATTGAAGCAAAACTTTGGACTTACAAAATGTTTTTACTAGGACATTTAAAAGTACAACTGAAATTAGAAAAAAAAAAATCTGTGGTCTTCATTTTGAAAAAGAAACGGAAAAAGATAATAAACCTAAAAAGAAATGAATACATTTCTCAAAACAAATCTTTAGAAGATGGTGRAAAGACAGCAGTTTTTGTCATAAATAATAGCTGTTTTTTCCAAACTGTTTTTCAAAACTGGAAAGAAAAGCCACCAAATATTTCTCAGTCAATACTTTACGTGGGGRTGCCTTCTTATAATCATTGTTTATAAATACATAATTTTAATATTGTGATTGAAAATTGCTGCTTAATTAGACTATTAAATCTCTAGAATCTGGCTTTCAATGCAGTAAATTACAAGTGGAAATTTTCTTTACAGGAGTATTCTGCCATGGTTACTTGATGAGTGTTTGAAGTTCCAAAACTTTAAAGAAATTTAAGATTGAAAGACTTTGGATGAAAAAACAGTTTGAAAAATCTTTCAAAATTTTTGCCTTGCAACATCTCTAAAGCTTATGAATATTTCATTAAATATTTCTGCTAGTAAAACTATTTCTTAGAGTATTGCTGAAACATAGACAAAGAGAATAGAAAGAAAATCAAAGCATGATTAAAAACCAATACAAGCATGTACAGAAATTCTTTTGTTTTGTTTTTCTTGTGGAGCATAGAAAGGGATCTGGAATCTACAGTCACTTAATGTATCTTGCTATTTTTTTTTAAATTTAACAGCTATGTAGACTTACATAGATCAGTAAAGAAGACCACCCTTATAACATTGCCTATGGTAAAATATGTCGGTTGTCACACGTGTGCCTTTGCTAACTCCTTGATAACAATTTGATTTTACTTAATAAAAATTGCAGAATTATTTTCGGGATTGGGATCCACATTAGCTAGCTTGTAAGTTTGTAGCTTTTAAGCATATTAGACTTTGATAAACCTGCTCAGACAGAATGGTGTTAGGGGAAGARGGCATGTGATTTTTAAAACAGACAGAAATTTCTCACACATGCTGTCACATTTTGAATATTGGTCTTGCTGCAGCATTTTTCTTTCAGAATATGACTTAACATTTTGGTAGTACTCAAACTTACAGGCACATGTCAGCTTCACCAGCTGCTCATTTATTTATATATTTCAAAGAAGGTAGGGAAAAGCTTGTTCCTTATCGGGGGAGTCAAGTGAGTGCCTGACTGCAGCAATGAGGAAGCACAAGGGGTTAATGGGAGAAAACTCCCACGCTTAATTCCTTGCTGTTAGATGAGCCTCTGCACCAGAGACTGATCCTAGTAACGCGCACATTTCTAGCACAGTGCTTCTTATTTTAAAATGGTAGTGATTCACTGTATGGAGGTGGGGAAAGTTGAGAAGTTTATGTACCTCATCTATTTTAAATGAGGGGAAAAAAATTTTTTTTTTTCCCTCTTGCCTTTGCTTTTCTTCATAGAACTTTAGCAGACAGCGTGTTTAAGCATGATGGTTAATTTTATATCAAATTTGATCCGGCCACCCGTTACTTTCTACTTCTGTAGGCTGCTTACTCTGTCACTTAGTATTAGATGTATTACCCACAGAGCAGTAATTACATTTGACACATAATTATTACGGTTTTGATGACAAGAAGGCCTTTTCTTTTCCTGCTTTCATAACATATATTCCTGAAAGTGCTGGCTTGCTGAATGCAGTTAGTTTAAAAGCACTTGGATTTAAAATGAACCCTGGGACAAAGAATGAAATTAAAAGGAAAAGAGGGAGCGGGAGTGCGCCCGAGACTTCCCCCGATGATCTCACACGAGCGGATTTTGAGCAGGAAAGAAAGCCCCTAAGTGTTGCTAATGCACAGGGAGAAAGGGCTGCTTCACTGCGGCCATGCCAGATCCCCAACAGGAAAGGAGTGCTTTTAAAGTTAATAAACTGAAGGRGACTTGGAAAAAAACGGAGGCTCCTGGCAAGGCCACATAAACTACACAAATGAGTTTCTAATCTTGCCACATGGGCATTTTTCCAGCGTTGCACTCTGAGTCACCCCCAGCTGCAGGCCTGGATGAGCAGTTTAACAATCCTTAGCCTTTTTTTTTTTTTTTTTCCCTCCTTCCTTTTTTTTTTTTTTTTTCCTTTTAATGATCAGAGTCAGAGTATCATGTTTCTGGAGCCGGGGGGCTGTGTGGTATTCAAAGAGGGCGAGCGCTTGGAATGCCTCCAACCCTACCTGCAGCTGCCGTGCTGCCGAGCTGCAGCGCACCCTGCGCGCTCCCCTTCTGGCTCTCTCCTCCTCCCTGTGTTTCTCGTGGGGCATACGGGGCGAGTGCAGTGGGGACACGGCAAACAGCCTTCCCCTCTTTGGAAAATGAAGTGCTGCGAGAAATGCATGCAGCCCCATTAACGCTTGGATTCTGGCACCAGAGACTGAGGCGTTTGAAAGGAAACTTGGGGGACAAAAGTAACGAGCTGGCTCGTTGCTTGTGTGACGAGAGCTGGACGCCGGCGTCGGGGAAGCCGACCTTGCTGCGCAGGGGAGCCTTCCTTTTGATGTGGATTCTGCAGTCGTAGCTGAAACAATGATAATCAAATTAACGCACTAGAAAGCTGCTCTAATTTTAGCCCGGTTTGTTATTTTAAAAGTCGTCAGGGAAGGCTAAAGGCGGAGGTGGAGGCTATGACTATGAATGACTAATGCTGCATTTCAGCCTCTTAAGCCATATTTAGTAATGTGGGATATAAAAATAAGCTTTCAGTCCATTTTTTTCCTTTTTGACTTCTGTTTCCTTTCTTCCACTCCCTCTGCTAAAGATGGATTTAACTAATTACTCTTTTAGCTATATGTTGATAGACAGGTATTTATTATTGGTGCTTTAAGCCCTGAAATTTTTTTCCACAGCGAGTCCATAGACATATACATTAAACTCCAATTCTCTGGGGCTGCCAGAGTTACAGCCCAGCCTGAGGCAGAGCAGTATGATAAAGTTTTCAGGCCCTGTTTAGTTAAGGCTGAAAATCTGGGTCCCAGCCAATCTATACCACTCAGGGCTCTTTTCACAGTCCAAAATGATTTGGCTTAAACATTTCCAACTGTGATGAGGTCCCATTTCAGTGATTATGCAGTCATTCACTTTTCCACATCAACATCAAAGTCATTAACAACTGAGTATTATTGCATTGGCTGGAATTCAGTTAAGGACTAGAGGGATGTTGCTCTTTATTAAGATAAATCATTGCCTTGGTTATGTCACCCATGAAATAATCAATTTACTGTGTTCGTTAATTTCCTCCCTCTTTGATCTGTGCATTAAATTCAACAGATCATTGTTTCACACACTGCCATGCAAAGGCAGGCGCTAAAGGAAGCGGACCCGTGTTTTCGGATGCTGAAAGTCTGGCAAGTATGTAAAATAAACCAAGATTCCTRCAAGTAACCTTCGGAGAACTTTGGGGGTTTTCCATCAGTTTCGTTGGAAAGCTTCAGGGGAAAATGAGCCATCAGCACCTATTTGGGTGATCCTCCCTCAGAATTCCCGGAGAATTACCAGTAGGAAGGAGAAAAGCCAGCAGAATTGGCCTCGAAGCCTTCAGTGGAGTTAGGTTTGTGTTGGAGCCAATGAAAATATTTTCATCTAGRCGCATGACAATTTATTGATAGTCTTTATGAGATTTACTCACTGAGATGCTTAATATAAGCAATCCTACTCACAGAACAAGCCAAATATTTTGAACAAAGTAAATATCTGTTATACAGTGTGTTGGTAGTGGCTCATGTTCTAATYTTCTTTTATATCATACTATGTATTCTGAAATTAAAACCTAATTTGTTTTGTCCTGTAGATGAATAAGTAGGTCCACATCATCTATTTATCACTCTGGTTTCTTATTCTAAAGCACTTTTGAGATAGAAATAATCTAAATGGAATTTCTATAGTATTCTTTTATATAGGGCTCAGTATGATTCCTGCTGCTGCTGTTCTGGCTATAGTAAATAACGAGATTTTTTCCWGTAACACGGCTTGTAAAGAGGCATCTTTAGGGCCATAAGCTGTGACGACTATATTCACTYTTCCAGTGAAGCCAAGGAGATTAGACATAAAGCTAAGGCCATACTTGATGGCTAAACCGTGCAGAACAAGTTCTTGCTTTAGAAGCAGGTTAACAAGCTCATTGCTTTGTTTTGTTTTCAATAGCAGACAAATGCAAGGACCAATAGATGGAATAAAGATGCACTCTTCCAAAGAGTCACATATATGTACACACATTTTTTATATACTTACATGAAATGAATTTACTTTTCCTTACTTAGACTGTAATGAATAGAAATGTGGATTTTTCTAGTGCCTACTGAGTGCTACGAGTGTGAGTGGTTAGACTCCTCTCAGTATCCTTTCGAAGTCCATCTACATTGTTCAATCCCCCAAACCAAACCTTAGTTCTTGGTAAACAAGACTCTATGCATTTCACTGGATTTTTTCAGAATTTCACTGCACTGTGTGTATTAAAATATTATTTTTCTAAGATTTAATAGGAAAGTTATTAATCTGAGTTAATTAAAAATCAAAGACATTTTGAGTCTATTGTCTACTTTCARACTCTACTGGAATTTAGACTCAAATCCATGGAACTTTTCAAACTAGAGTTCTTCTCATGTCTACGTAGGCACACATTTTTTCCAAATTTTCATGTCTTTCTTGAACAGAAATTGAAAATTAATGAATAGAAATGCCAATATCTTTAATAAAAAGAATATATTAATTATTAAAATAGTAGAACAAAAATTCCTCACTTAACTAAAATTAAATTAATACTTTTGCTAACTCCATTTCCCTTTGTATATGGAAAGCATTTTCACCAGCTTTTGAGTCAGAGATGTGGATTAGAGCAATAGWTTAAGAACATATATTATTTTCTTGGAGAATGGCATTATAAGTTTGCTTCAAAATTTGTGAAAGTTGATACAGGAAAATATCTTGTGAAAGATATCTATAATAATTACTTAGGCTGTTTTCACCCACATTCAATATTTTAAAACACTGTCTCCGAACTCTCCCCTCTCTAAAGAACAATTTACATTAACAAACGTCTTAATGGATTTGAAAATCACAAAAGTCTTCATCACAAAACAAATATTCTGTCGCTTAGAGCACRTAGGACATTAATGAAAGTACAGAATCAGCAGTTCATCGCATAGCAATGGAATATTCAGAAAATGTGAGGAAGCTTAATATTTAATGACTGATTTCAACTGCAGTAAGTCTGATCAAGCCAGGGGACAATTTTGCCCTATATTCCTTGCAAACCATCTCATTTGGCAGTCCACTTAATATTCTGTAATTAACTGCATTTTTTAGTTCCTCCTTATCAATTTCTTAATATGGTAGGCTGTTGACCAATTCATTCCCATTTCTAGCTGAAGYGTTCTGAAGGCAGGAAGGAAAACGCTGCTCTTCTTCATGCATGATTACTTGTTTTAACWACTTAAATGCATAGCAACTGCAAATTTCTTCAGGCTGTTGTGGGATATTTATTTCCTAGAATTTCCATGAGGTCATACCCATAAGAGTTCTTAGATGACAGAATCTCCTGATGGCACACACCTAGCTTTTGTAATTCTGCTTCAGGCAGTAGCAAGTTAAATAATCACTGATGGACTATTATTAAATTTGATTTTTAAGGCTGATAGGCTCAGGTATACAATTGATAAATTTTTGAAAATCAGCCAAAAAAAATCTTATGGAAATTCAAATAATAGAAGATGATATTGCTTTTGTAAATTGTAAAGTAATATTTTATTTAAATAATATTTTTTCTTTTTAAAGTGTTATTAATTTTCTAGTTTAGATATTTGATTTGAAATGCATATCAATACTTTTATGATTATCCAGAAAAAAAATATTTATCAAATGCTTGATTCCGCACCTGTGCCACAATATATTTATTACAATTAAAACATAGTTGAAGAATTTGGGTTGAAATACTCACCAAAATGTAATTCATATAATAGTTTCTTTGGTCTGTACTGTGGCTTTGCTAGAAGCCCTAAGGAAGATGCTGAACAAGACTCGTAATCTGTCCTGGGATTATCCCCTTGCTCCARGGAAAACAGGAGCCAAGCTGCATTTGGCTTATCTTGCTTTCCCTACTGGGCAACTCCTCTCACCTCATCAGAAGAGACAGAGCGAGCAAGGGCCGAAAGGGTACCTTTCTGCAGACCCCCGGACAGGATTAAACACAGCCCTTTAAAAACATTCTCTGTCCCATGCTGATTTTTATAGCTATTCTGTTTGTTCCAAGATCTTCCTTGGTGGATCAGATCTGTACAAGCCAGTGTCTCGGTAAACCCCGAGATGCGACTTCACAGATTTTGATATTTGTGAGATTTCAGTTTCTTTTTTTTAAAAAAAAGTATTTTGGATGTAATAATTTTACAGGATTTAATAAATCATTTGCACTTTAAATAAAAGCAATTTCCACTATGAACATATAGTTATCAATAGCTATTCAAGGCCAGAAAAATGTAATTAGTGATTTGGATTTCATGTCTGTTCTATTTGTATTCCTGTGTCAAAATGCATCTGTCACAGCGTTTGGTCCTGCAAGCAGTCTGTGCATGAGAACCCAGCCTTCTGCAGCAGTTCTTTAATTTTGAAGGGCTTACAGAGATGGCCTTAGAATCTCTAAGTGCATTTACACATTTGAAACCACATACATTAGTTGGATCAATGTCAACGAAAATGCTTAACATTCTTCTTCAAAACAGAATCTTGAAATCTGTTAGCCTCCCTCTCATTTTTCCATTATCGCTCTTCTTGCTGACTGCCAAACAGGAATAATTTTTCCAAAGACTTGAATACCAAATCTATTACTCTGTTCTATATTAGTTCCGATACCCTCCCTTGAGTGCTCACGCAGTGGATGAGCAGTGAAAGGAGTACTATAGTTTGCGATAGCTTATAAAAGATTGAATCTGTCAGCGAGCGAGGTGCTACTGTAAATCGACTTTTCATTAAAATCTTGCTTTTCCTTGTCTGTTCCTCTGCCAGTTTAGTCACAGGAAGCGAACAGACCCTGGAAGTTCCTTGGCATCAAATAAGCAGCAAAATAGAGCCACTTCCCCCATTTTGGGTGTGAGTTCTGCCCATCACCCCATGCTGGAAGCCCTACAACTGAATAAGCAATACCACCCGCTTGAACAAAATGGTATTTCGCCTGCTAACAAGAGTACCACTTATGCTGTAGAAAATATTTGGCTCGGTGGTTTGTCCTTCAAAAGAAGGGACAATCCCTTTGTCCTGTGCAATGGAATTCTGTGGGCAGTTAGCACTAAACACAAATTTTTTGAAAAACAACCAAAAATGTACGTTTTCAGCTTGCTTTAGATAAATGCTTTCTGCAATGGTTTGCTTTGCTGTTTAAAATTACTCTTACTTGATAGGAGGAAAAAAAAAAAAAAAAAAGAAGAGTAATCTTAACAGATTGCCAGAAGAGAAACATATTCCTGAGGTGACCTACCTGCTTCATTTTAAGTTTTTTTTTTTYCTCAGCAACTTACTGTTAATAAACATTTGTTCAGCTACATATCGAGTGTTTTCAAATGAATGATTCTGTGATTGCTGCTACTGAAATCAAACAAAACTGAGTTCATACTTCTTAAATCTAGTTCCCTTCCTCTAAATTTATTTCATGCATGTACATTCATTTCCTTCTAATGCTCATTATGACCCACAAACACATGACTAGGGAAATCGTAAAAAAAAAAAGAAAAAATATATAAATAAAACAGAACAAACCCCCCACAGTTTTCCATTCCTCAGATTTTTTGCTTTTTGTTCACTTCAGGGCAGCATGATCTCAGCAGGGCCTTCTCGTATCTGGTCTATCAAAAGATTTTTTGGACGATGAGGAGGGTTTTTTTTCTTCTTCAGTATCTTCACAAAGGTGGATGAACGGCTTGGCTGTCCCCAGCCGCAGGGACCTGTTGCTATATGGTCCTGGTAGGGGAACAACTAGGGTTGATAAGACCAGACTGTCTTCTTTAAGACAAAAGAATAGACTTCAAACGTATATTTTTGCTTGCCACTTTCAGTTAATTAAACTTCTGAGTGTTATTCTTAGGCTTTGAAGCACTACTGGTAAAGATGCAAAGTGGAATAACTGAAAAAAGGAGTCACTGAGATAAATTTATCTAAGCATTTTTGTTATTCTTTGAGATGGCCTAAGAGATGAGACATACAAGCTCAAATTCCTTCTTTGACTGCTCTGTAGTAGGTATTGAAGTCAAGATCTTATATATTGTGTAGGTGTGAGCTAGCTAGCTTTCCGAGGTGATAGTTCTTAACTCTCCTTTGTGGAGAGCGTGTGAATGAATTGAAGCAGATCGAAGACTGTGGACAATAAGTCAGTTATTGCCAAGTGATTATATTTCTCATCTCAGTTCCAGGCTCTGAATTCACTGCTCTAGTGAATGTTARATATTTTATATAAAGCAACCACCAAAGAAGGAGAGCGTTGCCTTAAAACATGCACTATTCCACTCGTTAGGGCACCTCCCAGAGGTGGTTTTGAACCTCCTTTACCAGAGGAGGGAAGTGACTCTTGAATTTCCATACCATCTAAGAATGCACTAACACAAAAGCTTATAAAAGAATAGGTATCCTTCATCTGTTTTAAAAGCAAAAATCAAAACCAGGTCAAACTCAGAGGGGCTTATTTGGAGGCATTTTTAACCTTTTTTCTTATTTTATCTTTGGAAAATGTCTAATATGGCAAACCATTGGAGAATTGATTGAGCCCGCAAAAATTCTGCAGCAGAAATCCCTCACATCATTCAAAGTATCTTTGGTCAACATAGGCATAATCTATTTTTTGTTATTTTCTTGATTTTTGTTTTAATTTAGCCAACAGTAAAAACAGTATTTCTTTAGTAAAATACAATATGCAAAGGTTTTAATGCATGCAGTGAAAATATACAGGTACCAGGTTATTTTGAGGTAATTTATCATCTATAGCAATTACTACTGAAGAGTCTAATCAATTTTAATAGACATTTTTAATTCTGCTGTCCTTTTGTGTTGATACATGCTACAACTTCTGGCAATATTCTTCCGTACTGTCACTAAAAGCAGATCAATTACAGCATATCCTTTTAACAAGTTTGAAACAAAATATGCTAAGGATATTAAAAATGTGCCAAGCACGTTACGCCCACTGCCAATTTCAGTGCTAGTAAATTATCATGTTTTGCAAGTCATTGCCTGTTGCTGTTCACAGATTATGTGAATCAATCTCCAGCTTTCATTCATTACCTTCTATTTTTGAGCAGGAATTTGGAGGAAATTTATATTTTTAGGTGTTCATAAATGATTAGACACAGTAATGAAGGCAACTAAAAAAATATATAACTTGTTTTCCATCTACAGATTTTTCTCTCTTTACTGGTAGAAGAAAATAAGTCTGACGTTCCAGGCTCTATCTACAATATAGTTATTTCTTATTAATGTAGCTTATTACAAGAAATTGCTCTGATATAATGCTAACTAGGATGTATACTGGGAAATATCAATTGTGATTTAAAGGGAAACTGTGTGGATGAGGTAATAAAGTGGAGTGGCAATCCACTTTAGGAGAAACAGGAATTGTTTTTAACACTCAGTGCTGTAGAGAGATGCAGACTCAGACTTTCAAGGTGCATGAAGAAGAAAGACCCTTTTCCTGCTGACCAGGTACTCAGATACGAGAGGCAGTTTTCACAGCACTTGCAATCTTTAGTACACGTGCAGGAATGCATATAGTGATCAAAAAAAAAAAAATCACTGGAAGAAGCTTGCTCTTCTTGTGGGAAATACAGAGTTTTAGAAAAGGCTGCTGAGAGTTAAAAGCAGCTGGAAAATCTTGGCTTTTGTTGGACTCATTGGACATATGCAGAGCTTTTAGCAATCCCAACATCAGCTAATGAGGCTTAACCGGTCTTCTTACTCTGTGCTTTCCAGTACATCCACATGAAATTCCCTGTATCAGTTCAAAGCTGTCATCTAAGTACRATTCAGATAAATTCTCTGCACATTGTAACTTGCACAGTATATTTTTCAATTTACCGACTTTTACTGTTATTGAAAACATTGATGGGGCTGATGAGTTACTTTCAGCTTTAAGTTTGCAGTTCAGCTTTACAAACAGCTATTGCAGGGCCATTTGACAAGAAAAAAGAATTAAAATCAGGGTTATTAACTTACTATTTGAATTATGGGAATAAAGCATCACATATATTTGAAGACACTGACTCAGTTAAAATATTGGTAAGGATTGGTCTRACATGATCACTTTCTGAGGTTGTGACATATGATCAATTTTGCTTGCTGAGTTCTGTAAACATTAAAGTGAATAATTTAGAAAAATTTCYRGATCGAAAGACTGTTCATAGTCAGAAAATCCAAAGTGGCGGCACATCCTTGATAATAGCAGCAGGTTTTTTCCTCACTTTTTACACTTTTCCTTGTTCTAAAGAGACTTTCTCTAGAGATAAAAATCTTCTGTAAAAGTTTAGCTAAGAGCGAACTTTATCAGAGCTCTTTTTGTTTTCTCTAGACATACTTCGGATACACATGGCCAGAAAGGAATTCTTCTTGGTGCATGGGAATTTCTTTGTTAATGTAAAATGTGATGATCTAGTGTCTCCACTTTAATATAATCCAATGTTTGAGAATAAAAGATGAACTATGATATATACCAGAAAAATAAAAGAAAAAAACAAAAACATGTCCTCTTATTCCATCTTCCGTTTTTTTTCCTGGAAGGGATTTAAGGACTCTGGCCATCTGGATGTCTGGCAACTCAGTCAGAGCTGTGGCTACTGTGTGTATGCAGATTAACTGGGTAGCACATGCACAGTAAGTCCAATGTGTCCGGTACACATCAGACCTGCTGCACATGTGCTGCACAGATGGTCCGTGCATACACAGTAAATCAGATATGTTAAGCCTACTGCGCATATGCAAACCATCTGTGCAGTGCATGTATATATATTTTTGCTTGGGAAATCCCTAGTCAGAGCATGAAAGGTTGTGGTGGAGAGGAACTCCAGTGGTAGAGAGGCCATGAGAGACTCTGACAGTGGCATAAATTAAAGCAGCTCCTTGTCTGCTCTTGCTCTCGTCTGGACCAAAGCCGTAACAAATCAGTTCCTCGGCATTGGAAAGCATAGCTAGCTGCTCAACAGTTTCCCTCGCTGTAGCAATTGGCTGCAGGAAAGAATCTGTGCCAAAACCATTAGTTTTATAGGCAGTGATTATCAGCTCCCTATTATCTTCCTAAACTAGCTAGAACTGTAGCTAGTTCATCAGGTACTTCAAATGAACGAACAAGGTCTGGTATTTTACTTACCCAATAAAACAGTGGTGCTTATTGCACAGGCCTCAGGGATCCGTTTAACCAATTATCTTCTTTTCACTACCCACTAAGCCATTATCTTCTCTTCCAAGTACCCGAGTTTTTACATAGGCCGTTTCAGCTCAAAAGGGTGCTTGCTGACTAGTACATAGCAGAGAGTTAAGATTAAATTGGGCTATAACTGAAAAGCCTTTCTGAAGGATCAAGGAGAACAGTTGTGATGCCTGGGGTATGTGTAACCTGGGTGAGAAAGAAGTGTCTGCATTGTAAGAGAGGAAACAGATATGGAAGAAGGTGCAGTTCCAGACTCCCAAGAACTATGGGAACAGATTTCAGAAATATTAATCCTTCTGTGTAGTAGATATACATATAAATCTTTCTGAGGTGCATTTAGTACATGCATAATGATCCATATATTCAGCAATCTGCATTAAATTAAGAGGGTCATATTATTTATGTTTCTAATGACATAGCACTATTATGCTGGAATCCTTCACTCAGCGGAATTGTAGGAACGTCGCTTTTTGCGACTTCTGCAGCAAGGTAGTCAGGGGAAGACTTTAATGTATTTGCATCTTCTCTGAATATGAAAGCAAACTGTTCATATAAATTGGAAAATGGGCTTGGAACTAGATTTGATCCTATAATACGTTAGTGTAACTCTTTGTGACTCATTAGGCTAAATTACATGACATGAAGTCATGGAAATGCAGCACCTGACCCAACTAAGTTCTCGGATAACAGAGCACTCAGTTTGCAAAACCAAAGTGCTTAACAGTTACAGAATAATGGAACTAGGACTGCCTTTAAGGGCGCTGAGACTCAGAAATACTGTTCTCCTTTGCAGTGTTTGGCTTATTTTTCTACACACTCTGGCCCTTTACCCTATTGCCTTACCTAGCCAGGCCACAATTATTTTCTTTATTTGCTCCTAACTCCTAGCAAAAGGAGCTAACTTTCTGAATTCCCAGTCACAAATTCCTAATCTCTAKCACTTCAAAAGAGAGGTTTTCCTCAGCCAGTGTCCCTTGCTTTCCTTCCTACTCCATGTTTTACATGCAATTTCTGCCTTGTTCCTGATTGCTCATTGAAAATTGTTTTTTATATGCAGTAAGTACATGCCTACTCATATTCTGGGAAGCCTTGTAATTTTTTGGATAAAAGCTTTCAGACAAAAACCAGTTAAATATTATAAACAGAACATTTTTAATGATTTTTAGTATAATAATAACACTAATAAATCATATGCTGTTATTGTTTGAAGTGCTCTATTTCAACATGCTGTAAGTATATCCTTTGAAACAAAGGGAAATACTTGTGTGAACAAAACAGGCACAATTTTTCTGCAACATAAATTAGAAACATATACATTAGAGTTGTTGGGATGATTTGAAATGTAATGTCATAAAAGTCCAACAAACAATAGATGATAAAATATCAAGTGATTTGTCATTTCTAGTTAAAGTTCATTTAGCCTCAAAAAAAACAAGATAGATGGAACCGTAAAAGAGAAAGAGATGAGGAGAAAAAAAAAAAAAAAAAAAGAAAGGAGAGGGGTTAAAGAGAGCAGAGGAAGAGGTACAGGGCAGGAAAATTGTAGAAGATTATTGGAGGCCATCTCCTTGACCCCAACCTACCCCCACTGCTGCAGCCACTGGTCAGGCTGAAGTAGGGCTGACAATAGCTATTCATCATGTTGCAGAGCAGAATGTAAAATGAAAACCACAACTACCTCATAGGATGCAAGTAGGTACAGGAAGGGATTAAATCAGTTGAAGATGTAATCCCAAAGCAGAGTAGGACTTCTGATTAAATTCATCTTTTCTTAGAAGCACCCCTCATTTTTCTCATCCCTTGAGCTACAACCACATGCATATAACACACCTGCATACCTAGTCAAGTGTGCTGAGATCCTGGAGAAGCTCTCTGACCAATTCCTCCAATTTTTCTTTACCATTGAGYTGGATTCCCATGGATTATTTGCTTTCACAGCTAAAAGATGATGTAAAAGAGGAAAAGCAGTTGACAATTGCTTTCAGGAAGACATCTTGGATTTGCCTTCTTCATTTACTCCAAAAGTTGACAGCAGTTTTAACTACGCTGAGTCAAGGAGTCRTAAAGAAAAATTATCATCCTTCCAAAACCCATAGCTCCTTCATGCAAAGACTGCTTCYATGGAAGAGAGCAGTATGGAGTAGGCAGCAGTTTATAGCTGGGGAACTTCTGCAGCTGGGTTAATACGGGGAAGTAACTGTTCTCACCTGAAGCACAGATGATGATGTCAGTAAGTGCAGAAAAAGAAAAAGAAAGAAAGAAAGAAAGAAAAAAAGATTTTAAACCTCCTTGCTCCTCCTTCTGTTTCTTACCATCCCCGAAGGACAGAAATTCAACATCAGGTGTCTCAGTAATGTGCTGTAAACATCTCAAAACAGTCTATCAATCTTGACAAACGAAACTCACATTTTTCACATTGCATAAGGCAGTAATTCTGGACCYGCCTGAGAAGAACATGCAGTTCTTAAAAAGAAAGACTGTAATCTGCTTCAGTTGTGTGCACACACATGCACATGTTCTGTAATTAACCCTTTCCTTCTGCTAAAAACACACTTGTCCAATATACCCTTAAATTCTGCTGTTAGTTCAAAGCTACATTAAAACTAACTGTGAGTTAATGTGAGATGACTATTTCTTGACCTGCATAATAGTTTATCCATATACAACTCCTTAACTGTCTAAACTAAAGCTGTCTCATATCCAAGCAAAATAACTGTAACACCTTCTCTTCCTTCCCTGACTCCTAAAAATAACAATTATCACAAYCGAGAGATTTAGAAGAACACAGTAGTACTTGAGTTACCCTTCAGAAATCACTTCACAGACACTGACAGCTCCAGTTCCCTGTTAGAACTGGACAGTGAAAACGCTAAAAGGTGTCTAAAATAGAAGTGTTGCCTATTTAATTGRCAGGTGCCATGTAACTTTAGTATGTCCAAGTTCCCTTCCAAGAGCCAAGATCTTCTTTAAAACTTTAGGAGAAAGATTATTATTATTACTAGAAATCATTTATTTATAGAATATGTATGTGGCAATGCATAACTAATCCTTTTTTTCATCCTAATTTCATCAGTATAAGTAAGAACTCGGTCTGCAGCTACCAATTTTTGTAAGACCAGCTGCTAATTGTGTCACTGATTTATCACTARGAAAGCATAATTTACTCTGTGGAATAGATCTAATGCATTAACATGCTGGCCTTTTGTGATGGGTGTAAAATATATTATTTTCTTCTTAATACCAAAGTTATCTGAGAAAATGATCTMGCATTTTAAAGATAATATAAAGACTAATTTTCATATACTTTAACCTCATGCAAATTATGTTTCTTTCCACTGTGTTTGCTGGCTATCATATTACTAAATGTTTTTATTTCCTTTTTCATTTGGAACGTATTTTGGGACTCTTACTTCATAGAATTTTTAAATAGTGGGAAAACTTTTAATATATCTATAGGAAAAGAGTGTTTTGTGTGAAGCAATAGATTTAGAATGTCATAATGGATAAGTAGCTTTACTTGAAAAACTGCAGCCTCCAACACAGAGAATTTCCATTTCCAAACCACATCTAGTAGCCAACAGTTTGAAATGGTCTTTGTCCAAAGTCATGGTACTGATGTTCACATCTTTTGTAATTGTAAAATGTATAGGTTAAAAACAAAATATACATATATACAGCATATCAAAATTAACCAGCATATAATCAGTGCTGCACCACAATAATCAAAATATCAACTGCATCTCTCTCATCTGGGAATTATATCATGTTTCACGTGCATTTTTCTTTTTGTCATCCGTTGAACGTTTGCCTCTAACTACAGAAGCATGGACATATGGTTAGGATCATAGTACTCAGAGATGGAAACGACCTGCTACATCATCAATTCTCGATTAAGGTTCTCAAGAACCTAATTAGCTTTTACTGGAACTGTGTAAATAATCTGTGTATGGATAGAGCTGTGCAAGTGCAAGCTGTGATCTTGGTGAACGAAGCTGGTTTCATCTGAAGCTGCTGAAATGTTGTTACCTGTTTGTGAATTTARTATTTAGGCATTACTTCCATTTTAATCTTCTAATTCTTTTCTGTCAATAGAAATGATATATTCAGAAATACTAATAGTATTGCATAATTATATTTATATGTGATGTTATATACATTATTATAGTAGATATTACTATTTTCCATGTATTGTTGTATAATCTTTATGCTGTTGTATTGTAATCAAACTCATAATAGCAGTTGTACTGTGTAATTATTGGATTATGTTGCTGTGATGTATTATGAGTAATACATAAATACATGTAAYGTAGAAGTATATTTAGTATGTAACAAAATAGAACATATTCATATTCCATAATTCTGTTAAAACACTGTCCCTTCAAATTSCTTGTAGGTTGTTAAGTTTAGCACTAACTTAAAYGTTCAAGCATCCAGCATAACTCAATTAACTTCTTTGAGTAAATTCTGAGACYTCTACTAAGGGAAGAAAAAAGGAAAGTATTATTTTCTTACCCAACTGACGATTTCAATCATTATCCAGCTTAAGATTTCAATCAAGGGTAGATATTGTTTATAATTATGTTTCCTATCTTACGTAACTCTAGATGCTACTGTGCCTCTGCAAGACATTTCACTATGCACAGAAATTTTGCTGCTTTGATGGTTTTAAAGAAAATGTTACATGCCTGAGGTTTTTTCTCCCTCAGAACCTTATGCTTGTGATGATAAAAGTCATTTTGTAATTTAGCCCCTGCATTTTCTTCTACAAGTTCTTTATCTTCCACCTTTGTGCACTGCAAAACATCTCTGCTAGGTAGGCTTTATAAATATAGATATCCAAATTATACCAAATTAATAATTAATAAGGATATTTCTGTTCTTTTTTCTGCTTCTTGATTTTATTGGTAAATGTTTAAAGAGGCAGCCATTAAATCCATMTGTCTGACCATTTTCCTTGAAATTCCACTTCATTTAAAGCTGTTCTCAATTGCAAAACCAACAATATCAAGAACATGTTTATGGTGTGGAAGTCAAAGTTTGAGATATTCCCTAGAGTTTTACAAAGCAAAAGTAGTATTATTTCCAACATAAATGCTAGGTGTGGCAAAAACTGCATACTTTCCCACATACATTCAGATGTAAAAATAAAACAGCTTTGGTCATGTTGCTTTACTTTATTTTCTTCCTTTTTTTTTCTTTTTGTTTTTTTTCTTCCTTTTTTCTTTTTTTCCTAAGGATTCAAATGCAAATTGTAGGTGTTCTAATAAAAAGCAAAATTGTAAGCATTCCTGTTTCAAAAAAGTAGCTATTAAATAAAGAGAAATGTTTTTGATTAGTTATGAGGAAATCGTGTTAAGGAGTAGCAACACTGTGCCATGCCAGCATCTACGCATGCCCAGCATGAGTAGCATTTTAGTTTGAAAAAAGCTATTTGATAACCTTTTGAAACAGAGCAGCTTTAGAAAGGAACTTCCTTGAAGTTCATAAAGTAATAAATGTATTTGAAGAAATCATCTGTTTAAAATTATTCTTTGTACAGTAAAGATACATTATTAAAAATGAAGAACTGTTTGCTATGATGAGAATTCAGTCCCAAAGACGAGGATTCCTTCTTTCTATGTAGATACAAGAAAGCATGAAATCAATTTTTGTTCCAGGATGCAGTAAAGAAACAAATCTTGAGAATGAGAAGTTTCTTGATTGTGCTTTGCTTGTTCTCTGAAATACTTGTTTAATAATAAGATAAGGCTTTCTCTCTATATTGGGGCTTTGGTTTTTATACGCCGTCATATTGTACATGTTCTAAAACTCCTCTAAAAGTCTGAAAGATAAATCTCCTGATGTTTTTATGTTCAGCAATACAGACATCTGTTACTTTGCTGTAGTTTCTCTATAATGCATAGCAACGTAACCTCAGAAGATAATTTTATCCTATAACTTAGTGTTGTACTTAAACTGACTGTGAACCTCTGTGATCATCATCTTATTTTTATTTTCTTTTTAGTTTGTTATAGCTAACTAAGCAGTCCCAACCAACACTTTTGAGGTGCTATCCTACGGTATTCCTTGTTTTATTTATTTGTTATTATAATTTTAAAACTCAAATCCACTTTCAGGAGAAGTATTTCTTTTGCTTAGTTCCCACTGCTTCCTCTTTCATATTGTTGCTTTGGAAGCAACTTTAAGTAGCCTGTGTCTGATACCTGAGACCCTAGGCTGTGTTAAATTCAGTTTATTTTTAGGAATTTGATATGCCTACCTGTATTTATCAGTGATAGTTCAGATAGGGCAGATAAACACCAAATACAGTACAACTTTTGATCAGACTAGGAGTTAGTGGGGTTTTAATTACTTCAGTGGAAGATCAGGAAAATATGAACAAATTGGTAATGACTAATATGGTACTTAAAACTTTCGTAATGTGTTCTGCTTGACTGCAAGGAATAAGACAGAATAAGACAGAACTTTGCCTGACAATATAAATTTACTATGTTTTTTATTGTTTACCACTTCTATCTGTTACAATAAAACATGGTAACAGGATCTCTGAGTCCTTCTGCTTAGCTAACTTGGAGGTATTAGAGCTCTGTACAAAGGCACAACAAAGTCCCATACTGTCTCCTCACTGAAGTTTATATTACTGGAGCTGTAGCTGGTTGATGGGAACTTAAATGAGACTGCTGAACAAGCCAGCCTCAGAGAAGGCTTCTACCTGGTCATTTTTGAAAACATAATGAAAAAATTACACTTTCAATAATGACCAAGTAAGTTGAAAGAGGATGAAACTTTCACTAGGAGACCAAATATTGTAATTTACATAATACACCATCATAAGCATGTTTATACATGCATATAAATGTGTGCATATGTATGCATATATACCATTATTATATATATATTTCATTTAGAAACACTAATGTGTTTACACTACCGATAATGGCATATATACATATAGTCTTTCTGAAACTACTCTTTCTGAAAGGCATTTCATTTTTTTTCTGAATATTTCCTACTACTATATCTTGTTTTCCTAAAAGCACTAGCAATTCCTCACAGCCATTTCTTATTATGCTTTTGATTTTACAAGTTCTGATTCTTTTCACATGTGTTTCTGTAGTGTATCTGAGGACAAATTAGTGTAGCCTCTGATATTTATGCTCCATGAAAAGGGGTCACTTGCAGTTAAGTGGTGGGAAAAGACTGTTATCTTTGCAGGTATGTCAGAGATTAAGCTTGTATTGACCTGAAGAGAAAAGTTTGAAAATGCCTTGCTTTAAAGGCAATGGAAGGCAGGAAATAGTTATCACCAATCTTTGCATAGATAGAGTAGCTGTCCCCATTCTAATACTCTCAAAATACACCTCAGGTCTGATAAGAGGAGTTCTCCATTAAGGACTGCAGAATTTGACCCAGAGAGAGTGCAAATGGTTAAATGGAGGAACACTCGAAAGAAAGAAAGAGTTGCTAAATGACTATTCTGCTAGCATGTTTTTCCTCAGTGGATGCAGTCATTGAGTTGAGGAGAGGTTGCAAGCCTATAAAGATGAGGGTTATGGTGCTGTAATTTAAGAAATCCTATTGTGACTCATTAAATGTAAATAAATGCATCCTGAAAAAAAATGGAGCAGCTCCTCTGTTTGATCACTGGTGGACCAAGTTTCAGCTTCCACTTCTGAGAGCCAGGGAGCCTTGAGAATTGAGAGAACTCAAACTAGGGCTTTTAGAGCAAATAGGGGTGAGGAGCCTGGAAAGGGCCCTGTAGTACATGGTTATAGGGGACTTTTGATCTCAGGATGTCCTGGGTCAAGCTGAACTCTTTTGGATTGCAAAGTGTGAAGTTCACAGTTTTGTGATCATATGTATGGGATCATTTTTATTGGGAATGTGCATAGGAGACCTTATTTCTATGAAGCTCAGCATGCTACATTTCTTTGTTCCACTCACACAACCTTACAGTCGACAAGACACAGTGGTAATTACTACGTTGTTCAAATCCATGATTACCTTTTCCCAAGGTCTTTTTGGCTATGGTATTAGGATCATAGGCACATCATGAGATTGCAATATGTTGCTGTGGATTTAAAATGCATTTCAAATCCATAAAAGGCAACATATTCATCTGGCAGGACTTTAAGCTAAGGTTGTTTGTCTGGCATGCAGCATGTTCCCTATAGTGCTTGTACATCCTCAAAGGAAGCTTGCCAGAATGCATTCTTCATAATGGAGTTAGGTAACACACTAGCAATGTGTAAAATCGTGTCCTGAGGCACAGAGACATCATTTTGTACAGCATCTATAGTAAGACCCTCAGCAAAGTAGATAGCTTGGGAGCTGTTTTCCCCTGAAAATAATGGTACTCATTCTATCACATACACAGATGCGAGAACCCTATATATGGATGTTAGTATGGCAAGATGCAATAATTGTACAAAGTTATCAAAATGTAAAGTGAATGATCAGTCCCACGGGAATGTTCTTCTATGCCCAATGTCCAAATTTGTCCAAAGGCTTTTTTCTTTTTCTTATGTCAGAAATTATTCCGTCATTTGCAGGAATCTGCAAAGCGAGTACTACAGCTCATTCCTTTAAACTTGCTTAAATAATTATGAGTTGGTTAGGACATAGCACGGATGTAACTGGAAGCACTAGTTAATGCAATGCGGTGGAAGGTGTTCTGATGTCTTCAGGCTAAATTATATTTCTTCCTCTTTATGAAAGTTTCCTGCAGTAGAGGACTAACATCTCCAGGATGCTAAGATATTACTTGAGCTTTAGGCAGAAAACAAAATACATTTAAAATTATCTAGAGTATTTGAACCATACAGTGTTGTGTATAAAAACAGGCCAGAAAGCATGATGAAATTGGAAGTAACTGTGAAATTAAAAAAAAGAAAGGTTGGGAAGAGGAAGTTGAGGTATTAAAAATGTTTTGTCAGAGAAGTCTGTGTTGACAAAATGTCAAATATAAACTATCCTTACAAGCACTTAAAAATACTTAGAGCAGATGACTGCTGACATGGTCGACCCTCACTCTTGCTGCTTTGGTCAGCATGGGAACAAATCACAGGGATGTTCTACATCCTTGACTCTTATTCTTTGCCTAAGTGGTGGTAAGATTTAAGCTCATTGAGCCTCAGTACTTAAAGTCATTTTAAATTAATTCATAGCTTCCTCCTCTATCTTCTCTTGACTTTTAATTGCTTATTGTGCTTGGTGAAATTTGCTTTAAAATAATAGTGGCAATAAAGACTGATGGTGCCTTTATCTAATGAAGCTATTTTGTGAATCTGCATCAAGCTTTCCCATTCTGCCGAGAGCAGAGCAGCTGTGATTGCAGCAGCGTGGTTTAAAGTGCTCTGCGGCAGAGACACAAATTAGACTTTTGGGTGCCTGTGGGAGCGTCTCTGTCCTTCGGCAGGAGTCGTGTGCAGTGGGGGCTCATGCAGCGGTACACAGCTCTGGACAACACGATACTAAAGACTCTCTTGTCCATTAGGCCAGAGTAAAGAATGACTCAGACAGAAAGTGTGCTTTAGCTAGAATTCTTCTTCACGACATAGTGAGCCTCTATGTAATTAATTACTGTAATTAATATTACCAGGCACTGTTTTGCAATATTCTGCCTCTTTTGTTWATAGCATTTTCATTTCTATAAAGATTCTGTAAATATCTTCCAGCTGCTAATTAGAGAAAGTCTCTGAACTGTAGATAAACGATTCCGTTTCAATCTCTAGCATAGAGTATGCAGAAGTGGTCACTTTTCAACACTCTTTTTTTTTTTTCTTTTCCAATTTGTTTTGGTCACAGTTGTGACCAAATGCAATAGACTCACAGAGCGTTCAGGAAGGCAGGAGGTAACTTTCTAGGGTAGGATTTAGCATGCTCGTCAGGCCTAAAGGCATTTTCTTTAATAAGTGCTATGAAATCTTCACTGTAAGGAAAAACTTCAAGTTCTTGCATTACATCTCATCTAGGAGAAGATTTTTCTGCCCCAGACATCTGTTATACTATAGCAAGACAGTGATTTGGAAAAGGTCCATAGTAGCATTAATTAGATGGTCTGATATAACACTTGATGTTACAGTCTGGTTTAGCTCCTTTTCCCCATGCTGTAAGGTCACTGTACTGATGTTACTTCTAAACTGAATTTTAACAATAAAGTGAATCTCTGAATATATTATGTGCCATTTAATTTATCTGTATTAATGATACATGAAGAAATCACAATATATTAGGCTAAAAAATAAAATAGAAAGCTTAAAACCACTTCTCATACCCATTCCAATCTTCTCTAAATCAATTAGAAAATTTCATGTACACAATATTAAAAATTTAGAAATAATTCTAAAGGATATATTTTCATGTCATTCATTTCCATATGTTTTTATCTTGTTCTGATAGAAAGACCTTCCTTCAGGTTGAACACTAAACAAAGATTGCAAGAAAGATGAAAGGTTAAAAATGCAAGCAGTTTTTAAAAGACAATCATTCTGGTGCAAGCATTGCTTAGCTTAAAGAGATCAGTAACTGCACTAGGACGACCAGCCCTTTAGTGAAGGTTCTCTCAAGATTTCTCTGTGATATAGGAGAGAGCATTAGAGGGGGCTTCCTTTTCTCTATTTGTGGCCCTTTTCATAAGAAATCATGTCATTGCTTATAGCAGTACACAGTGGCAAACATGGCTTTCTGTCACGAAAGCCCAGAATTAACAAGTGAGCTTGACCTAGCTTTTTTTTTTTTGCTTTACTCTAGTCCTTATTTTCTTTCCTTTCCCAGAATCTTTGTGTTAAATGGTTTGAAGTAGATTGGGTTTGTATTTCTCAGAGTGGATTCAATGTGACATATTACAGGGAGCTCTGGTAGAAATATGTGGTAAGTAGGTCACAACAGCTCTGTTGATTAACATATTGGTGATCTGCGACCACAATATCAGTTATAATGTGACAGATAGATAACAGAAAATGGTGTGCATTTGTTGAGGGAAGGTATTTTTTCAGCATGAGACCAGACTGAATAACCATGCAACACTAGCAATATATTATTTTTTTTTTTTTTTTAAACCATAACCCTCTCATGAAATGTTTTTAGCCCATAGCTTAGCCTGAGGCCAAATCCAGGGAAAGTAGCCTAAAGCTCATGATGAATGTTTACTGACTTTTGTGGTCAGTGTTTCTCAGGAGTAAATTGTAAAGAGCAGATGAGCTGCACTTTATGTTTCCAGCTCCAGGCTGTGGAAAGGAGGTGGAGGAAAAGGTATGCCATTTAAACAACCCTTATCCYCCCAAATTGTGTTCACAAAATATGCTTCACCTCTTCACAATTGTGCATACTGGAAATACTAAATATTGCATTCCCTACTAGGAAGTCAAATACAGCTACCTCAGGTGGTTTAAATAAAATAAGAAGTATGTTCATTTAGAGAACAAGACAGATAATTCAACATGAAAATCTATGGGTTGAGAAATGATCTTGGGAGCCCCTGGGTGAACCTGGAGATTTGGCACAAGGGAAGTCTGCGGCAATCCCTTTGCTTGCTTACCAGCAGGATGTGCATTGCCTTTTTCCTACTGTCTTTATTCATTTTTCAGCAGCCTGCCACATGCAATATGCCAAAACTCATGCGCAAACCCCATCTGTGTAACACAAACAAATGCATGTACACTCATGCACACACACACAGAGCGCAGTTCAGGAGACGCCGCATAGCCTTAATAAAAAGTTCTCTCTGAAGCAGAGAACTTACTGAGATAGACTTGCAGAAGCTTTGTGCAGAACATGGGAACTTTACAGAGTACATTTGAAAGTCCTTCTGTTATGACTTTCAGGCTTATGATCTATTTCTGCAGTTTCTTTCTTTCCTTTTTTTTTTTTTTTCTGTATTTATTGAAGTCCCCTCTTTTCTCCTGTATCCAGAAAAGTATCATTGGACATGCAAGACGGTAGTAAAAAACTCTTTCTCTATAACACTAATAGGCACATATGCTAAATTTATTCACTTGTATAACACTTCAAGAGAATGTGGATAGCATATCAGTATTGGAGGTGGAGTTTCACAGCAAGATGTGATAACTTAAGGATGATCGACTGAAACTTATTCTAGACATCATTCTAACTTTTAGATCAGGTGTCTATCATTGCAAACTGACTATTTTGAAAGGATGTTTTATTTGATTGAATTTTCATACCAGGTCTATTATGATATAAGTTTTGAATTTTTAATAGTAATTTCAAAAGATACAAAGTCCTTTATTTCAAATCAAGAGCGAAAGCAAAACATGGAAAGCAACAGGCAACCTGAAGGCTGTACCCTGAAAGCAAGATAAATCTGCAAACTGAATTTCAGACAAAATCAGAAATGACTTTCAAACAAAATTCAAAAGCCATTTCAGCATGCAGAACCAACAAATAAACATATTGACATCAGTTAGGTGGCTTTTGGAAAGGCCTTTTTAAAAAATATATACAAAGCAAGCAAAACGGGAATACAGTGCACTTCTGATTGATCATTGCAACAGTGGAAACTATCTTGTGCAAGTCTCACAAGAAGTGTGCAGGCCTGCTCACACTCTCCTGCCATCCCAACTGTTCTCTTTAGAAAAAAATGTGCATTGATATCCAAGGTTTATGTTGTTCTTCGGTTTCTAGTTAGAGCCACTTCAATTTTTTGGCTTGAAAATTGCRTTTTCTGCTTCAGCATTTTGTGGCTCAGAAAAGAAGGATTATTGTCCCACTCATTACACAAGGAGAAACACTTAGGGAAATATTAGAGAGAAGGAGTTTAGGATAAAATCCAGACACTCTCTGTGACTTTCATGACCTACAGTAGACTTTGCTAGCAAAGTAGAAGAAAAAGGTTAATCTCTCAGGAGTAAATCAGCATCTAATAATTAGGAGTAAATTACGGACTAGTTGTAGTGAGGGTGATCAAAGACAAAACAAGTTAGTTAAGAGTCCATTCCTCTGCAATGGACATTCAGATATATCTAATATGGAAATACCTAATTACAGTTTTCTTGTCTTTTTATTCACCCCCTCCTTTGGGGTAAAAATGAAAATAAAACCAGAATTTGGAGAAGAAAATGTTTCATGAATACCATTTGAGTGAGATAAAGAAATACCCAAATGCTGATATACTCTCTTGGAAAAATACTAGAGAGAAATGGGAAGGAGACTCAAAAACACCTCCGTACCACTCATTTCTCTCTTTTTATTAGTCTTGTCAAGCGCAGATGCATTTTTCCTGCAGATGTAGTTTTCCTGAGCCCTCTGCTTCTGTTGTCATTAATTTACATTTTGAAAAACAGCTTTTGCTGAAAAGTTACTCACCATAAATTGGTTCTTTATGACCCTTCTAGTCCATTTGGCTACAGAGTGAAACAAGATTCAGCCTGAAAGGGAAAAGCAGCTAAGAGTGACAGTGAATTTCATAAAGGGCACATAAGAGGCTGCAAGGAAGAACCTGAATCATCCCCCATCCCGGCTTCTGAGTTATTAGGCCACATCTCACTCAAAAGATTAAACATTTTATCTCACAGGTCATTCCATTTTATTGCAGCGTTGCCTTTAGCAATGCTATAGTTAAGGTTCTGTCAGTGTTTCTATTATAAGCCCCTATTTTCTGKAATTTATAACTTAGGGCTAGAAATTTCCTCTGGGTTAAACTTGGCAAGCGCATAGTAGGTCTTTTTTTTCCAGCAGAAAATTTCTTCTCCATCCACTCTCCACTTCCCAGTGTATATTTGCAGTAGATAGGAACTCCACAACCAACTACATACAAATTTAAGCTATATTTCTTCCACTGAGATCCAGGAAATTTCATCAGGCATGCACTTCTTCATGCTAAGCTGCATGTCGGGGAAAATTTTTAATCAAAGAGATAGTGGAAATGCAAAACTGGTACTCGGTGCATACGTGTGTGCACATGCATTGGGCCTTCTGAGGATGCACACATGGTCTAGCATTTTCTTCATAATATTTTATCAACAGTGCCATGTCAAAATGAGAATCAGTAGCTAATGAGCCCTTAGTGAAATTAATAAGATTCAATTGCATACACATCTGGCATTCAATAGTTATTGCATACAGCCTTGCTGGGCTCCATGTAGTGATCCACTGTCACTCGTTGAAAGCAGAGTTTTTTAGTTGAAAACAACTTTAAAATCTAAAAAGAAAAATAATTTAAAACTGAGAGGAATTTGCATAAGTTGCTTTGCAATAAACACTTCCCAGGGTCCAACCCAAAGCTCTGAGCATGAAACAGCACCAAGGAAGAGGTTGAGCTCCAAACCTATAATTTAATTGGCTTAGCTCCCTATGTATGTTAAAAAYTTGTTTAATATTCTCAAACACTCAATAAAATGTTAGCTGCTGAATCATGACAGGAGTAACATGTCAGGAGAGCCAAAAGATCCTTATTTAGCACAGCACTTAAAGGCACTCTGAAACACTTTCTGAAATGCGACCCACCTGCAGAACTTGCAGGCAAAGATCACTGCAAGGAGCGGGGGTGCAGAAAGAAATAACGAAAAGACCTTAAAGCAACTTTGGAAATGGAGTGGGCAGGACAGAAAGAAAATCATTCAGGGGTGATATAGGAGAGAAATGGAAAAATGCTTTTGGTAAACAGAAAAAAAAAAAAAAAATCATCCATGTGGGAAATAGAGAAGGAATCAAAGGTGGAAAGGCAAAAGAAAAGATAACTCACCCTCCCATAACCAGGATTATTGAAAGCTGTAGTCACCAAATTTAAATTTTAAATTAAAGTACTCTTTATAATAACTATAAACGAAAACAGAGGGGGAAAAGGAAACTGGAGGGTAAAGRAGGCTGAATCGTTACAGAAAACTAGAGCCTTTCTATTTTTAGCTCCGTGGTTCAAAGGCAGAGCAGATCAGTAGTGACTGAAAATTATTTCCATCTGTTCTGGCTGCCTCACAGAATGTTCTGATGGTCTCTGTTCCTCTACTCCCGCATGGATCACCATCCCCTCGGCCGCTCCTGCTCGCCAGTGCCACCGGGGCGGAATGGCAGCACRTTCCCTGGGCGCTGCGACGCAGGTCAGGTTGCTGAACTTGCTCTAGACCTTGTATTGCAGTGTCTCTTCTGATAGTTACAGGTAGTACCAAGAGAAGAAAGATGGTTGGTTAACTCAAGAGAGGCAAGCCCCGTTTCACCGAATAAAATGCACTTGTCACATGTTTCACTTGTGTAAGTGAACTGACAGGCCTTTAATGTTGCAGAATGGCGCATTACCAGAGCACATTAGAAATGGGGAACTCTTTGCAATATGATCTATAAAGTGCTTCTATTTATTTCTTCTGTAGAGAGAATAGAGTCCCGTATGGCGACTAGCTATAAGAAACTACCTGGGGGCTTTCATATCACAGCCACTATGCTGTTTGAAATGTCAGACTACAGCATTACTACCCAGGGATACCAAATTTGGATGACCTTGGGCAAGCTAAGATATTGGCTMCAGCACTCTCATGCCTGTAAAACAACCATACAGTGAATGCTCAGATAGGGACACACAATTGTGGGGAAGGGAGATGTCKTTTTTAATGAAGAACTAAAAGGCAGAGAGGTAGATGCATCTTAGACCTCCTTTTTCTGGGGTTGCATATATTCCTCTTTCACCTGCTTCACTTAACAAAAGGTATGGAAGAGCACTGTGGGTACCCTTTAAAATGCCCCTTTCCCTCTCTGCAGCTCACCTGCACATGAGTGAATGTGGAAKAAGCACAAAGAGGCAGTGCTGAGATTGCTTCTGTTGCAGAAAACAGGAAGCAAAGAAGGATAAAGAAGAAAAAATTTGTTCATTAAAATTATTTTTTTCATAATAAGGGGAATATAGCACATTTTTCAGTCATTTTTATGCTGACATTTGTCAGAAAGAATACACTGTAGTCTGCATTCTCTTCTTACTGCTTGAAACTTGTGGAGTACTTAACTAGAGAAGTTGTTTTTCTCCTTCAAAACATTCATTAAAACACAAATGACTTTCTCCCTTTTGATGCTGCCAAAAGAACTCTCACACCATGTAATTAAATCTCTGTTTTAAAGCACTTTTCTCAGCAAACACAGGCTTCTAAGTTGAAGACTGCATAATAGATGTTATTAACTATACATATAAATAGAAAATGTGTCTTGTAAAACATTATATTTGCTGAATGAGTTTGCCTTTTTCCAAAGTCATCTCCTTATTAATGACTCATGAGTTTCTTTTCTATTATTTAAAATAATGTAATCACAGACTATTCTGGAATAATTTGATGTATCTTATGTTCATATCCAAACCTATTAATTAAATGGAGCATAAGTATTTATAATGTGCTGTATGCCTCTATTATTCAAGCTAATCCCTTTAATCCTATTTAAATAGGAAGATAGAAGTCAATCCCAATAACATCTCTATAAACAAATATTTAATAAACCTGTTTCAGTCTTTGTTCTCCCTTATCACCTGTCCCGGAAACGGCGAGTGAGTTTGCTAGTCTGCTCTAAGTAGGAGACAAAGGAGGGGGAGCAGGAAAGCAAGCAGAATTGCAGCCGGGAAGCACAGGCTGCAGGGACAGAAATGTCGAGGTTCTCAGGTATGGTCGCTCTCTAAAAATAAAGGCTGCTCTGGGATGCGCCTGGTGGCACAGCCTGGCCCGCAAGCCGCGTCTAGAGCTCGTCAGCTCGTCAACGGGCTGGGCGTTTTAACGAGCCGCGTCCGAACGCCAAGCGCCAAGCTGAGCTGCTCCGGTCCCTGGCGGCGTCTGGAATTTAACCTGGCGTTTGGAAACCAGCTATCACATAAGGAAGCCACGTTGAACGTGCACTTTTGGATTTGTGTCCCTGCGCTATGATGTGCACATATGGCGGGTCACCAGAAACCGGAAAAGAAGCAGTTGTTTTTTCCCTGCTGTGCGCAATGGATTTGAACATACCTCACACTGTTTTCACGCTGGCTTTTCTCCCTTTCGCCCCAAAACACAAGTGCAAACTGAGCTTCTGAAATTCCTTTGGGCAAAAGAAAACCACACTGTGTCTATACAAACCTGCAGGTTGGATTAGATAGTTTCTGTCCAAGGACACATATCTAAACTAGATCTGCCTGCCAAGAGAAACCTTTGTTTTGTGAGGCAAAGTATGGTTGATTGCAGCTAGAAAATTCAGTGGATACAAAATTTTTCAGGTTACAATGCACAAAATAATCTTTTTTTTGGAAACCCAGACTGATATTTAGATTACTTTCTGCTAGCAGCAATTTTTTATCCTATGAAGCCCGGTCAACGCACGAGTGTGTGTTTATATGCCATCTTGCATAAGATGTGATTTAACATTGTTTCAATCAATTGGATTTTGGAGGCAAGAAGAGGGAGAARGTATTCATGAACGCTAAACCAAGTATGCTGAAGCAAGTAAAACACACCCMAGGTGTTCTTCCTAGGCTCCATCCCAAGTGGATGGTGAGAGATGGGTTATTTTACAAGGTGGCTTAAGCAGCTCCAGCACTCTCTTATCTCCCAAGGAAGAGGCTTGCTGACACTAGAGGGAGCCTGGAACAATGGCCCTTTGTAGACTAAGGTGAACCTTTGGGAACAGCCACATTAGCCGTCTAGCAAGGATCACTTTAACAGCAGCTWTGCCAAGCTAGATTGCAGCTAAATGCGTTTCACCACAGGCTACCACAGAACAGCACAGCTTCAAAGCAACCTGAGAGCCCTTATGGATAACGTAAACCAAGCGCTCCTTGGTATAAGGTGGCAAAGAGCCATCTGTAGACCAAATCAGCTAAGAAGATGGAGTACCCACCGAAAGCGTGTGGTACGAGAGGGTGGGAACCTCTCGTATTTCAGGGTTTCTCCAAGAATGGGTAACTATACACGTTGTGCAAGAACCATATCCTCTCCATTGCATTTCTTAGGTCCCTGTAGCAGCTTCTATATGCCACAACTCATCTTCTTTAACTCTGCAAATGAGGCACATTTGGGTTTGAAGATATAGGGAATATTAATAGGGTGATTTTGGAGACAGAATAGTATGTTTCTTATCAGCTACATCTTAGTTTTCAAAATCTGCCAAGAGATGCCAATTTTTAGTGGTTTTTTTTCTGTACCGTGGTGATAAGAAGCGTTCTTAATGGCTGTTCCCTTGTGTTTTGCTTTCTCCCTCTAGGGCCTCGTTGTAAATAAGAGACTTCATTTTCATGTGTTTTTATGATGAAGCATTGTAGCCAAATGAATGCCATGGGACATGTCTGAAACAAGTAGGCTACAGAGGACCAAACCTGTTTAAAGAATATATTTCCTCCTCATGTAGAACAACAAGCCCTGTGAAATGAATACTTGTACTGAAACTTCCTGTGCACTTAAAATGTAGTTTAAAGAAGTGTCGCTTGTTAAGGGAAATGACCTAACAACATTTTTATACAGCCAGCAGTGTTACAGTGTAGTGTACACTGGGACCTTTAGTAATGCACACTAATTACAGAATAAWGACTTGAAAGAATCGCTTTTTTATCCACTTTAAATGGCTTTCAAATAAGTTTCAACGCTGTGATTGCTAAGGGTCTCCAYAGCATGCAGAAAGGACAAGTAGTAGTGTGTACACAGGTGCATATGTATGTAGATATATAAAATAGAAGCTGAAGGGATRGAGTTCTTGCTTTAAAATATTCTTACTGCAGTCATACCATGCTTTTTATGCACACAAGTGTTTGTTCCTTAAAAATAACAAGGGCCAGAGGCAGCCTGAAAAACTKGGGCTTTTCATTGGCACTGTGAGTTTCAGAGATGGGGAAAAGTCCTCCCTTGGGGGCTGCAGGAGGCCCTGAGAGGCAGTCCAGCACCCCAGGGAACAGGGTGGGGTGCTGGACTGAGACTACGTGCAGCCCCATCTGCAGCCCAGCGAGGTGACTAAGTGCCCCAGTCCAGGGAAATGCCAATATCCTGATCCACCTGTGAGTCTTTTCACTGATTCAGGGTGCTTTGGACAGAACCCTAAATTCCCAGCAGGAAGCAGACAAGAGGAAAAGTATCCCAAAATACTTAATCCTCTAGTACATCCATGGAGACACCCCCAAATATTCAAACGGTAGAGTAGATAGATGTAGCCAAATTAATGACACGTATATACAGTTTTCATCTCAAAAGGGTAGAATCTGTTTTATATAGGTTAGTATCCTTCTTATTCACAGTTACATCCTCCCTTTTTCTTTTAAATGGCTCACAGTCTCATAGTGCTTTTCTGTTTCTGCATTCAGTGCTCCTCATTGACAGTCTGTTATTTCTGGCATTGCCGATGAACCAAAGTACCAAGCGCCCCTGCAATAAGAGTAGCTCAGTAATTATCCTCTTCACATACAACTGGTTGTCACACTGTGGAAGTTGTATGTAACAAAAGCACATTTTATTAAGTATTACCAGAAGACAAAAGAGCAGAAAACAGCAGAAAAGAAAAATGGTCACCAAGAAATTTAGTGCTGAGGAATGTGCGCTGTATTTTTCACCATTTGCTGTATTTACGGAAAAATCAATGGTAGATCTCCTGCAGTGTGACTGTTGTGTGACAAACTCTTATTATAGGCCAACGGTCTATTACACCCGTTCATTTGTGTAAAACTTTTTGCTGGAGTGGCAAATATTGATAGGATTTCAGACTGAAAAGCAGAAAGAAGACTCTCAAAAAAAGGAAAGGAACATCTCTGACAGCACAGTTCATTAAGAGGCTGAAGAAAAATGTGTTAGGCATGCAATGTTGCATAAACTGAACTTGCCTGTGGATCTTTTCCAAGGTGCAAATAGATTTTTTTTCACAACCTTGGTAAATTTTCAGCTATATTCACGCATACATACATATACCACAAAGGCATCTTCCACACACTCAGTATTTAAGCATAATTATGCCTAGATAGGAAAGGTTGCACCTCTAATGCTGTGGGAAGATTTTAAAACGTTTCAGTGATTCCTTCTCAACTCAGATGACAGTAGATTTTTGCACTTTTGCATTGCAGAAGTGTTGAACCGCACTGGAGATAACTCATGTGTATGTTTGCTTTCAACTGCAAGTCACTCAGTCTTCTCTCTCAGATCACCATTTCCGAAATTAATGGGGAACAGAAGGTGGACATCGTAGCGATGCATTTTGTGTCCAAGACTGCGGCGCTAGGAGCATTAGGGAGTTCCAACCGAGATATTGAACTGTGTTTAATATTCAGCATTTAGCTTCATTTCTGAGTAACATTGGGCTTTCAGACCGGTATCCTCCTGACAGTTTCAAAGTGGTTTTGACCGTGCTCAACTCCTTTCCCTGTAGGGGGTTAATCTCATAAAGATTTCAGCCACACAAGCACTAGTGTCAGGGGTATAATGATCACTTTGAAGTTTGTTTGCTTTCCAGTGCATTTAAACACTTTAAGTGTTCCAGAAATAGGATTAGATGCCCCAGTGAATTCATTTCATTTACCCCCAGCAGTGGTTTTCCAATACTATATGGTGTTTACATGGTATCAATTTAGTGGCATGCTGATTTCCAAGATTCATCCCCTCCTCTATCAATTTTCTACCTCTTGAYCCCACTTGAAAATTGCTGTGATATGGAGTAAATGATACTGAGAAAAGGAATATTAGGATTCTGGTATCTTCTTGTTTCAATTATTTTGGAAGAATTTTCTTCTCTGGATTTCTTTGTAAAAAAAATACTGACAAAAAATCAGCTCTTGAAATAAATATTTCATTTGATTTCATACATGTCTATCTGTGCAAAGCATATTACTCTCTTATGGAGATGTGTCGCTAGATTCAGAGTCTTCATTTTTTTTTCAATCTATAGGTTCTGCACACTGAAAAGTTATATCAGTTTTTTGGTGGGAAATCCTAAGCATCTAGGCACACTGAATTGTCTTGTTTTTCTCTTCTCCAACAGCAGAAGCACTGTATGCCGGACTGAAACACTTTGAATTGCCTGATTTTTTTCCTTCCTTTTAAGTACTCCTATACAAACTATTATGACTCAAATTCCCATTCATGGGAGTGCTCTCAGGGTCAAAATCTTTCCATCTTTGAAGTATAAACCAAAATTCTTTCAGTCAGTTATGAGCCCTAGAATAAGAATATATTGAATATATTGCTCGTGAGTAGAAAAAGTGTTCTTAATATCTCCAATATTCTGAATGTCATTTGGTCAAAGGCACATCCTAAGTGCTGTCTTCCTAGTCACATATCTAGCTTGCATTAGCCTGAGTAGGAATATCAAAGATAGAACAAGTCCTGGGAAATCACGTATTTCCATTACATCATGGTCTAACTCTCTTTTGTGATATAATGTGGTTTGTAGACATTGCGGAGTGATTCTGCATACACCATACRGGCATTTTTGATCTAATTCTCAGAGCTTGCAGAGGATCCATTTCAGCCTCAAAATGCAGGTCATTAGAAGTATATAAAATGGGAACAAATGGACATTTTTATATAATTTCATGTGAACTGGAAATATAGTAATTTCACCCTATCATGGAAGTAGCAGAAATCCATTAGCAAGAGACTTCCTGACATCTGCATGGGTAGCAAGATGTCTTTGAWAACTCAGGTCTTCTGCAAAGCTCCCCGGACTACCTGTCTTAATCAATATCTTGTTTCCATTATACACTTTATACTGTTGCTTCATAATTGCGGTTATGGGAAGCCAGTTCAGCCCAGGAAGGGAGCATGTATCCCCCCAAACTACTTGATCTCCAGTGTCAGATTTCCTGTCCCACTCTCAGAAGTTATCTCATTGTAATTCTCCTGAATCCTTTTGATACACTGAACAAAGGAACTTTACATAAATTCTGCAAGAAAAACATACCACAAAGTCAGGACTACTACTTTTTGTCCCAGAATTATTAATAGCTTCAGAATGTTTTCTCTTTGCACAGTAGGATTCTTCAGTTTTCTCCACTCTTGTTGGGTTAACATTTATTGCAAGTTATGTTTGTGTCAGTCCCATTTTTCTCTATCTTTCTCCTCACGRTAGCTTGCTGATATGGACTAATTCATGCATGGCCACTTTTCTTCATCTGTCTTAAATTTCATCGACCTGGGACAGAACTTACCTTTTTTTTTTTTTAATTTTTTTTTTATTTTATAAAGCATGACCAGAAAGTTAAACTTTTTTTTCTTTTTTTCTTTCTCCCTTTTGGTTTAGTAGAAATAGGAATTTAACACTCTTGGGTGTTCATAAAGAACAGRAAAAAAAAGTTTATTATCAATTAGAAAGGGCTTTCATGTTCAGCAGTGTTTCAAYGCTAATATGATAATGATATTTTCCATAATAAAACATCCATGCTGCTGCAGAACCAACTAAATGGTATATATTTGGGGTAATAAAGGCTTTTTTGCTTCTATTACCAATGGGAAATATTAGGGAGGTCTTTGACTGTACATGCTGTATGAGCAAACACCACTTAAGCCAGACTCTGCTTCCTAAACAAGTATTTAATCTCCTCATTAAAGATATATGAAACTAGAAATCAATGATCACTGGTGGTTAGAGCTTTTTAGCGGAACTAATGGCTACACCTTGTCTAACATTAGAAACTTCACTTGTGGTTTACAGCTGCTACACATGGAGAAACATGAACCTAGAAGGAAAGTCTTTCAGTTGTGCTAATAATTGTACTAGGAGTTCTGGTTAAGCAGGTCACATAAATATACAAAGCGTGAAATCAAACATTTTCAGTTTACATTTCAGTATCTTAAAAGATGCTGTGAGCTGCCACTGAAAAGGTCTAGATAAAAGTAGTAAAAATGCTGACTTGCATACAAACACTGTTCAGCTCTATAATAAATTTTCTTATATCAGAAACAACTACAAAGCCTGAAATGTTGGAGCTGAGAACTGTCTGAACTAGAGAGCGGGTGACAAGATTTGATAGGATATATGTAGAGCAGATATAGGATGTATTTGTTTTCCAAATAGACAGTGGAGAAAAAAGATGAGCATCATGAACAGGAAAGAAAAAGTCTCTCTGATACATTATTTCTGACTCTACATCTGATATTTGTCTGAAAGATTTGAAGAAGAAATATTCCAAACTGGGTGATTTTTCACAGATGAAAATGCAAGAGGGTACTTACTGTGGGTGTTTTTTTGAATAAGAAAAATGTAATAAAAGATGAAAAAACCCAGAGTTTAAATAAGTGAATATAGTTACAAAGTAATGTATTTCTTGGCAGGAACAATTGCTTGATAGAGGTGAAATTAATGTTACGTTGGGAAGAACAAATAGATTATAGAGAATAGAGGTTTTTATTATTGTTTTATATTTGTATTGTTTTGTATAAAAAAAAAGAATTGTGTGAGACTTGTGGAAATACATTTCAGGGCATTCCTTTACATCGGTACAAAATTTGCATTCTTCCATCAGAAGCAATCTGCTTAGTTTTACTGGAAGCCASTTTTACCTGAACGAAGACAAGATTTTAACTAATATGCTGTCYAGCTTAAGGAGGGCTGGGGTTTTTCACTGAGAAAGATGGTATATAGTCCTCTTCCTGTGCAYTGCAAGTTTGCAGTTTCAGAAGAAGCTATTTCATTGAGATAAGAGATTGACATTTCATTTAGGTAGAGAAACTCATTGGGCATAACTACCAACACCCAAGAGCAACAAAAWAACTCCAAACCTAAGAGGTTAGAGATTTGCATAAGTGCTAGTGTCTTTGCAGAGCTCCAGGCRCAAACTAATGACATGATTTGTTCCTGCTTTAAGTTGGAACAGAATCACACACTGGGAAAGGGAATTGCAAGCATCAGAGATTTTAGCACTTGTTATTAAACACTCTCTTTATTTATAGAAGAATTAATCAAAATTAACATACTGACATACTTCCAATATTTCTTCTGTTCTCTTTTTTTCAGTGAATACAAGAACACTCATGGAAGTGTGTGTTCTTGGGTACTGCTAAAATGATGATTACAGACACAGAATGTAGTAAAGAAAAGATAAAAATAAAATACTTAAAATAAYTACCTTTTAGACAAAACTAGCTAAGTTCTCATTAGGCACCARTTGCTTCTTCAGGTTACAGTACTTCACTTTTTTGGTAACAAAAATGACATACCTTTAAACAAGTTCTATTTTTACTTGTCTTTTCCTACAGTTAACTGTGAGTTTGTCTATAGAATGTTATTRATCTTAGCCTTAGTGACCTTTCTGTTTGGAAAAAATCTTCAACTTATCCTACCTCCTTATTAGAGGTGACTGAATTTACTTGTGTGTGACTGGGGTGTCTTCATGGAGATTCCAAGGCACCTGACAATAGCTTGACTGAAGATACATAGGCGTGTTGTTACCTAACATTCTTACAGAGACTGGTATTTATCGCTCAGTTTGTAGCTAGGAAGGTCAAATCCAAACACTAATTGCACTCACAGTTGTTTGCACTGTTACTGTGGACATTGCTTGCTCACACACAGTTGTAGGACATCCTCCATGTCTTGCTCTTTCCAGAAACTGGAAAGAACTTAGGCTCAGATCCCAAATTCTCTGTATTCACTTTGGCAAGGGTTCATTTTGTATAGTATGTATGATTATATTCTTTAAAAAAAAAAAAGAAAAAAGGTAAAATTGTTGGTTGCTTTACATCTGTTAAATCTGTTTTACATTTTGGGTCTTCAACACAAGCTCCATATAATCTAGAGTTTTTGCATGAGCAAGGCAAGCAGCAGAGGCAGGTGAGTGGAAGGAGCAGCGTGCTGAATACCTGTGACACCAGGAGGTGGAACTGCAGCCAGGTTCTGGCCAAGCTRTTCTGCAAACACCGGGTCATTCACACGCAGCATCGTCCTTCTCCCATGACCTTGGCTGAACTCACRAAAGTCCAGAGAGTTACAAAACTGCACGCACACCTGGCTTCCCATTCTGCCCGTGTAATTACACTTCTTGCATTAACTCAACAGCAGTCTGTAAATAAGTGTTTGCTCCAAACTATAAAATGAACGTTTTATTATTAGGCATATATGGGCTATATAACTAGCTATTTGTTAGCTATTTGTAGTATACCCGGTTTTGTTCAGAGATTGAACAGTCACCTACAGTGCTGTTTGAACTGAAAAATAACAGCTTTTTCCTCATACTCCCTTATTGTTCTTTTAGTTTCTGTTTGCTTTCAGTACGGTGCAAGATCTCCACATGGCTGCTTTTACTGCTYGAGTCTGAAATTCTGAATGAAATGGTTTCAAAATCAGAAGCAAAATAGTTCTCACACTAAGTGCACACCTCTGAGCAGTGCCTTAAATGAGTTCACTGACATAAATATAGTAAAATATTCTAATATTCCTGAGTGATGAAATTAAAATAATTAAATAAATMGTTCAAACAGGGTGAAATAAGGGCTCTCATAGTCAAATTTTATATCTCTTAATGTCTTAACCTACAATTCTATTCCATTTAAATTCTTTTTCCAGCAGGRAGATTTTGGAACACTTCATTCTCCTCATATGGACGTTACTGAGTTTTGTTAAGTGACCTTTGATACAGACCATGTTTTTCTTGGGTTCCAGCTAGAACTGTAGTAGATGTTTCCAGGATGCCAGTGTTTTTCCAAGCTGCGTAGCTTGCCCAGAGTCTCAACTGAAAAATTTAGGAAAAAATTAAAGATGAAGCTTTTTCTTGTGTGTCTTTAAAATGTTAAGTGTATAATRTAAAAATGTAATTCTATAAAAACAATATTCATTTTATTAGCATATGAAGGACAATAGTTTTACAAATTTTTGAAGAAATGGGTGTCTAGTTTCCAGAAATCTTAATGCAAATGAAACATCCAAATATTTAAAATGATCCTCTCCTAAATGTAACAAGTTATCTGTGTAATACATTTGGAAAGTTGTAACACTGAAACTAGTTTGTGTAAGTAATGAAATACTTTAAAAAAAGAGCCTAATTTAGTGAAAGTCAGGGAAATGTAATATTATTGTCTGAGTATTACAGTATTGTCTAGTCCCTCTTAGCAATCATGCAGGAAAAAGCTGATTGCAATGTTCACTTTGTTTAATTATGTTATGAGAGAAATTTACCACAGATGAAAAATAATCTATATTATTTAGAAACTACCTAGAATCAGATAACTTCATACTAATCATCGAGAATGTTCCATTTTTATGTAAGGTGAGACAGATGTAGTTTTCATGCAAGTAGGCATCTTGCATATTATTTTAGATAGAGATAAAAGGAATTTATAAGCACGATAGAATATAGTTGAGTAAAGAAATGAGAGAAGGCCCTTCCCTCTCAAGCTGCTGCTTGTTCTGTCCTCAGGCTTCCTCTCGGTGATTTAGTGTCTCTCACATGGCCTGATGAAAGGATCAACATGTCCAGCCAACCACCAAGGCCCCTTCCTTGCCATGCAGGACTCGGCCCAGGGTCCTGCCAGGCTGTCGGCCCGTCACCTTCGTGCTTTGCCTGCTCCCCAGCTCTGCCAAGGTGCCTACCCAACTTTTACTGTTATTCACTGCCACCAGATAACGAGCCGCCAGAACACAAACTGTGGAAGACTCTGATAGGACTGTGTGCCGTAACTCGCCAAAAAATGCTACCGTTCCTAGTCTAAACCTTGAACTCCGTATTGCTGTTGGAGTACTCTTGCCTTTGGCACATTAATTTCCCCCTTAGTTTTCTAGTACTGATGCAGTTCATCTGTAACTTCTGTGATTCCCTCCCTCCAAGCTCCTCAGCGTACTGGGGGTTTTAGTTTAGTTCTAGCCGCAATTTAATGCCTACCACATTTCAGCAACACATTCTTATTTCCAGGCATAGCCACAGAAACCTATTTGCAAATAAATCATGCATCCAAAGTCCCTAAATTTAGCTCTGTTTATTTGACCTACTTTTTTAACACCATTCCATGGTAAGTCAGTCTTTTCTGGGACCCATTAAGAGTTAAAAAAAAAGGCTATACCCTAAAAAAATTGTCATACAGAGGAAAAAAGAAGTCGAATTTTTGCGGGAATCTTGGGATAATGGAACAAACAACTTGTGAAATTAATACTTGAATTTTATGAAATAAAAATTGTTGGCTTTTGTATATTACCTTAAAGTATTTGACTAACGTGAGATTACCAGTGTCACTAATCTGCTGTGTACATTTACTACACACTGACTACTTCAGGCTACCTTGTGTGAACTTCTTTTGTCTAAGTACCAGCACTCAATTAATACAAAAAAATGTAGTTTTACTGGTGAGTATGGCCCACAATTGTTATGAAGCAGAAAGTTGTGTGAGGTTCATCAACATAAAAACCCTGATACTGCAAACGTAGTTTTTAATTTGCCACCTCAAAATGTGCACACAACAAGAGCTCTCATGAAATAGAGAGCCAAACCCATCTTTAGATGCATATTAAAAACATACCTTGATCAGCCTTGGACTGCAAGAGCACTGAGATATATAAAATAGTTGAAATAGTTGCATATTTCTGACAATATGCATAGGTGATGTGGTTGAAAGACACATAACTACTTTGTTGAATAAATGAATAGTTTTACCACCGTTTTCTGCCTAGAGAAAAATGTTAATTTCATATTTATTTAAAATCTCAAAGACTAGGTTAGGTCAGGGTCAGAGTTGCAATGTGCTGAAAAATGATATTATTTCTTACCTCGTAGGAATAAAGTGCCACATGAGAAACATGGAAGAGGCAAATGATSCTACAAAGGTTTCTGAGATGATGTTGGGAAGTGCTGACTAACAAATCTTTGGTCACAGGCAAACTATGGATGGTGTAATTTAGAACAGGATTAATAGAAGCATGAATAAATATACACCAGTAAAATGTCAATACAGCTCTTACAACGAGTTGTCATGTTGTTGGCTTCTGTCATATATTTGAGGATATAAGAAGAATACAGATAAGGATGGTAGTGTGGCTAAAGTTTACTTCTATTTTCCAAAAGCTTTTTATAAAATCCCTCCGTGGAAGTTCTTACAGAAACTAAGCTGTCATGGGATGAAAGAGAAYGTCATCTTACAGATTTATAACAGGCTAAAGATAGGAGACAGAGTAGGAATTCATTACCAGTTTTCAAAATGAAAAAAGGTTTTCCCAAGCTCTGCTCTATTTGACTTATTTACGGACAACTRACAAAAACAATAAAGGTGTTAAAGTTTATCTGTGTTATAAAATTAAGCAAAGCAATCAATTCTTTAGAGTCTCAAAGAACTGCAGTAGAATTTCAGAATAACTAGTTGAAAAAGAGTGTACCTAAGAAATACATAACCTAAATTTGTATAAAAAGAGATGCAATTTAAAYTAGCTGTTGCCCCTCCAGAAGATCTGGAACTACTTGGGGATGATTCTCAGCGCACATCAGCTCAGCATGCAGTGTCAAGAAGTACAATGCTATGAATTATCTTAACAGAAATAGATAACTCCAAAATACTATTAAGCCAACTCATTGTAAATGGTGCCTCCATGTTGTCAGTACCATACACTTCTATTATCATCTCAAGAACTGCGTGATAGAAAAGTGGCAGAAGAAAAGCAAACATGTGTACTGATATTCTTGATTTGGAAATGCTTGAAGGTYGGTGGGATAGGGAGCTGTAAACTCACGAATGGTGTGGAAAAGGAGAACGCGGTAAAAATCCTGTAAAGACTGGCGATAAAGTTCATCTCTGTATTCAGCTCAAATTGTTCCATTCTTGAGGGTAGGCCAAAGGCAGAATGACTATTCAGTGCTATATGTGAGAATTTATATAAATGTGGTACAGTTCTATATGATTAGGTAAGATTTGATAAGATTATTAGTTGTGAAGCCATTAATGTTCATGCATTTGCTTTAAGGACAAAGGTGGTAACAGATAGAAAAAAAAAAAGAGTAAATAAAAGAGTATTTAAATCTAGTATTAAGCTGCTTCACTCCTCAAGTACCTTTGTGATATTTTTACGTAGATCCTATGTAGCAGACACCTGCAGCTAAATCACAGTATGCTCTAATATAGTTCCAATACTTAAAACATGTGCTACTGATAAAACATCTGTAGATGTCTTCAGTATGGGCAGTCCCTCCATGCCAGTGTAAGATGAATGGAGAAGTTTATGATGAAAGGTTTGTGGTCTGGCAGAGAAGGGAGCAGTCTGGATTAGTCCCTGGGCACAAGATGTTTTCCTACCAAGTTCTTCTGACTAAAATTGCACTCATTCAATTTATCACTGTTAATCTTCTACATGGTGCAAGAGCTGTTCTGCGCCAAAGCTCTTTAAAGGACAGACACTGTAAATTTTGCAATTTTTCTTTTGTGGAGGATTTGATTCAAGACAACATCACTGCACAGATAGGGAGATGCAGTGACATGAGCCCGTTTTTCCTGTGAGATAATCAGRCCTACCCAGGCACTGCAGTCTGTGGGAATAATGTTTAGCACTCACTGCATTGCTCTGGATCCATGATATCTCACTTGAAAATTATGTGCAGTGTACAGTACTGTAAATGTATACAAAAAACATAGCTCAAAATCAATGGACCAATACAGCTGCAAGCAAGGATATGAACATTTTGCCAGAGTTTCCAATCAATGCTCAAACCAAAACCACCCTATTTTTAAGCACATCCTTTATCAGATATCTAAGGAGGCATCTTTTCTGTTGGTGCTGCTGTGCTGGAGTGTTAGATGAGAGAAGTTCTTCGGAGAAGGAGGAGACCTGTAGGGGAAGATCACACAGAAACAGATGAGATATCAACCAAAAATACATAAATAGAGATCCTAACATACCCAAATATTTTTTTTTCCATCACTGCTATCATTTTCTTTTTCTTTTTTTCCTGTTATTTCATGATTCGTGTCGTTCAACAGTTTAGCATCATAGGAAACTTCCTCTGATAGTATCTTGGGATGTACAGTATTGTGTAAGAAAGCACTTTTGTGAATATTTTCATCCTGGAAAACTAAGATGCTGTGTAAACTCTTCCTGCTAACTGAAAGCTGAAGCTTATGTGAGGCTTCACTAAGCACACAAGGCTCTGATTTTGTATCATTAAAGACTCATTATCTCTTTTAACTTCTGTTGAAAGCATTCATCCATAACCATAGCTACCACTGAAACAATAGAAGCTGCTAGATCAGTAATAATGCATTTTTGCCAGCTTAAAGAGCCTTTAAAGGATGGATTGGATTTTACAACACAAGCATAAAAAGCTCATGTATAAGGAAAATATGGAAGATTGTTTTTGAAAGTAACTTAAATAACAAGCTTTTTTTTTTTTTTTTTTTTTTTTTTTTTTTTTTTTNAAGAGAGAGAATAGAAAGAAAAATATGTAATGCTTTCTTTGTCCTGCCTATAAAACACCTCAGTATTAAATTGCACTTTGGGATAAACTTCATATTCAGAGAACAAGAGAGTAAATATTTTTAGTGCTGAGCCTTGAATAGAAAATTCTTAAATGAAACAGAATGAAACAATTTCAATATAGTGACCTTAGCAATTTGCTGTGTATTAATATATAGGTTTCTTGCAGTAAAACTCTCTCTAGAATTCAGCAGTGGGTTATATGAACAGTAATTTCTACATTTACAGGTTTTGTTTACACTTTCATTATACCTCCACTGCATTATCTGATGTCTTGATATAGTTTTCAATCTTGTAGCCTCTTTAATCTCCTCCTGCACTCAGCATATCTGAGTGAGTTTGTTGGCATAAGGGAATTTTGAAGGTTATATTGCAGTACATGAATCAACGTAAAATGAAATGCACTTGAGACACGATCAGCTAGTTTTAATTCATTGCAGAAAGTTATAGATACCAAAATGCATTTAATGTAATCTGATCTCTTTATTCAAACTTGAATTTATGATCAATTCAGGAGGAGTAGAATGACAACTTTGTTTTAAAAATAGTAGTCTCTATTGAATGCCATTTTAATATCTCTCTGACATATTTACACCTAATGAGTAGAGAAAGTAGAATCTTTGAACGTAAATTTCTGTTTCTCAGAAAAAAAACAGGGCRATATTATTCTTTTGTTTCGTGTAACATGATATGTCATACAGGACTTAWATAAGTCCTCTTAAATAATGTCATAGAGGACTTATTTAAGTCCTCTGCACTAAGAGGCCAGCAAAYAGATTTGTAGCCTCGGAGTTTGTTATTTTCTATTTTAAGAGATAGCACCCGGGTGGTCTGTCCTTTAAACRGCTACTTTTGCCAGCAGAGCAAAACTGGACCTTGATCCTGAAGGCCCACAGCTCAGCATATTTGCCACMTGGAGCTATTAACTCTCTGTTGTACTGTAGTTGCACATAAACATATGTGGCTATAGTTGCACATAAACATAACTTGGGTTTATTATGATTATAGTATTACTTTGCTAGCTATGTCCTCTCAGGTGTTCAGACATGACTAGTAGTCTCTCGTGTGGTGGTCTGGTCTGGTCTGGTTTGTCTATATTTGTGAAGAGTATGAACAGTATATATATATATATATTGTTTTTCACAAGAGAGGGTGAATAGATGAGAGACAGTTAGGAATACTGTGCAAAATTGGTTATATTATTGTCATGTTAAAAATGAAATAAGAGCAGAAATAACAAAATGCAAAATTAAAGTCTAGTATCTAATGTAATCACTGTTAAAATGTTATGAACAGGTTCTGGTCAGAAATAAAATGATCTAAATTGAGAAAAAATGGAAAATGTAAAGATTTATCTTACATCTCTGGGGAAAGGTGTCTATATAGATAATTTAGTATTCTCATTTAAMATTCTATATTCATTTTTAATATCTGTTTAATATTTTGTTTTACTGTGTCTCAAATTATGTGGTATCATCTGAACTAGCTGGCTTACTAGCTTTAACTGAGCAGCTTTTTAGCTGACTACTTTTCAAAGTATGATATTTCTGATACAGATTTATTTTTTCTTAGTTTGGCATGAAAATGGATATCAAAATGTCATAATCAAGAGGGAAGAAACTTCCATTTCACCGTAATCTCTACATCTCAATGGGTCACTAAGTAGTTAAATGAGTTTCTCAAGGTCAAAAAGTAAGTCACCTTTAAACCTAAGGAAAAGACAAACGGTCCGACACCCAGGCCTATGTTTTAACTAATAGACATATTTCCTGCTCTTTCCAACTGTGAATTCTGGCGTGTCCTGAACAGTGAAGCATCTGATGCCTAAAAGTAAGATTAATTAAAAGCTCAAATGCTTCACACTCTTTAGTATGCTAGACTACTCTGTATGAATAAAAAGTCTTAACCCTCCCATTTAAAGTTCACTTAGCAGTAAAGTACCTTGTCTAAAGCTAAAGCTCAATGCATTCTTTGGGATGAACAATTTATTTTTGTTCTAGGTTTGCTAGTCTTGCTGCATTTATCTGTCGATTCCTCTGTGCATAAACTGAAACTTATAGTTTGTTACTCTTCATTTATTAATGCCATAGCTGCAAACATTTCTATTAGAGAAAGTCTCTGATTAGAAAGTCAAATGGATTTGGATTAGATCTGTTTTGTGTTTTGGCCTCTCAAGAGTTAAAAAATAGGGAAAGAAGGATAGAGTGGGGTTCAACCAAGCAGCCTYGAGGGACAAGGGAGACAGGGCATATCTCAAGTAAAGGCTGCTCTTTTGTTGATTGGAGTAGATCAAATGAGGTTCTGAAGAAACAAGCTGCTTGAGTGATGCTCCAGTGATGCCTCTAGCATGATTAGCTAAGCACAAGGTATCATATGCACTTTTTTAAAAACTAAAGTGTGCTCTGAAGTGCTTGTGCATGACGTTTAGTTAGAACATCAATAAATAGTACAAWTTGTTATCACTTTAAGAGATTGGAAGGAACTTACCAAGCAAGAAATAAAAATTAGAGGGAACTCTTGAGAAAGAGGGAGAAAGAGACCTTCAGGGCTTTTTCCACATCTGGGAAGCCTAGGGATATTATTTCCTACTTTTTTTTCTTTTTTTGGTAATTGAAAAAGTGAATTTTCTTTCCCACTACATAGGGTGAATTAAGGGCACAAAAGACATGGAAATACTCATGCACACAGAAGATGAAAAAATTATGCATCTTTTGCCAGAATTCTTGAGAAACTTTGGGTTATATAAAGGAAAGCCTGCAGCTTAATGTCACTGGAGACAAAGACATCATTTATAACAACTCTTCTTGAAAGGCACTGTTAATGCATTATCACTATTCCACCCACAGCCCTCTAAGTATATATATTTGTTACCATCCTACCCAATGCTGTATTTTTTTTTCACAGGCAGCATTTTAAATCATCACACTCCTTGGTCAGTGTTGATTTCTTAAGAAGTTAGAGGCAGCATTTTCATTTTTTGTATGTTTGACTTGGTTTACATATCCAGAGTTAGTACAGCTTCAGTGTAGCAAAATCTGTGAAATTCCCTGGCCTTAAGGAGCTGTACGAAGGAGAAGAGGCACAAAAGAAGTAAACAAGTGAACTGAGAAAGCCTGTTCTTTGATTGCTCCATGAAAACTATAGTTTGAACTCCTGTAGCCTGAGTATTGCGAGACATTTTTTGTGAGGGAGTTATCCGGTCTTAGAACTCACACCAAAGACTTTCAGGCACTCAGAGCATTTGCTGCACAGTTTAAGGCAAACTCCTTGATCTTGCATTAAAATACTCTACTGTGCTTGCGTTATCAGTAAAAACTGGCTTAAAAGATATTACTTGACCTGTACTGTACTCTATCAGCTCTCACAAGAAGTCTGATTAATGCTCAGGTAAATACAACAAAGTGTTTATTTTGAAATGCCATACAAGATGTTTTCCTTTGTTCTGCTTTTCCTTCACTCTCATTTACWCTGGCCATAGAAATAAAATTGACAATATGGCAGAAATAATGTGACAATTCAGTATTTTTGAACACTTTCAAGCCAACAGAATGAATTTTTACCAGTTGGTGACAAACACTTTTTGGCCTTGCTGTTTTTGAGTAGGTAAACCTACACCATGTCCAATATTATTTCTTACTACCCTTCAGTTATTMGATAAAATGTCCTAGACTTGAATTTATGGTTAGTTTGATGTTTTCTGTTATGACAACAAAYACAAGAGGAGGTCAAAATCTTCTTGACTGGCCATGTAGGCCTCCGGCCTTCTGAGGGCTGCAGCATGGAGATGTCATGGAGACATCAGTGTAGGCCARCCAGGTTGTTTTTGCTTGAGGGGATACAAGGTATGCTAGCTGTGCCTCTTGGCCATAKCAGCCTCAGCCCTGGCATCAGGGAGACAGAGCCACCGGTGAGGCAAATCCACTGCATCCTGCTTCCCCAAAGTACTATGTTACAGCCCAAATTTCAAGAGATGTAACAGAGTATTTGAGTATCACTGCAAACCACTGGGAGATGATGAAGTGCAAGGGATGCTTTGCTGGCTTGTTCATCACTTCATGTCTTCCCATGCTGGACCAGGAAGTTCATTATATTTATAAACTCTATTAAATCTCAAAGATAAGCTGGTCTGAGTCTTCACATAAAAATGCAGGAACAGCAGGAAGCAAGTAGGAAGCAAGAGATAATAGGAGAGATAAGATGGGACATACTAAAAAAAAAAGTTTTTTGAGTAACATGGTGAACGCTTGAGAGAATCACAGAATAAGTGGATCATAGTAACAGTGTAATTTTCTCTGTATCAGGATAGTTTCCACCTGTATGTTGTTATAAAATAGCTATTTGAGCATAATATTGGTTATTATGATTTTAATTGAATTTAAATGGTATACTTGGAAGAGCAAGTAATGTTTTAGGTTTATATTACATAATTTTCTATTGAACACTGTATGCATCTTAAATATCTGAAAATTCACATTAGGCTTCMAAATCCTGCTCAGTAGTTTGAATTCAGTAGTTTGAATTTGCAAAGATGCTGTCACATGTTAAAGATATGAAAAATTAATTCAATTAATTTTTAGGTAATATGGATGGAAATGCAGAGTATTTTATTATTTTTTTATGTGTGTGTGGTTCCTTCCTGGAACTGGAAAAGTCTTAGGTTGCAGCATTTGGACCATAATTTCAGTTCTTCAAAATTCAAAATTCTTTGATCTTAGTGACTTGCTTTAACTTCCTAGGGCTTTCRTGATTCTGCTTGCTAGGTGTAACTGTACAGAATTCTCAAATGTTATTCCTAGCTGGCGCATTCCACTTTGTAAAAGATAGTCTGTGCTAAATTTCATCAAGCTCAGATCTATTATTTAGTGGCCATTAGAAAAATCTAAAGAAACCCAATACCCAGAAACCTACAAGCATGAACAGTTTTTCTTCTATACTTGAGGCATACTATAGTTATTGATACTTTATGTACTTGAATTGCTGTTGACATTTATTTCCTTTTCCATTCATCTTTCAATTAATTAATCTCMAACAAACTATGCTAAGATCTTACCTATGCCTAGTAGGAGCATTGACACTTTAAYAGAAATTTTGTTTCTGACTTTGTCTCTGAGGGTTTTACTCTCAAAACTTCAGATATATTCAACTCCCGAATGCTAGATAGAATTGATCTAGAAACAATCTGTGGTATTAAAACAGTATCTGACCATCCTATTTTTTTTTCCTTGCTCTGTGTAAGAATGTCCTCTAATTAGATCATATGTAAAACCTTCTAACTGCAAGCCCATCAGATTATTCAGGCCATGTTCAACCTAGATCTTGCTAAAAATTGTTATTATAACTCTAAAATATTAACCCCAAAGCAATGTATATTCTGTCCAACAGCATGATGACCGTATTTCTATTAGTAGTATTTTACACTGCACTGATGCGCTATATTTGTAAAGAGAGAAACATTATATTTGGCCATCTTTAATTATCTTCCTCCTTCTTGAACTTACTCTAGAATTATGATTTCTAATACAATGTATTTATCTGATATCTCAAGATAAGCCTACAAAATAAGATTCTGTGCCAAAAACCTGTTTCTCATACTATCACAAATAGCAGTTACCAATGAACAGTAAAATAGCTCAGATTTACTCCAGAGCATTTTAGAAAATGTTTTTCAGTTTTGGAAAAAGGCTAATAGCTATTCTAAAAGTGAAAGATTATGTTGACTTTTAAACACYGTGATGTGATGTGTGCCCCCCAAAATTTTTATTTCTGCTATCTGGAGTTTACTGCTGGTGATTAGTTACACATTATACATCATTAAGAGAATCCTGGATTTCTATCAGATATATTCACTTGTATGAATAGCTTGTTCAGAAGATTAGTGKTATATGTTTTTGATACTAAGAGATGTTGAGCATCTGCAGTTACCATTCAATTGAACAACTGAACAAGCAAAATAATACAGTAGYGATGGTGATGGTGATGGCTGTTTTAAACTCTGGGCAGTTTTAAAGTATTTCATATAAAATCCATAGCTTTTGTTTTTAATGATATATTACAGTTTTTCACTTTCCTGACAGTGTGAAGTCAATGTTAAAATAAAACCCACAAAACTTTCTTTAGATATCAAAACATAGAGGACAACTCCATGTCTCTGGAAGGATTAAAATGCTCTTGGGGCATCCTGGCCCAGATCAGTATTAATGTAGATGACGGTTACCTGAGTTTGGGGAAAGATTCCTCTGTTTTAGTGATGAGATAGCAGATGGTAAAGACTGAGATCAAACAGGATTTGGTCTACAGAGAATATGGCAGCTTCAAATTCATGAACAACATCGACACCGGTTGTGAAACCTGACATCACTCTTCTGCCAGACAGCTGAGTTGCCCTTCAAACCTGAAGAGGCAGTTGCAGAGAACCAAAGGTAAGGCACCTGATGGCAGACGTGGTTTTATGAACTGTGCAGATTTAGCAGGTGCTGTTTCAAGCTGGGTCCCTGCTCTGGGGAAAGGAAAAAGTGAAGCTGATAGAGCTGTCATTCCCAGAGCTACAGGCACTTACTCTACCCACAGATCTTCCATTACTCATCAGCAGAATGCTGAGTTTTGAAGGTGTTTTATATCCTACTAATTATTTGTCAATAGTGCACATAGCAAAGCAGATTTTCCATGAAATAAAATTGACAGATTTTGGGTAAAAGAAAAATGTGTATTTTTTTAAGGAAGGTAGTCAATTTATGACAGTATTTCCCSCCAAAGATATTTGAACTTCCATGAAGTTCACTAGTGTTCACTAATATTAAGAGCGATAATTTTATTGRACACTTTGTTTTGTTTTATCCAAAGCATATCATTTGAGTAAACATTATGATGACTTTTAAATAATAATGCACTTTTATCACAATATTTTTACCACAAACACTCTTTTCCTTCCAGGTTTGCTTACCTTCTTGATAGTTAGCACTTCTGGCACTCTGAGAAAGGATCTGGTTCCCCATAACAATTAGACAGTATCACATCTCCACTGTTGTTAGAGCACAGGTGTCTAACCTTTGCACTCAGTGGAATAATGTTCCCTTTAGGTCTTTCAAAGCCGCTGCATTTAAAGCATTGAAGTATCTGTATATTGATTAGAATATACCGTAATCAATATTACACTCTGTTCATATACAGCCTGAAAGTACCCTTCACAATGCCATTTTCTCATTGKTTTTTTATTGTTATGGATTTTTCCCTAGTTAAATTCCTGTTTACAAAGATTGGTTTTTTTGTTTTCTTTTTCTTTGTARCTACTGAGAACTTTAATCTCTTTTCGTTTTCTTTCTCTCACTCCCTTATAACATTTTGCCAAGGAATTCGGTGATGATGATAGCAATTAACAATACTCAACTTCACTGAATTGCTCCATTTATTTCCATGGAGAATCATAATAAATTGTGGCTTTCCTCAGATGCTTTCTCTGCTTTTGCAGTCTCTCTCCTGCAAAGAGGATAACAGAAGAAAAATAAAGATCAGCCGTAGCTTGGTCCCAAGATAGTCTCTTATGCAATATTTGGATGTCAGTGTATTTATAGCTTGGATAGAGTATATATGGCCCTTTCATGTCCTTAATCAGTGGATGTCAGCAAGCCGAGCAAATCTGGTCACCTGCCCAGACTTGGAGGAGTGTATATGCATTGTATGTCTCTGACGTKATCCCTCTGGACAGGGGAATGTTCCTTCCCTTTCTGTTTCTCTGAGACAAAAGTAACAAGTAGCAAAAACCATTGTTATCTTATATTTGCTCTGTAAAAATTCAGAAATATAGTCTTATCTGTTTGCATCTGCATTATTTTCAGATTAGTACAAAGGTAGTTACATTAACATACTGAAAGAAATATGAAATAGCTGAGAAACACAGTGATCGATGAATTTGTTGTTTCTGTCCTCACYCTCACTGAGTGCTTAGTTCCAAATGGTTTCAGTGTTTTTACTGTGTTGACAAACTCTGCTTTCTAGTTCACTAAGATATGCAAAATAAAGTAGGTTTTGGGTTTTCTTCAATCAGAGTAGGAATCCTAATTTTCCTGTGCGAAAAGCATTTAACTAGATGAGTTGATCTGACAAGAGCTGAATGAATTCTTTCAGCTCACTTTCCTTGAATGAAAATGAACTCTAAAAATAACTGTTGTTTCTGTTTGTAAGTTTTTGGGGTGTACCTGATTGTTCTTCTTCTGTGTGAATTAATTATGTCACATATAACTCTTTGATTCCTTATAAGCTTTCTTTTCTAATTCTTTATTGTTGCTGATACTACCGAGTATTAGGAAGTTGTACACATTCAATATTCAGAATAAATGCATTCTGTATAAAAATTTATGTTTCCCTAACAGGTAAACCTGTAAAGGGAACTCTTATTTCTCAGTTTATCTGGCTGTACTACAGAGTGGTGAATTATTCCCAGTTTGGTTGGTTACCTCATTACCTGAATCTCTAGCAGTATGTTCATGTTTTCCTATACAGCCAAGCAATGAATTCTATAAGGGGAATTGAGGCTGGCCACAATTCTGTATCCCTGGCATCTGGTAAAGTCTGTTAACAGTACACCAGCATGCAACGATGCATTTTTCAAGAAAATCCAGTACAGACCTTCAAAAATTAAGAGGACCCATAGGTTTTGTCAAGGAACAGGGCTTTTATGAGTGTGGCTTGAACACAGCTGTGTCTTTTCCAAGATGTGGCCAAAAGACAAAATGCAACATGAGATTTTTATACATTCCAAGGCCCATCTGCCATGAAAAACCAAATCTTTGTGGCTGCAAGTTTTTTAAGGAAAAAGAAAAGAAAAAAATGAAAAAAGAAAGGAAAAGAAGAAGCAGGAGCACAAGAAAAGGCAACAAAAGGGAAAAATACAGGGGAGAAAGAAAAACATAAATCCGTTCTTTTGTTGTTCTTCCAGCAGCATCTGTGAGCAATTGTCACAGTTACTAGTCAAACTGTATTTGACTTGTTGCCAACATGAATTTTCAAAAACCAAATGTAAACAAACTCTGCAAGTGCTTCCTCATTTGCCAAGCCAGTAATTATTTACTTTGTTTGGGCCTAGCATTACTGTCAGTTCAGCTTTGCAGACTATAATATGTTTGCTAATGAAACCATGAGGTCTACAGCTATGTATTAACCTTGTCACCCTTCAATTCTGAGCTCAATAAAGTTGCACCATGGTTTTGTAAACTAAGGTTGAAGGATAGGCAAATGATTAATTATATTTTCTGTTTTCTTTTATCTAAGTAAATTGTTCATCTTTACATTTGCCTTGCATTTAAGGTTAACTCACTGAATCTGCAGCACTGGGAGATGTATCATTTAGGATGGCCATAATTACCATCCATATCAGAAAGCTGGCAAACGTGTATTTGACTTGGTAAGTCAAAAATGATTTTTCAATAGTAACTCAGAAATGGTAAAAGAACAATAAGAATATTTGGATTTAATGCTTATGTGCTACAGTCTACCCTGGGCCTAAAGGCTGAGCAGAGATTATGCGTTGTTGGGTAGATTTTAGACCTTACGTACTATTTCAGTATGTATCACTTTGAACACAATTACCTTTACTTAACATAAATAAGCATGGCTATGAAGGGCAGAAACAAACCCTTTACCTCATTTGGCCAAATTGCTGGAACAGAAGCCAGTCAGGAGGCATGTGATGTGTACAGAGATTTTATGACTCTGATTCGTCATTCAAACTCATTTTTGCACTCTTAGATTTTATAGCTACATGTTTCTTGCTGCATCCAATGCCAAATCGAGKCTACATAGCCTGTCCTACTTAGTATACACCGCTTTTAACAGCCYGGCAGTATTCTGACAGTAGTTGGAGGTTAGTGTGACGTAATGTAAACTTGAATGGGCCTCTTTTCCTGGAAGGAATTTCATTCATCCTTGAGGGAGCGATGATGTGATAAGAAATTACCGGTGATATGCACCAGCTTCATACTACAAAAAGACTTCTTTTTGTATGGATGATCTTAGTAGAGTTAGRTTATCTTTTCCATTTTGTCTTACCAGATAACTTTGGTTGAAATTTGAAGATGAAATGTCCTTCTGCTACCTGTGCRTTCAAAAACTAGACAACATAAACGCTGTTAAGAAAATCTGGTGTATAATTTCTGTTTCAAGATGAGTTTTTAACTTCTTRCTAGAACTGTTACACTGACACATAAATCCTTTGCTAATAGAAAACCATCTGATTTTGCTTAGGACATTTTTGCACAGTAAAACTAATGGAGTAAACGTGACTTCAAAGCTACAAGGATATCATGTGATTGCAACCATGTGACCAAGCCAAAAGMATTATTTGAAGACATAATGAGGCTAAAGCCTAAACAAAATTCCTGTTTCAGTGGCGGTATATAGTTGCTTAAGGCCAGCAAATTTGTTTGGAGGAATTCCTGAGGAATATCATGTCAACGYGGATTTGCTGGAGCAGGCCACATATGTGAGACTCTTAAAGAGATTAAAAGGRCTAGAGAAAGTGTCTCAGTTTCCAGAATATTTTCTTACAAMAACATGTGCCATAGAAACAGAAAGTGTTTCTGTCCTAAAGACTAGACAAATTCTTACAATGACCAGCTTAGTTTAATCTTTYTTCCTCACAGCTTCACTTGTCCAAACTCAAAGATTTTAGGTTGTATTACCAATTTCAATGGATATTTAAGTAATATTGAAAAATAATGCATAAACAAGCATTGATAATCTGAAAAACTGCTAACTAGTTTTAAATCCTTATGGTTTCTCATCTGGAATTATCGCARGGAAAATTGTTTCTCACTGATGAACAAAGTAAGCAAAGTGTATTTGGTAAATTTCATTTAAAAGAAGTTAAATTTGGAGGGAAGGTTAATATAAATGATTAGAAATCTTTTTTTTTTTAATTTATTTATTTTATTCAGTATCATAGAATTTTGTCTCATGCCTTCACAAGCATTTCATGGGCGTCTTTTGAAGATATTTGGCACATAAGGTAAAGTTTTTCACTTGAGTCATACAAAAAATCCTCCTCTGAACACAAGTGTACACAAATTGTTGGCAGAGACTAAATTGTGGATAATTGGATTGAGCTATGAGCTTAAAGATGAAGGGGACAAAAGCATGTCCCAAAGCTGCATTTGATATTCTTAGAGTCTTATCTGGGGATGTTTTACACCAGGCTTGAAGACTGTATTTGTTCATAGTGATTTGTACAATCTACAGTGACATTGTATTTGAGCTGGAATCAGACGGACAAACCATAACATGCATTTAGCTCTTTCTGTTTTGGTTTTTATGAGATATCACAGCAAAACCCTCTGTTTGAGGGCTGCTTAAGAGACACAGATTTAATGTATAACGTTGAGATGAATACTGTAATAGGTGATGATAAGGGCCTACAGTGAAATGCAAAGTTAATTTTATATCAGAGGTAGCTTAAAATAGAGAGCTGTTAAAAATTAGATATTTTACAGGCTACTGTAAGCAGAACTTTTAACTTCGGTCTTTATATATATACAAATTTTTACTTTACTTTAGCCTTCATATTTTATCAAATAAATGTGGACATTTAAGGACACATTTAAGGACATTTGATTATTTTTCAAAGCATATTTATTTGCACATGAGAGAGCTAGAAAGTAAATGTAGGCTTCTCCTAATAACTCGTAGTTGATATTTTAAAAAAGAACAACATTGGAGATTGAGATACTCTCTTTTWTAAATTACTGACATAGTGAACAAAGTAGCATGGAAGAGAATTTCTCTCTGTGAATGTTTCCAATAGTAAAGTGCCTCTGAAGGTTCCCTTCTTCTCAATATTTTGGTTAAATTCATCTCTAAAATACTCAACAAGATAACTTATACAGTGATATATAGTTCAGGTACACCAATCTTCTCTTTGAAGCCCATAGTACAAAATACCATGAGGCAAAATTAGACACCATGACTATTAAATACCTTGTGTCTATTGGTCAACAAACTGTAGCATTTGTATAWTTGCTTTATTTTTTTTTCCCAATGTGGCATTTTTGAAGGGATTTGAAGCAAATGCTATGATCAGTAGGAAGTTCCTTATATTAGCTGTATTTCTTCAAAATAAGGTGAGTTTTATTGATATATTTTTGGATTAAAATCTCAGTCATGAGGTAGATATGTGCATGATAAAAATATACTCCTTAACATGATTTCATTTATTTTTGTCTAATAAAAGATTTAACTACATAAAATAGCATTACATTCTGAGGGCCCTTACATGGTTCAGAGGACATAAYAGTCTTAAATTAGGGATCTTTAAGTATTTAGCTGTCCTCATCAGGACTAACCAATGGTGCCAGATTAGCTAAAATTAGGCCAAATTAGACATTAAACTGAGAGAGGACCATTTCCTAGAAGACAACAGTGTCAACAACAGTCATATGCGAAATGACAAAGGTGAAAACATTTTAATTCATGCTACCGTGAGTTTTTTGTAGCTTACTTTTTATCTGATCACATGCAGCATTACAAATCCAAGTGAGAATGCTTATTTGTCTTTAAGCTCTGAATGGGAGGTTGAAGTGCTGCAGTTACTGTTCCAGACACAAATTATAATTAAAAACATGAGGATCCTCTGGTCAGGTTCTCACTGTGGCAAGAACAGTTTAAAATGCATAACAAAAGATAGCCCCTCTCCAAGAGGTTTATAGTCTGAGAAGGTGATGATGACAAACAGGAAAAAGGGAGTAATATCACTACTATAAAGATCTGAGGCATCTATGGTGAAAGGGATTGATGTGAAGTGTTTCAGTCACTGGGATAGCTCTCAGGGACTTGACTGTCAGGCATCACTGTAACATTAAGCCTGATGATCTCAGGATGTTCAAGTTGAGCACTCAGACCCCACTAATTGGTTTTGCAAATATTGACTTCTGCAACTTCCCTGATATCAAAACAAACAAACAAAAATGCTGTGGCAAAGCTCAGAACTGGTTCCTATTATTCCTTTTCCTAAAATGACCACGACCTTATTCTCTGAGTTGTTTCTCCCCTGTTAAACTGGGAATTCTATAAGAAAAGTCAGTGTTGCTTTCAGTCTATATTATCAGTTGCAATTTTTCATATTTGAAATTAAATAAATATATGCACTAGTGTAATGTCATTTAGTAATAATTTTTATCACTCTTTCACCAGTTTTAAAGATATTCCGAAATGGAACAGTCTATTTTCCCTAGCTGAGCTGTGTACTGTATAACTGTGTGTGCATATTAAATGTAATTGTGGTTTAAATTGCATGTGTTTGAGAATGTGATCAGCATAGAAATCGTATTTTTGAATAATAATCCTTCTGTATGTTTTTAAATATGAGAGGCAACAATGAAACAGAGTTTTTCCATATTTGTATAAAGTAGAACTTTTCTATTTATGACCTTATCAGACAAGAATGTCTACAGACTAGAAAAATTATTTTCATAGGAAGCTAGTTTTGGCAATAACACAAAAATTGCTGGATAACAGTGTTCAGTTGGAAGATTATGAAACATACTTTGATTTCTTATAAAATTCAGAAATGAAGAAAACGTGGACTGAGGCATATTTAGTATCTATTTTGAATCAAGAAACTGTACTGTGTCCACAGATGGGACCAGTAATCACTACTCTTCAAGATATTGAGTTGCATGTATCTTCAWTGAAATATAAGAAGTGTGTTTGTTTAAGAAGTAAGGCTTAATAGAAAAATTTACAGAGAGCACAGCAGCTCAGTAGCAATTTCAACTTATAGTTAAATAACTAAGATGTGAGAGAAATAGATTTTTAAGGATGGCAAAAGGTTGGATGGGACCTCTAGAAAACATCTAGTCCAACACCCTACTCAAAAAGGGAAATCTAGAGCACATTGAGGCAGGCACTCATCTAGAGTGGCATCCAGGCAGGTTCTAAAGATCTCCAAAGAAGGAGACACCACAACCTCTCTGGGAAGAATATTCTAGTGCTCTGTCACCCTTCCTCATATGCAAATGAAAGTTCCTGTTTTGCAATTTGTACCCTTCTTTATGCCTTTTCTAGCCCCACTCCTCATGGTGCTCTAGGCTTTCTCTCTCTCTTAACCCAGGCATAACCGTAGCCCTAAACCTCTTCATCCTAGATAAGTTTCCAGATTAAAATGTAGAATGTTCTGGGGGTCAATATTTTTTATTATAATATCAATAGTAAAAGTAGAGAGAGTTTTATAGAATTATCACTAATGGCACAGAAAGTCTCATTTCCTTAGTAGAGAAAATTGTTTCTTTTTGCAATTATAACAGATTAAAAATATGACTAAATACAGTGATGTATATCAGATGGATTGGGTCTTTCTCTATAGGCTTATTCTAACTTGTACATAACACACATATATACATATAAATATACATATATATGTGATTTTTATATTTGGATTTTTTATATTTGGAAATGATGGACTTTCCCATATCTGTATGGGGTAAGGGCAACCAGCAACCAACAGTGAATTAACCACATAGTATAAAGACAGTTAGCGAGCGCCTTCCTTCTCATGCCAAGACCTTTGAGGAAACTCCTCCTGCTGCATCTCCTTTGAGACCTGGCAGCTGCACAGCCATGCTCTATTGCTGACATAACTCATTCCAAAACAGCTGTTAGGAAGCACCACAGTTTCAAGTGTTCCTTGGGCTTTGCTGATGGCAGCTGCTTGAAGGGACCAGGCCGTCTCCTGGACTAAAACGTGCAACTTGCTGTTGTAGATACTTAATTCACCTCACTCTGCTCGGAAACTGCTTTGATGCCATTTGCACCTTTGGACTTCAGCCACAACTCTGATGGATTGGAAACACACACTGATTTAGCTGCGCGTGTTCTGCCTGAATCTGTTTCTGTATGATAGGTATTTGCAGGCAGCTCAGCTCATACAACCTAAGCTGCATCTGACATCCTACTTGGAGAGAGTAAGACCTGTGCTATAAAATGACATGTGATACCTAGGCATATGCCAATTTCCCTATGTCGAATTTATCAGATGTTTTATTGAATGAAAAGTTTTAAATGAGAAATTTATTTTCACAAGGAAATGGCTTCAGGAGCTTATTATATTTGCTCTTGATATTTGACAATTGTGGAGTTTTTTTGCTTTTAAATAACCCATGTATTTGTGAGTTCCAGGAGGTGTGCTTTTTTGCATGTGTAGTATAAACTAGCACATTTGCTCAGCTCTTGTTCTGAACTCAGAGAGAAAGGGGAAATTGTTCCTGATGTTTAGAATCTGTTAGTTTTATGAAACATGAGGCTTTTTCGGTACTTCTTTATTGTATACTGACTTTACTGGGTTGAGGTTAGCATAAAGAGCATGGAGAAACTTTTATACCAAGTGAAAAGTGATGTGCCCCTTGTATCTTTCAAATATTACTTGAATCTGAAGAGAAATGACAGGTGCTATAAAAATGCAGAAATATCTCAAAAACATTTTCACAATGAGCAGGACTTTTCTGAAATGTTAACTACGAGGTCTAAGTGCCTCCTGCTGAAGTCAGTAGGAGAACTTTTTCCATTGATCTTCCTAGGTTCAGAGTTCAGACCAACAATGAAGAAATTTGAAAACCTTCCCAGGGTTTCTTGCTGGCCAAAAAGAAGTCTGAAAGTCTCACAAAAGAGGCTGTTCTTCAGAGATCAGTATTAGGGATCCAGGAGTCTTGAAAAAGATCAGATARGCTAGAATTCAAATTTTTAGGAAATTGTTCATAGTCTTTGAAGCTTTCACATTTCTACCACCGTTAGTTGCAGARCCATTTCTATTGCATATACACATATAAATACTGTTCTGTTGTGTATAATTTCATTTGCTGCACATGAAAATTACTTAAAGAATTACTTTTTAGCAAGTCTTTCTTCCTTTCATTTTTTCCTTCCCTGTAAAAGTTTATTCCTTTAGTAGACAGACTTTTGTATCTGTTATTAATTTCCTCTATTTCTTTCATATTCCAATTTGAGGCACAGTACACATAAACTTTTAAGAGGTCTGTTCCAGTTCTTGAAAATTGTTTGGAGTGTATTCATTGTGTAAAAACACTTATACAGTGTAATCTGGATGCTACTATATCTTTTTTTWAATTATATATTGAGATAACTAGACACATGGGAAATTACTTGAACTTCCTCATTGCTTTGTTCTCTTATCTAGTTCCACAGCACTCTTTGCATGCGTGTGCCTAAACTTGTCCTAAATTAAACACAGATCCAGTATGTTCTTCCAGAAGGTATTCTTTTCCACTGATGTTTGTTATGCTTTCCCTTCATGAAAATGGTCTTTTCAWGATGGTCTCCTTCTTCTTGAACATCATTCTGTTCCCTGCCATGCAGCAGAGGATGTTTCAGAATAGAAAGAGAGAAAGAGTAAGTGACCCAGAGATGGCTTCAGAAGCAGTTTATCTTTTGCCTCATTGACTACAGTCTGGATCTCTTCTCTTTCTGTGCAAAAGCTGTGGCATAGGCCTCGGGAAAGTCGTCTTCCAACCTCATGCTTTCCTTACTGCACTTTATCTGTCCCAGCTTGCCACCACGTGCTAGGTATGTCCTGAAGGAAAGACCAGGGTCCTCTTTGGATGGTCAGAGCGATGAGAAGAGCATGATGCTCCTTCAGGCTAACAGCTGAGTGAATAACTAGCTCTAAATAACTTTTCTGAATTACTTTTGGCTCGGTACATTGGTTGCTAAGGGCAGATCAAATAAACAGGCCCCTGACTCCAATTAGAATTGGTGGTTTAAAGTTCCTGTACAATATCAAATCTGATTTCAAGAAAAAAACTCTGACCAGCTATCTGAGTACAGAGTTCTCTGGAAAGCACATGGTTTTCATCTTTTTCTCTGAAGTTACATTCATTTTAATCCTTTGACCATTCTTTTCTTTTTTACAGCTAAAGTTATACAAGCAGCGTAAACCAGTTTTAGATGGGGCTGTTGCCAAGGGCTGTCCCCCCCAGTCCTGGCTCTACATTACTCTCTTTTGCTCTCTGCTGCTTGTGTGGCCACTTAGCTGATGAAAATGAATTTAATAAAATAGGTGACCTATTTTTGGCCAATCGGATCATCGACTGGCACAAAACTGGTGCAGAAGTGTTCATTTGAAGTTACGAGGAGGTGAAGACTATTTCTTTGGAGCCTTAGAAGGACTTAAATGCTGCTGTGAAATTGCACSCTATGTTTTTTATTTAGTAATATTTTTATTTTTATCTAGTAAGAAAGATCCAATTTTCTTTTGATTTGAATCATTTGAAAGAAAACTTTACTTCTGTTTTATCTCATTCAATAGYGATTTTATTCAACTCTCTGCTCCCTCCATTTTTCTTCTCATTGCAGKAAGCTGTGTGCTTTCATTGCTCTTAATGTCACCAGTGTCTACCTTGCTAGTTAAAATCATCTTCTGCAGACCTGCACAACACTAAAGAAGCAGTTATAGCACAGCACATCTAAGTAAAAATACGTTTTGTACTGTGCAGCTCTATGCTTGGTATAAATTGGGTGCATCCTTACATCTGTTAGATACTTTGTGCATTTATATACAGATTGTTAAGGTAAAGATTTGGTTGTCATGGTGCCAAAACATGCCCTAGGGATTCAGGCTTACTGAAAGCAAGTTATATTGCATGTTTCAGCCCCCAAAATGAAYTGGTGCCACAAAAAACATGGGACTTTTCTCCACATCCTCCTCTCAACCACATAATCTGGAAGAAAGCTAGTGCAAGCACTTCCATATGGGAAAAAGATAGCTGCAGCCAAAACAAGTTGTTCAGCTTATTAGAATCAGTATGAATAAGTTCATTGAAAACTTGGCATGCCTGAATGTTATTTTCTAAAGGAATGATTAAATGTTGATCATATTTCTCATTTAAATGAGATTTTGAACAAATGACAAAATATTTTGTGCACAGGGGCAATAAATATTTTTGCTATGTGAAAATTTAGATTGTTGTGATAATTTGCAACTTGGTGAATGGCAACATTCTAAAGCTAGTAAAAGCCAGAAGAAAAAAATGCAAAATACTCCAAACTCCAGCTTAGAACTTTACTTTGCAGAGAAAGATTTATGCAATGGGTAATTAGGTTTGCAGTTTACTGCCAAAGAACAAAAGATTTAACAAAGTTCTAGGATTTATACATAAATTTACTGCATATAAACGGTGTCTTAGGCAGCACAGGCTGTCTATACTCACGGCTGTCTTGAGTGCAGACCTGTGAGATGCCTTCATTTCCCACATACTGAGAGTGGCTCTTATAGGATTGGCAGATTCAAACTGAAAGCTGAGCAGCAGTTGTGCCACATATGAACGAGAGCTATATTTTAATTACAGCTGAATTACATCTGTGCATGGGCCTTCCACCCGTGCACCAAGGGCCTTGCAGCTGCATGGGTTCCCCTTTATAAGGACTCTATTCATTTTGTGTCCCAATTCAATCCTATGACATGACAGTGTCAACTTGTAAAATCACTATCCCGTTCTCATCTAAATATCTTCCACATACAAAGGCAAGTGCAAGTTTTTTTTTATTTATTTACTCTCCTATTTCTTTGCCATCACTATGCTAAATGAATCCTTCATTTCTTAGCTTTAACTATTTAACTATTTTGGAAGTTACTGGTTACTAAGGTAACAGCCTAGGATCACATCCTTAGGTAATATAAAGCTATTTATGTCAAGGAACAGCACCAGTGCACACTAGCTGAAGAGTGAGACACTGGTATGTGAAATGCTTCTGGATCAGAGTTTATTTCTAATTAATATTAAGCCAGGGACTGATTTTGAAAACATTTATTATGAGTAAATCTTGGCCAGGCACAATCTACTAGAAAATAGCAATGTTTGTGACTACCTAATTCTTATTCAAGTTACTTACTGCAGCTCTTCTATCATGTCAGAACAGACTTTCCATTAGATGATCCAGGGCTTTCTGTCTGGCAAAGTCTATTTTAGTATGTTAGCGAAAAGTTACTGGCACAGGCAATATCAGTAAATGCACATTTTCTCTTTGCACAACTTGGTTTTAGCTTAAGTCTACCAAGCCCTCACTAACTGCCAGCCACCTAAACAACACTTCTGCCCTGCCATTAAGGGTAATTATGGCAACCCTGCACAATACGACTAATTTCTCCTGGCTATAAAGTGTTTTCATGGTATGCAATTTCCCTGATATTTTGACAACCCAGACTTATGTATTTATAAATATTTGTGGTTGCTAAGCTACCAAATATATTTATTTTAGACCTTGTACTATGTCATTTTGAGGCAGAACAAGTTGCTTTTTAGACCTCATAGTGAGAGAGGTTTATAGATTAATGTATGCTTTTCTGTCGTTTCCAATGCAAGTCTTTCATGGAATATAGGATGCTGAGCAAATGTGGCCTATTTTCCTATGGTGTATTCCCTCCCCTTTTCTCTGCTTTCCCTAACACATGGTTTGCTTTATGTAATAGAATCAAATAGCCTATAATTTCTCATACAGAACTAAATTGTACAAGCTAAGAAGTGAAGTGCCTATGGTCCCCTTTTAGAAAGGTACTGAGGAGAGGATAACCAGCTATAGTGGTGAGTAATGGGAACTCTACTGGAGAGATGTCCCTGCATCTGCCTCTCCCTGCTCTGTTTAGCCATCAGCGTGTCACCTGAGCTCTCTAAGCTTTGCTCTCCTTGCTCTTCTGGGAGAGTCTTTACAGCCAAGTGCTGAGGAACGGGCAGGGCAGGGCTGTGAAGAAAGTTTGCTCTCAACACGCGAGACAGTGGCTGATTGAGCCTCTTTTTTATGAAGCAGACAGTAGACATGAACTCATTGCTTCTTCCTCTCTCCTTTCCAGTCTCTTTGCACCCCTCTGGCAGCGCAAGCGCTTGTAAAAACTGCCAGTCTTCTCCAGCCAAGTAGTCTCCCAATTTGGAATACTCTTTGGCATAGAGTCAGCCCAACCAATTCCTGCAGCCTCAGCCAGAGGGTTGAGAAGAGGCACCTCGCCACAGGACAGCCGCCTCCGTCACCTCGCGTAGTGTGACCATCGTTGGGCCACAACCTCCTGGCATCGTGAAGGGCTGCAATGAGCTCACCCTAGAGGGAATGCCCATAGTGAGCTATGTTCAAACTGGGGGGTTTGTGCACTCTGGGTGTGCATTATAAATGCAGGCAAGATCTTTGCACAGAGAGAGGCCTCTTTTGACTCCATTCCCATTTGCTCCACTTAGGGTGTATCTTGTATGCTACTAAGAGCTGCAGCATACCAGGCTGATTTGTTATCTCTATATAAGGAAATACTTTGAGACAAAAGGAATCACGATCTGGAAAAGTATTTTGTACACATTTTCCAATACTGTGACAGCAGCCAGGGCCATGAAGTCCTTTCCTACGATCACTGCTCTTAGGTGTTATGGCACACAGATCATAAATAAAAAGCGTTAGTAGCAGTTCAAGCCAGCACTTACCACCATTTATCACTAATGTCAGGAAAGGATTAAAATACTACATTAAATTAAACATTCAAGTATTTTATACTTAACATCATACTGGTTGTTCTACCTCCTGCAACACTGAGAAAGAAGACAACACCTTTTCTCTTTCTCAAGCTGTTGCACTCTCTGCTCCTCCCCTACCCTTAAGCCCCCAGGAAGCCCCAAGTATTTTGGCTCTGTTGTCTGCCAGTGCTAAAGGTGCTTTAAAGCAAGACCTTTTGCTACTGAAGTGTGGCAGAATAGTGAACTGCACTTGAAAACACTTTAGCTGTGAATGAGGTAGCTCGCCAAGTACGTCCTGACATAGCCTTTTCCTGCCATTTYAGAGAGTGGGTTTATGAATTCCTCCCACTTTTGTGCCTGTCCCTTGTAGTTTAAATAAGGAGTGATGGCATCCTTCCTGTCCCCCTCAGCCTGCTATCTGAGTTAGGAGGAGGATAAAGCAAAATGCAGACAGTAAAACATTCGGTCGCAGGCTTAGCTGGGGATTGGAGCAAATCAGATGCTCCAAATACASAAGAGAAATAGGTTCTTGGCTGCATGAAAGCAGCTAGTGAGAAATCCAACAGATCCTGGGGGCAAGCCGCATATCACATCTGGCTAAAATTCAGGAACTGGCAGAGTTTCACTGCTTTGGGAAATTTAAAGTGAATGTGAAGTTCAACTTCATCAACAATTTTAGTTACTGCTTGGGAAATGGAAATAGTACAGATGTCAAGCATTTACAGTCCTGTACCAAAACTTGTAAATCAAGAAGAAAAGCACTGCAGTTTTCACTGAGTATTTGGTTTCATTGCAGTCTATTTCTGGATCTCTTCAGTTTTCTCCTAAAAATAGTTAAGGAATAAGTAGTTTCTGTAATATTTAAGAGTGAATATTCCTACACCAGATTCATCACAATAGTATTTTAAAATACATGTAAGATTGTGAGATTGGTAATTAAACATTATCTTAAAAAAGTGGATTTATGTGATTTTTTTTTAATTAAGTATTCAGCAAGAAAATATTTTATGTATGGAATTTAAAAAGTCTCAAATAATAAGAGAGTTTTGTTAGCTTCATATTTCATAGTTTGTTTTTTAATAATAAATTTTTATAATATCATTCTGCTGTTTATCCTAAAAAAACTTGCTATACTGTAGAAACTCACTCTTCCAAACTACTGTTAATTGGAAAAGCCATCAAAGTCAGTTAAAAGCGTATAAGAGTAAGCTTTGCCTATGTCACTTCCACTTCCTCCCTAACTGAAGTCAGTAATTCCTCTGGTGATCTACATTTGTAGCTATAAGACAATTAGAAAGCCTGACCCTGATATAGGGCCCATCCTTTCTAATGAAGAGTGTCTCCATGTGTATTCACTTTTCATTAAAAGAGAAAGGAGTGAGAATGCAACTTGGGAATATTTTACCTAACTAGCTATTTTTCTCCATCCAAGTCATGTAAAAGGAAATCTGAGGCACAGGTATTACATGTTATAATACTGGATGTTGTTTTTAGTACTGTTGCAATAAAATGAGGAGCAGGTATCATTGGACTGGAAAACCACACATTCAGGTAGTGTTGGCCTTTGGGTCTTTTTATTGAAAGAATAAGTTGGCAGTGCAGCACCTTTCAAAACTAATTACTTTGTACTCACTTATCCATTAGGTGTTAAGACGGTCTGCCACTATAAGTGTAGTTGCCTTTATTTCACATGAAACCTTCTATACTTGCATTCTTTAAAGTTTATTATTTGATTGAATACTGAAAAAATATTAACCAATATAACTAGTCATATTTTTAGCTGTATCAATGTTAAAGTTCTTGTACTATGGAGTAATTCTACATCTTTAAAATGTATGGAGATATATATATATGTGCAATTGTTCAGTTTCATCCAGAGATAAAATTCCATTTTATTTAAATGGAATTCATAGGGATGCCCTGCATATCCCCTTGTTTGTTTTGGTGTTGAAATCATGGTGTAGATGGTCCTCTGTCAATGACTTCAGCTATTTCACAGAAGACCTTTACATCCTTTTGCATGATCTTTTTTGATGCTGGTTTGAGTTCCTTATTTTTCTCATAATTATTCATTTTTTGCTAGGACTATGATGGTCCTAATGGACTTAAATTTAGTGTTTTCAAACAGTCATGTTATTTCTGTTTTTCTTTTTTTCTCCTTCCTGTATTTTAAATTTCCTTTCCTAATGTCTTACAGCTGTATCTCTGAAGCAGGCATAGAGCTGTTCATGCCTCAAGCTATACTTGCCTCAGGTAATATGTTACCTGGATTTGTGTTTTCTCCAGATTCCATGAGATAGGGTCAGTCTTTATGTTTGTGAAAAGCAAATGTACATTTTCTTTTCTTCTCACTCATACAGCAGCACAGCTCATAGGGAGCAGAAACCTTTGTCTATGATCATCCACGGAAAATGAAAATGGGATTTGGATTCATTGGGTGGCCTTCGTACTTCAGCAAAGCTTCACGGGGGTCAAAGAACTCTGTTTTATTTTCTGAGATTGTCTTTAAAAAATCAGACAGAACTCATTAATCTTAGTAAGTTTTACCAAATCAGAGAGAAAATATATAGCAGAGAGGTAGCAGTTTGCTTACAATGTTCAATTTACACCTATAAAGCATTCAATTTGCACGTATTTACAAGTATTCGTTCTCATTTGCTAGCTTAGGTAATGAGGACTGGAATAAACTACTTCTATACCTTGGTTTCAAATTCTTTCTGCTGACCATTCAGGTTTACCTGATAACACTTTCTATTGGCCAGATACTGGTGTCCTGGAGTCCAGCGCATGTATATTTTTGGTTGACTGAGAACCAACAGATTTCTTTGATCAAACAAACACCATCTTTCTGCACTGCTATGCAGATGGTAAAATTCACAAACACTTCAGGGTGAAGATTCAATAGAATTTTAAAAAAAATTTTCATGCATAACTCAATAGGAAAGCTATAGAAATTATGACCTGAATGTTCTTCAAGTTTTTCCACCAGTAATGTTTTTCAAGACCACTTCCAAGGGTCTCAGTGATGCCCTCTTCTAACGATAAAGATTTTGTGAGAATGATAGTCCCATTATTATTGTTTCTTTCGGTAGCAAAATATCTAGTGCTGTGATGTCCACCACCAGTGACAGAGTCTGTTTCTGAGGCATCTCTTAAAATTCACCTTTATTTTTGACTCTACATTGAAACAGAATTGATTGCCATTGAGCAGAGAAGTTGCCACAGTGTATACTGGTACGTGCAGGGCATTTTTAAAAGTGTAAGACATGTGCTTATACATCTAAGAGGTATCCTCTTGTGATAACAGGTCAGGACACAAGTTTGGATCTGTATCTGATTAACTTTTAGAATTTGAACCATGTTTATTGACATGTGGCTCCTTATCCTAATGACATCCTATCTTCTTAAAAGCAATTTCTCAAGGAAAAATGATAGCTTTATTTCCAAGTATGGCAGTCAAAAATGACACTTTTGAGTAAATTTGAAGGGTTAAAACTATTTTTAGAGCTAAGTATGAGAACTTCTAAAATGTAACTAACTGAGATACAGCAACCGAGTATTAAAATCAGGATTGTAGCAGAAAACATGCTTTTTCTTTAACTATACTGAAGGAGCATAGTAAAACCTATAGATATTTTAATAACCAAAAAGCATTCCTTAAGTGTAATTCCTGGAGTTAATAGTGAATTTTCTCTTCAACAGAAGTATCCTGAAATATTTGATTATAAGAAAGCATTTTAGGAAATTTATATAAATGAACAGAGATGATCAAATGTGTCTTCCATTAGAAAATACCATATGGCTAGGCATTTACTGTGTTGCAAAATGAGAAACTGAAGGGGAGGGGGCCTGTATTTCCCTTGATGCTTATGTGCAACTCCCATTAAAATTAATGATTAGCATACCCTGCAAACAGATAGCATTTCATGTTTGGGACTGCATCCTGGTTTTGTACTCTTTAGAGATAGTTCATTTAAAGAGTAACACATAATGCCTCAGTACAGTATTACTTCCCAAAATCTGTTAGAAAAGTTGAGGAGGTTTTTCCTCTTGGAATTTGCAAATTAGTTTAGTTCTAAGAATATCACAGTGAAGGTAACTGTGCATTCCTGTCTGCCTCAGTTTGTTTCCATTTGTCAGATCTGGTCACAGCATGCTTTGCTTTAATTGGCAAGTTACCAGTAGTAAATTACTTGTGTCATTTGTTAAATTAAGGGTTTTATAAGAGACCTTGCTTTATTTTATTGCTGAAATCTTCCTTAGTCACCGAGTCCATTGTCAGGTCCCATCACCAGGTTGTCTCTACAAACCAGAGGCACTCATACTCCCCATAGGAAAATAGGAAAATATATATACTGTTTTAATATTGCGGAGAGTGGTTCTGGTTCAGTGGGACCTCTAAGCATATCTGTATGTTTAGACATGTCAAAATTATGCATACTTTCACTGAACAGGGCTGCGCTGCCTATCTGTCCTGGAAATCCTCAGAATGCAGAGGAGACAGATTGTGACGGAAAATAATTTGAATTAATGATAAAAAAATCCTGTTCGTGTTTTTGCTTCTATGACACTACCAATGAACTCCTTTTAGGATGATACGTGCCCTGAACAGCAGTATTGCTGGTACCGCGCAGCCTGTGACGACGGACGGCTCTAAGATAAGGAAGTAAACGCCTGCACACCGTGCACATCTTTTCATCGGCGTGCAGTGAGAAATGTCAGATAAGAACAGTCATGAGAGAGCTGCTTAAGGAAAGAAAAAKACACCCTTTCTTCCAATTTATGCACAAACTCTGTCTTTTACATGTTTCTAAAAGGCCTTGTSCTGGAAAGACTTACCTCTGTGGAAAACTTTTCTCTTTTGGTTATTCTCATTCCAGTCAACTGGACTATTTACCTGAGTGTATTTTTCATGAGCTGAAGCAATTTTCACAAACAGCAAGTAGCTGCCATAATGCTGATCATCCTGTGAATAAATGAGGAGCTGTGTAGGGGACAAACATGTTCAATATCATAGCTGTCAGTTTTCATGTATGCTCTGTATACACAGGGTATGAAATAGCCTTTTTTAAAAAAAACACCCTGAAACAAAGTGTCAGTGAGTGTCAGCTGTCCGAGTGTGAAATATTTTGTGACTAATGCACTTCCTTGACGTGTATAATATGTGTTTTCATGAGTAGAACCAAATTGCCATGAACAGAAACTAAACCTGCTAAACAACCTGCTGCTATAGTGTGGAGGCAAACGAGAAGAAAAGAACAATAAAAATATATTTTTAGAAAGACACTAGGTCTGTTGAGGGAAGGATCAGATTTTAACAAGTACATGTGGCAAGGGCACCCATAGCTGGGATCCTTCAGCATAACTTGTTTTTAAATCTCATTTTTAGATCCAGTGTTTCTGTTGGCACAGTTTCTCAAGTTTCAAATGTTATCAAACATTTGTGCAGTTCATTTGACCTAACTGATCACTTAGTATGTCAGAAGAAAACACTTAAAAGTCGAAAACTAGAGAATTTCAAAGTGTTCCAACATCTGTGTGTCAATAAGCATGGAGTGCAAAGAGTGTATCGCTTTTCCTCATGTGAGGGGAAAGGAAGGAAAGGGAAATGCTTACAATATCCTGCTGAAATAACCGTATTTTTGAAATAGAAGCTTTGTGATCAATTAAAGCAAGATCAAAGAAAAAATATACTTAAACTGCTCTGAAATCTGAAGTGTTTTGTCACTAATCTGTTTTCTTATTATACCAGCTAATCTGGAAATACTTTATGTTTTATTACAGTATCATTTGARGGAGTAAAGAGATCTTCTTTCTTCATTTAGCTTTTCAAACTCATCTCCCAGAGATCTGATTCTTTAAATAACATCTGTAATAAAACTTCTCGTCACAATTCCAAGCTTTCAAACATATCTTAAATACTTGACTGAGTCTGTATATAAATGTAAATCTGATTAGTATCTGCACAATTTGGTCTTTGGTGTCAGATGGTATTTTACTAATTTCACAGCTACCATTACAGAGATGATCTTACACATAAATTATAGGGACTATTAGCAAATACTTCAAGTAGAAAGACATTACCTATTTTGGATAGAAACTGGTAAAGCCTAAAGCATTGCAGCTTTAGGTAATTATGATGTTAAAAACAACAGAAAGTGATCTTTACTACATCTGAATAAACACATTCTAAGACTCCAAGACAAACTGAAGATCTAGTCCTGTTTCACAGAAGTTTCAGCAAAAGTGGGACATGTGTGTGGACAATATTTGGGCTTAGGCTAAATTGTCCATTGAAATGGAAAGATCTCTGTCCACAGATGCTTAATGATACCATCTTGATCCATGTCAAGACGGTCCATTGGATCTTGATCCATTGGATCAAGAACAGAGCAGTGATAGAGTCACAGAATAATCTAGGTTAGAAGAGGCCTTTCTTGGTCCAGCCACCCCTGCCCTTCCCATAGGAAGGCCAACTTCAAAGTTAGATCCAACTTTAAAGCTAGGGCATAACCTTGGGAGCATATCTAGCCAAGTCTCAAACATCTTCAAGGACACAGATTTCACAGCTTCTCTGGGCAAACTGTTGCTTTGTTTAACCACAGAAATTGTGAAATCTTTTTCCCATTACCTAATCCAAAATTTCCTTGTTGCTGCTTGTGTCTGCTGCCTACTCTCCTTTGCCCCTCTAGGAAGAGATTGGTCTGTCTTCTCTATAACCTCTCATTAGGGAACCTCTTCATCCTTTCTTCTTTTTTAACACTCAACAGGCCCGGGCCTTAGCCATTTCTCATATGTCATACTATAGCTGTATTTGATTCATCTCATTTACCATTTTATATGATATTTAATATTTTAATGTACATCAGACTCTCCTTGGTAAAATGCTAGTTTGCTAGTCATCAGACTGAGCGTATTCCTGATTGTAAAGTCCCATAAATCTTTTTTATGTGACATTTGCTGATCAAGATATATATGACTAGTAGGGTGGCACAAACTTTGGATATACTTTTTTATTTATTTAGGATAGAGCTATATGCTTTGCYGTTCCAGTTGCATATTTTGCAGTCTGAACAGAATATCATGATGATCTACATAGAAARTGCAGTAGTTTGACTTGCAGAGCAGCTGCATACTTTGTTGAGTGGGCTAAATGCCACTCAAGCTGTGAACTTAAGAGACTGAAATTTCATATCCTCCTTTAATCATGCTGCATTCTTTGTTGGTGGAGCAATAGAATTTAGCTGTAGAGAATATTTTAGCTGATCTGCAAAAGAATGTACTTTTGTTGCCAAATATATTTTAGAAAACAAACTAGTCCGATAGAAATTTTTGCCAGACACGACATAGAGGGGATATTAGCAGACAATATAAATAAAGAATAATAAAGAGGCTCATTCTGCTTTCAGCTACTCTAGAGAAAGATCTAGACGGCCTATGAGATTCAGAGGCTTAGTTAAAACATTTAACATGAAACATTCATTTAGCAAAATAATTTCTAACTCTGCTCTGTAATACACTAAAACAGGAGCAATTTTTTTCAAAGGAATTAGGAAGAAAAGAACTGCAGGTTAAAAGCCTGATGCTACCAGATATGCCTGTCAATAGTGGCATATTACTCTTTGAATGAAAACTGCAGCATAAGCATACTACTGACACATATCACATTTTAAAAAGGCCAAAATGGATGCAAGTAACACAGTATCAAAACCTGTAGCAATGCTGTATTGTAAACTCACACCCTGCAGCAAGAGATAATATAGTAGCATGATATCCCAGCTTTATAATCCAGGTATTTCTCTGGAATACTTCATAATTATTAGCCTGAACAAGGAGATGGTAAGATTGGCAGGTAGTATGCATGTCTCTGTAGTTTTTGTCAGAGTGCTGATATGTGTACATTCATGCTGATAAGAGTGGTGACAGAAATAGAAAATCCCCAACTGCTTCAGGGAATGAAAACGAGGGCTGGAGAGCAAAGCTGCCTCCCCCTGCCCTTCTCCACACACTATATACCACATCAAAAGGCAGAAAGAGCCTCTCTGTTCTCTTCACAGTTAGCCGGAATTCCTTTGCTCTCGTCTCAGAGAAATGACCCATCAAACAGGGCGGCGACTTCAGTCTCTCTAAAGCAGAATTGAGGCCTCCACAGCTTCATCAACATTTTTTAAACTTTTTTTCTTTTTTCTTGCATATCAGAAATCCTCAGCAGTGGACCTGYAGAATATATTTTCCCTGTAGCAGCTGTGTTTATGGTATATGTCTCACTATCTGCTTGGAAGCTAACACTTAGAAGCATTCACAAGGGTATTACTCAGCAAGAGATTAATCCTGTTATACATCACATAACCAGTCTGGAAATGAACGAGGCCGGACGTATAATACGTGCTTTGACACTGGTCTGCAGAGCATCCTGATATTCTGGATGGACATTCAGGCTTGTTAGCATACAGACAGATACACAAACCAGCCATTAAACATATATTTTTTTCCCCAAAAGTCTGGATTTAGACATGCTGGGGTTTGGTCCTTTTGCACTTGACCTTTAGTGGRCACCCACTTTTCAAGTACAAATATAGAAATATGTTCCACTCGTTTGTCTTCAGAGAGGCACATGTACAAGCAGTGCAGTATAGCCCTTTAGTTTTCATGACTGTAAAAGGGGCTGTAGCTGGAACAAGTGGTGAAGTTAAGGCCTCTGCAATAGTTAAAGCATCTGCATAGAAGCAGAGATCAAAGATCAATAGTTGAAGGAAAAAATCTGGCCCTGTTTTGGATACCTTCCTGATGCACCCGCCAACATTAAAAAAAAAAAATCTCTAAACAAACAAACAAAAAAACTCCCATTCAACCTATAATATGATTCAGGGCTAAAAGCCTTAAAGCTGTCCAAATGTTTATAAATTTGGTCTGAAATGGATTTAATGGGACTGTTTTCCATACTAGACTACGTTTGTATAGGTTCAGTTCATCTGAAGTTAAAAAAAGATCTGGGTTCAGACTCCCTCTTCAGCCTGGGTTCAGATTTCATAGGCAAAATTTAAACTGCCTTGCCTGTGGACTAACAGATGGAATTAATCTACTACCGTAGGCAACTGCTGGCAAAACATATAGACAAGACAGCATCCATGCCCTTTTTTGTATATGAAACTACTGCATGCGTGAGCACAGAGGAAACTTTTACCTGTGAAAATTAGCAATAGTATTTATGTAACCAAAAGGGTTCCTATCAACAGATGGAATTATATGAAAGTACTAATACCACTTCATTAAAGCAAAGCTGGGTTTGCTTTCATTCACAGAAACATTTAATACGATCTAAGGCAGTATTATCTAAACTGTTTCTGAAGATATTCCAAAAAGACAAAATAGTTACTTGCTGTCAAATATGGAAGCATCCTTTTCTTTAAAAACAAACATATCCAAACCAGAATGCAGAATAAAGAAATGTATACATGATTTATTGTTTTGTTTTGCAGTGTTCTTTATCTTTTATTTCCATGCTTTGAGCAGAATGTCATTTAGGTCAACAACCTAAAATAACATTTTATCTCATCATAAAGAGTAATTGTAAAATATAGTTAAAAATTTTCTTTGGAAAAAAAAAAGAAGAAAGCAAGCTAATGCTTTATTTCTCCATGGCACCTCAGTATCAAGTTAATAGGGATTTTGAGAGTTCATTTGTGCTTTCCACGTCCCAGCAATGCAAAAACAGAGAACTGTCTCTTCCAAACTCTACCAGTACTGCTCCAGCCTCCTCCACTTTCATAAATCCACAGTTGGATTCTTCAGTTTTCAGGCAATGTAGGCTAGATAAGAAGAGCATCCCCTGGTTTTTTTCCTTCCCAAAACCATATGCTTTGGGACTATGTGTGAATAATGTGGTAAAGGTGCACTGAGGCTTGGAGAATTCACTACATATTGTTTTCAGTTCTGATTAATAGCTTAGCTGTATCTCATTGTCTTCTGAATATTATCTTCTCTTGCTATTTTTTTTTGTAGAAAATATAAATAACATGTGAAGAAGGAAAAAAACATGAAAAGAAGAAACATACGGCTGAGGGGCTATATTAGTTCGGAAAGCCAAGTTAGGAACTGCTAAATTGGTGGTTGTGTATGTACTTTTAAATCTCTCCCATGTGTTTCTGTCCTGTGTACTGAATGAGGCAGGGGTCCTGTGGGAAAACAAGATGAGAGCATGTAATTAAAGACTCTATCATAATGCATATGCATATAACACTACATCGCACACACAATGTGTGGTTCATTTTCTTTCTCATCCTGTCCCTGCAGAGAAGATGAGAGGGAAAATGAAATACACATGACAGATGTTAGTCACATCAGTTAATGCACTTCTGGAAGGCAGTCAGATACTCAAGTTGTTTAAAGGATGTTGTAAGGATACGATGGAATAGGAAAATAAAGATAGGATAAAGGATAGTATAAAACAGGATAGCACAGACCAACACCAACTGACCAAAATTGATTCTGAATATTTTAAACAAGTTCTAAAATAAAACCAATAACAATACCTGACTCGCTGATCACATGAATGTGCCAGAMGTTGTTGGCTTCTTCAGTGCTGGAAAAAATATAATACATATGGAAAATGAAATCCTATGGATAGAGCTGTTCTTTTAATGAACACAATCTTTTTCTAGGATTATCCTTTCATGGTTCACTACTTAAACTGTAACATTAAATGAATATTACAGAAGATAAGAAAAATCTAGTATATCTAGTTTAGAAGAACCTGAAGCTAACACAAAGGATATGCAGAAGAAGTTGTGGCACTCRTTAGCCCCTACTTATACATATATGTTGATAAATCTCAAGAAAAGTCACTAATTTATTACAATTTGCAAAAGCACAAAAAATCATAGTACTCAGCTCACCCTACTGTCCAATTTCTCTGTATTTTTCCAGTGCTATTATACTTTACTATGGACTCCGTATTCTTCAGCTCTGGAAATTACGCAGTCATTCATCTCCCATTCTTTTAATTTTTCTTATTTCCCTTTTCTTCTCTTCCTGAGATTTTATTCCCTCTTCTTTTGCATTATCTTTTCTTTGTGATATACTTTTCAATAATTCCAAACATTCATTGTCAGTGGGCTAATGAATGCATATCAGAAGATAATTAAATTTACCAAMTATATCATACAATATATTTCCAGTTCTGGGATACTCTGCCTTGTCCAAACAAGCAAGCCACTTTGCCCAGCAGAAGCATYTAGATCTGCTCTCCCTTCAAGGGGCAGTCTCCAGGGAAGTCATCCTGCAGTTTACGAGAACAATTATTTGCAACATTGCTTGCTATACAGCCCTTCAGATTGGGGTTTGAGCAACAGAGAAGGAAGGCGGTTTTGCTCTCATTTTTTTCTCRTATGGAAGCTCTAGCATTGGGTACCCTGCTTCTCCATGTGGTGTACATATTCCTTATACTTCCATGGAGAATGGATTCACCTGCTCTTATGTGCAGATATTCATCCTCAAATGATTCGTGATTTCAGCGCTTCAGCTTTCTTCTAAGATTAATAGTCGTGAGTGTGCCCATTCACAGAATATGAGGCTTCTTTAAGTCTTGGCATACAAGTGGAGATGCCTTAAGATTTTTTCTTCTGAACCCATTTTGTTTGCAGTCGACAGTTTTTTGTGTGTGCTGGCTACGTTTGCACCTGCAATTACATATAAGTTTARTGGATGCTTTCTAAATATAAATAAATTCAAGTTTAACAGAGAGCTTATTCTTGACTTTTATACTGAATGGTTTAAATAGTCACAATATTGGACAAGACCAATGAAAAAAATGCTTGTCTGTCACTGTATATGTTATATTGACAGAGAAATTTAGACAYTAATGTGGTCTACGATAAATTGACTATTTAAGTGTATACTCTATAAGTGTATCTTAAATCAGTGTATGCATAAGTGTATCTTAAATGGCGCATATGATTTAAATAAGATCAGGATTCTGGAGCTGGAAGTTAGTCACTTCTTTCCAACACAAACTAAAGACCATTGATCAAAGACTCCCAATGACTTTGATGGATTACGGATCAAGTGCACTGTAACTGAAGGACATCTTGCAATGGAGTGGCCTGAGAAGGACATGAGATTTTCTAACTGTGCAACTGGAAACTTTTGCAGGATTTTAGAGAATGCCACTTCAATAAAGACAAATAAGTAGGGATGGGTGTTCCCAGATGTTAAGGAAAATAATTCAGAGAAACACCTTTAGTTTGATATATTCATTGTGCAACAGAATGAAAAATAATTCAACTTGTACTGTTTGAATAGCATATAGGCTTAAAGAATAATTATTTAAACCTTAGAGCTGCATGAGGTACTAAAATRTTTGATTCTCTTTCACAATTATATAATTCTTCTCTAAATGGAGCCTGACTTGGCATTCTGGTTGTGCATTTTATAGTTTTCCAATGAATTTTAAAAGCTTGCCTTTTCAGAGCAAAGAATCTAACCACCACACCAGGGAATCCATGCCTGCCAGCCTCTCCATATGTTCCTTACACTCATAAGCCCTCTTGCAGTATTACTCGCATAACAAATGTAAATATAGTTCTGGACCAAGATTTCTCTCAGATGAACACACATCAAAGACTATGTCAGTGAAGAGACTTTTCCTTCATCTATTGCTAGCCAGCTTTGAACATTGTCTTCCATTTCTTCATTTAAATTTTACAATAGTGACTGCATAAGATTAAAAAGCAGATGCTACCTAAGGGCAAAAATTTGCCCCCCTACACATTTTGGCTAGTACCATACTCTCCGAGAGCTCCTTTTAAGCCCGAGCACCAGTTTTCACTTTCTTCTGTCAAGTAATACTTTGATACCAACGGAAGTGCTACAGAATAAGGGATGGCTATATAGAGCAAGGTATTACTCAGGGTAGTTCAATCATGAGAATATCCATAGAGAGCAACTGCGAGGGATTTATGCTGGTGATCAGATACTCAGAGGAGGTTTCCACTGAAAGCAGAGGCTGCTCATATGTGTAACTCCTCCTCAGTGTTACTCAGGTAGTACTGAAGTGATTCAGAAATAAGTAATTAATGAAAAAGCTCTTATACTGAAGGGTTAGAAAGCAGAATTTGGCTTATCCATATGTTTTTTAAACACTATAATAAACCTTAGACTAAACACTAGAATAAACCTTAAAACTGTATCTGGTAAAACCATTGAAATAACAGTTAAAAATAGAATAATAAAACACCTGGTATATCATGTAATAAGAAAGGTTAAGCCAGKATCTAACAATGGAAAAATCAATCCATTCTGTGGCTTTGCATCTACTAATAAAAGAGAGGGAAAGGGCAAATAATTTGAAATAATGTATTTAGTGTTTCCAAAGGCATCTGRCAATGTCTGTTACTATAGGCTACTAAAACAAAATAGTTGTGGGGAGGGATGTAAAAATTATGTTAGCTGGTTAAGAGACCGGGGGAAAAAAGACAGAAGCAAAAGATAATTTTAATAAAGAAAAAGGATTTGTTGTATATATTGATGTTAATCAGCAGTGATAACAGAAAGTACAACAAGCACAGAGGGGATACACATCAATTACTCATAGAATTAATTTTATGCRTTCAAGAAATGGACCTCAGCATCACTGTAAGCAGCTCAGGGGGGGATGCATGARAAAAGTGATATAGAATAAGGCAAAAGTATTTAATACCTGTGTATACATTATGTTCTGTTCATATATAAAATATTGTCCCTATTAGAAGTCAAAATATTTCTAAGAACTTAGAGACATTTAAAAGGACAAATAAAATTGTATGAAAGAGAATAGAATTTTGCATTTTTGAAAGAAAAAAATGAATATAATCAGATTATGGACCTTAGTAAAGTGTTCCCTTTTTAACAGCAAAAGACAACATTCCTCAATAGTGGGAAAAAACAAATAAAAACTGGTGATCAAAAATACTTTTTTCATTTAGCACATACTTACACAGCAAAACTCACTGCAAAAGATGTTACATGAGGCCAAGAAAATAGTCTGAAATCAAAATAAAGAACAGGTATAAAAGAACAGGTATAAAAGCTAATAGGCTCCTATGAACTGAGATTGCTCCTCAGTACTTGGTCCAAACTCCAAAGGCTAGCTCTGCAGGAAGTTCGCCCTGTCTCTGATCATTGCCGAGCATTATCCTTCCCAGATGTCAGTCCGGCTGCTGATGAGAAAGCTCAGGTGGCTGGGGAGACCTGYGGGCTGGAAGCCGGTGGGGAGCTTCAAAGGGCCACTAAAAAGGGAAYCACCATTTCCTGCACAATATCGAGTGGCGTGGTGGAAAAACGAGGCGGCTCCTCCCCGGGAGGAGATCTGGGCTGCAGTGCCTTTCCGCAGAGCCCCATTTCCAGAGGTCTCTGATTTCAGAGATACTGCAGAAGAAGGCAAGTCTGCAAGACGGTGTTTCATTCCAGGCCGTCTACTTGATAAAGCACTCTGGCAATGTTTGACGTCTGAGTGCACAGATGTGCATGGCCAAGTTTTGTCCTTCTTGCCCTAAAAGGAAGGCTGCTTCGCTGAGTTTTTTTTTATTTTAAAACTTCCCTTGGAAAGCAGGCCAGGGTCACAGAAAGGAGGGTTACAGCACTGAGARCTGAAGCAAAGACAATACAAGAACACGAGGATCTGGATCCTTCCCTTCATCCTCCTATCATGAGAAAACAGAAGAATTGTGCCACCTTAAAACGCATGGCATGCCCCTGTGGCCAGTCTGGACTGGTGGCCCACTGAGGGACCTGGTGGCCCGGAGACAGGCACTCACACCACCGCGCGATGGGAGCCCTGCTGCCCCCAGCCACAAGAACACAGCAACTGCCCTGCACGCTCCACCCTTAAAACAGGGCATTGCCCTCCGCTGGGAAGCAGCTACCAGCAGTGGCCACCTCTGAAAATGGTCACAGGCTGCGATGGGTCTTCTAAAGAACCTGGATACAAGCCAAGAAAAAAATGTTTGCCGTAAAAATCCCCCGGGAACRTAAACAATGAGCGGATGTGAGCGTTTCTTCTCTTCTGCAGCYTCATAAGAACATTTCAGAAAAAAATTAATAAGACTTAGAAATCTGGAAATTTTTTGGTTTTGTGGTCCTCTCTGAAATCCGAACAGAATTCTCCCTGAGAAGCTAAGAATAAGCCATTACATATAATTGTCTCTCTTTTAATGAGACRTTTCCAGAAATTTTGCACAATTTTCAGAATAGGGAGCACAGTCTTGCAGAGAGAGGCCTCAGCTGCAACTTGGAGGCCAAGCCAAGTTTCCCCAGGGTTTGATCCTGCTGAACGTGGAGGCCAGAGCAAATAACAGCAGCACCCATGGAATTCGCCGCTGACAGACGTGCTGGCAGCCAAACAAACAATGCGCCGCACCCCATAACCCCTTCAAATCAAATAAAAAATATAATTTTCAAGACTACTTCCTCAGTAAATGTCTAGACGGTGGTTGGAGAAGGCTGAATAGAAAATGGTGTCAGATTTTCAGCACTCATCCTGAAATCTCAGTGTGCATTTGCATAGGGAAATTCTTACTCAGTGAGTAATGGTATATATCTGCTCTGACTCTCCATGTAGGCACTGGTAACATGGATAGTTGTAAMTTTATGCTCCTGTGCTGTATTTATTTTAAAGGATGTATGTTAATACATCCGACTATTACATCAATACGCCAGTTGACTTTTGACACACTAAARACTTCCACCCACAAAAATTCCATACATAAAAATAACTTTGAAATAAAACTATGTTAAGAAAAATGTTAGCACTTTACTTTCTAGAGATTCAGGAGTATTTCTACACGTGCAGAGAGATGGAATTGAAATATACTGCAAGCGGATCAGGCCCAAGCCAGCTTCCATCCAAAAAAGCAGTGAGACTCGGGTGCATTACTGCAGCRTATAAAAGACGCTCAATAGATTGAAATAGTTTTTTAAACATCTTTTTCTAATTACTTTTGCTTCTCTTGCAATTGCCTTTCAAATGCACAACGTCAGTCTATATTTGTTGTTTCATTTAAATAGGTGATGAAGTCAGGGGTTTTTTTAATTCAATATGTTTTTTACAAGGAATACACAAACCACAGATTCAACAACATGACATCATCCTTGTGCTCCTGGTTCCAAGCTGCTTTTCGTCTGGAGCCTGGTGCCAAAGCGTTGTCTCTCGGCGTTTTCACTCAGGGTGATATAGAAAAGCCTTTCAGGCTATTTTTCCAGCTCCTTYGTTGCTGCCTTCTTGTACATATGGCTACTTTCTGTTTCATTTCTGCTTCCCCAGCTCCATTAAACAATATATGAGCTCTTATTTGTGTTAGGAAGTTCAAGGAATTGCCTTATTCCTGCTTTGCTTCTAAGCTCTGCTGTTGTTTCTGCTATTTGCTCCATAAAGGAGATGAGCTGCTGTTGCTTGCCTTGTTGCAGCACAGAGCTGTGCTGTAGTGAAACTCACTGTGCAGCACATCTATGGTCTACACAAAATGCCTTTTGCTCTTTTGTGTGTGGAGAGGAGAATCAGAGACAATCTAGAGGCATTTTTTTCAGCAAAACAAAAGAAGGGTGTTGCACACCAGTTAGTCAGTGTTTGTAGCTGCAGGCAATCCTGTGAGTGGTTGGGAAGTTCCTCTGCAACTGCGTGACTTGTGACCACTGAGCTGGAGCTCAGCRGGAGCCTGAAAGAGAGAGCACAATTCCAGTTTGTAAGGGCCAAGAATCTTTGCTGTATGGAGCTGACCTGCCTTTCGTGAAGTTCAAGTAACGTGTAATCAGCAAGTGAACCACATAAGGGTTCATTATATTTTCAGATGTTAATCCTGGCATCTGACCATTTAAAGGTTATTAATTTTTCCTACATAGTGACTTCAGCTATAGCTGAAGAAAAATTTTCCAATCTGGCTGTAATCTAAAAGTCTAGTAATATTACTTCTGTCAACTTGAGCAGAATTGCTTGATGGTTTTATCAGCAAAGCAGTCTGTGTGTCAGAACACATTAATGATCAACATCGTTTTGAGAAGATTAGAGAAATCAATTGTTTGTTTGAAAAATGTGAAACTGCACGGCAGTTATCCGAATTTGCATCAATGGATTTACTAGCAAAGATCTTTTCCTTTAGAAGTCTTATGGCACCAGATCAAATATGTTTAGTATTACTGAGTCAAACTTTATGTATGCAGGTGACCTTAGTAGAGCTATCCTTAGTAGGACACAGTGATATGAAAAATGTAAGTTATTTTAAAGCAGATATACTTTCATTTATCTGAAGCATATCCRTCTTATAGCATTCTTCAACAAGAAGTAAAGCAAATTAGTGTGTCCAAGATAACTGAGGAAGAAATAAAGCTGCCACAGCATCATCTCTGTGGAATGCGAGGTATTCTGCAGCAGCCCTCAAAACRGACACGATAAACCGTCCCGAAGCCTTCATTTCGCTTTTTTATTTTTTGTTTCAAGTGTTGAAAACATGTTTGGTTGCTAAGATAAGAATTACTTTTCTAAAAAAAATGGTCTTTTAATACGACTAAGCATTTGTCTAACAGTTGTGATAATAGGCTAAATATTCTAATATCTTCTTAAGAATAGGGAAAACAGTGAACAAAATAACAGGAAAGTTCTCTGAAAACAAATCTTGTACTTGGAGCTTAGCAACATTGTCTTGTTAGACCTAGAGGCAGGTATTTTCAAAAGCACAAATTATAGTTAGGTGCCTAGCTCCCATTTCTGCCTTAGAAAAACATCCCCATAGCTCTTTTCTGAAGCAGCAGTTGTTTCTCTCTCTCATATGTTCAAAGCCACGTGCCTACTCTTTTTATATGGGGGTGAAAAAAACTGCAGGCACAAAGCTTATRCCGTTATGGCCTTTTCCAGCTCTCATTGATTTCACTAGAAGCTGGAGGAGGCCCCTTGAGCACAGCAAAGACACAAATGCAGGATGAAATAACTTATATTTTCCATAAAAATGATCTTATTCTTACATTGGGTAATCTTATAATCACTTCTAGAACTTCAAGTTCCTCAGTTATGTAAGAGTGRCTGAGAGTATCACTAAGAAATAATTAACCGTAGATCACTAGACTGCAAAATTATTTCGTCTGATGTTTGACCTAATATTGTCTCAAAATGTAAATTGCATAGCCTGCATTTTCAGTATTTCAGAGGATTCTGCCTTGTTTTGACTGGCATTTGTCATGTAGATACAGTAAAGAAAGATTATTTATCTTGACAGCAGGCTGATGACAAAACATCTATACTATGATTAAGCTCATTTCTAGATTAGAAGGATCACACTAACACTTTCTACAGCTGATGTCACTGTGACAGTTGCAGTTATCTTTGTCCCCATTTGAGTATTTTGCATTTTTCCTGTGGAATGCCTATAGGTTCTGATTTATAGAGTACTCTGTATTTTTACATAAAATACAAAGCAGAGAGCAACAACAATATGACCTGCAAATTCTTTTATGAAAATATCCCGACATTGACATTTATCTATTTTTGATAGAAACGTCATTTAGACCATGGTCTTGAAAGAGAGGTCGTGTTTATGAGATATGACTAATCTTTGTAATTTCATTTCCTAATTCTAAAAAATTTGGACATCCAAAACTTGACCTTCCTTTAGAAATCTTGTTTTTGTGTCTTCTGGTTTTTATGGTACTTTYGCAGGTGAAGGGATGGGAAGGGTAACAAAGCATGCTGTCAGACAGGTAGTCTGTAGTTCTGTTGTTTCTTGCCAARGACTTAATTCTGGGTGGAGAATAGGCCATGAGTCAAAAGGACATAGATGAAACGCAGATATCCAGCTTTAAAGCTGTGATCGTCACAATACCCACCCAGCTGCCCCTGGCTTTGGAGATTCAGCAATGCTCTCTCACTGTCCTCACAGATATTAGATATTCCGAGGAGCTCTTAGATCTACTCATTCTTAGAATTCTCACTGTTTTTAAAGGAATTAAAATTTCATAAATATTTCACATAAAAACCCTGTCGAGAGCTAACTGTACGTCTGTCCACTTCCATTCACGAGCTAACCTGAAAATTGTTCCCAGAACATATTACTAAACCTGACTCTACACAAAATGCAGTGGTGGCTTCCTTTTAAAAAGKTAACTTCTTCCATCTAGATCAGTAGTGCAGATTATTCAGCCATACATAGTAAATCTGTGTTTAAAAATCTGTGCCTGTGAATGTTTAGACTCGCACAGCTGCTTCTTGCATAAATGAAATAAAGATCCAGTTAAGTTGGATCTGAAACTCCTGCCTAACAGTCAGGTAGTTAGGGGCTATATAGTCCCCAAATTACAACAGTTTATGCATTTGGAAAAAAATAAGTTTAGATCTCAGCATCTGGGCTATCATTATAAATTCTCACTATCTGAGATATGTTCTAGGTGTTTAAATAGGTGTTTAAATATTTTCAAAAAGAGATAGTTCATGGCCTAAAACTCATTATGTTCAAGTAGAAGCAGACATGTATTCAGAGTCCCCTTGGGTTTTGAACCTAAAGCCTATCTGCAAAAGCAGATAAAAGAAGCTCAATTGACACAAATAAGGGGTTTTCTTGGGGGGAAAAAAAAAAAAGGCTATGATGGTATGCTACTATATGGACCTGCAAAAGGTACAGTTCTTCAAGACTGCAGTTCTTTCATTATAAAATGAAAACCTTCAGAAAAATGGAATTTAAGGACTAGATTTATACYCTGAAGAATGGAAGACTAGAGTTAAGACTCATGCATGATCTCTRTTTTCCAGAGAGGCTAAGCTCAAAGAGAAATTATTAGGATAATTGAACAAGAGCCTTCTTCAACAGAAATTGCTAATCATGTTAGTGCTTTATAGAGCTTACTAAGCAGATCATATAGCAGTATAGAGGCGGCTTAAGTGTCCTTCAGAGTCAGTCCATGCGGCCAGGTAATACCTAGGTAGAATGGTACATGGAAATTCAACTTGGCATGGAGAATAACTTTAGCAGCCTGGATCTATTGCATAARACTAGCCTCTACWCCTTCCAGTKACAGAGCTTGAAACAGAAGATAACAGTGTCCTACAACTGTCTGGATTAGATGCTGTGTGATATTTTTACTAAACAGTCCATATAAATACCTAAGTAACCCATCTTCCCCAAGGAGCTGACTCACAAAGATGAGGTACTATGCGTGTGCATGGTTAGAATTAGTACCTTTTTCTTGTCTTATGTTGCTTRTGGAAGATTTATCAATCCAGCTACTGTTGTTTTAGTGTTTTTGTGCTGGYTGCAGTTTTGTGCAATGACATCCTAATGCGACATACTTGAGGCAGTGCTCTGTTTAGTGAGGAAGTCGTGTTTCCYCATGTCTCTTGTTAGACCATCTTTTATTCTTAGCCCATAAAAAATTCTCTGGATCAGTCCAGAACTGCAGGCCACAGTATTTAGAGGATTATACATGCACAGACAATTATTTTCCTTCATATATTAGGAGAAGTTTCATATTTAAACATTTCACCCAGGCAATAAATCTTACGGTAGCTTACTTTTCCAGGGTATGATGCCTTACATGCCACCTGTGTGGCCCGGGAAGGAAAAGGGAAAGAAACTTTAGACTGTCACTGTTTTCATACTTTCCTAAAGAAAAATGACTTGGAGTGAAATAAGGTTTTTACAGGCCTCTGATGTGACTTAAAGTGGAAGGTATTCAGCTGTATAAAATATGAATAGGCGAACAATCCAACAAGCAATGCCTCAGAGCATCAGAGCCCTCACAAATCACAATTTCAAAAATATGTTGAAGCATCCATTTAGCAATCAGAGGCATGTTCAACAACTCTTCTTGAGTAACCATAGCAAATAGAAGTTATTTAATTTTATAACTACACTATGACAAATAAATAACACTTCTTTGCTTTCTTGTATTGCAACAGGTTCAAAAGTTCAGCTTCCATCAATATGCAGACTCATCATCAGGTACAGATTACTTTACTCCTGGAAAATGCTATAAATATAGTGTTTTTAATGAAAATGTTAAGTACTGTGTAAAAAATCCAGGAAAGAAGAATCCCAGTATGTCTGTATGGTGTTGACTCATTTATACCAGGCATTAGCCCTTTTTTTGTACTGCTTCATTTATGCAGTAGATAATTAATATGCACAGAGAAACTGACCATTGGCTCCTTGTAGCTGCAATTAGAAAAAAAAGTATCCTTCTTCAGTTTAATAACATGGGGCAGACTGCAACCCTGAACACAATGTCTGGATTAATTTGGACTATTTTATGTACTTTAAACAGCCCTTGATTTAACTCTTGTTTAAAAGAGAAAGACCCTTGTATTAAAATCTTCTGTTGTGTTTCATTTTTACCCCCATAAGAAGTAGCTATAAAGGAGTTCATATAAGTGAGCAGGGAACTTTAATTTGGTAGCATATTGCACTTGCACAAATGTTAATGAGTACAAAAGACACAAGCAATGAAGAGACAGCCTCAGATACCATAAATCCAGAAAAATTATCCAATATATCCATCTCCATCACTCTTCACGTCTTCTTTTTTTTCTCAGTGGCTCACCAGACGGTAATGTTCTCAGATCAAATATTCTCTATAAATTGGGAGAACATTTAGCTGATTTATGAGGCTTTTAGCTATTACATACTTACCTACTCAATAAAAGTACTTACATCATATGACACACAAGCTACCTTCACAATCCAAGAATCATTCTTAAAGTGACACATACATCAACTTGTAATGTGATTTCCTGTACCTAATATATCACTTAAGGGCAAATAAGAGGCATTCCATAGTAGATATTTTTTATTTCTTCATTAATTGTTCTTCGTTTTCTCAGACGCACTTTTTTACTCTTATGGCTTTCTCCCAGACATAAGTATTTTCTTTAACAATAAAAAAGTGAGAGAGAGAAGATGGAAAGGCAGCCAGAGGCAGGTGCTGGGAGTGAGAAGAACGTAGAGGCGGTGGTTTTCTAGCTCCTTTGTTTTCAAACGCATAATTAAGTAGCAGTTGATGCTCATGTGTAATACGGATAAATGGATGAGCTGAAATTGATTTTGATAAAAAGATATATTTGGTTGCACAACAGACTGACTGGCTTATGCCAGGGCTACTCATTTTAGATTAAATGAGCATCAGAATATAAACAGATATATTTGATTAAAAATAATGATGCTTGCTCTAGCCMACATAACATGGACGTTATTAAGTGCATATCTCATTGCATTAGCAGAATTCCAGCTTTTTAGGCCATGTTTCTAATTTGTACTGTAGAGCATGATTACCAGCATCATTCCCATCAATCTCATAGTTTCCAAAGAGCTGCGGAGCTGCTCCTCTTCCTTCCTGTTTGCCTGGTCACTTGCACCTGAACTCAGCAGCCTGGTAGCCACCAACAGCAAGAGATGAGGCAAAGCCAGGGTGCTTTTGTAGCAGCAATTCCAAACAATTATCACGATGCTGTAAATAATCCCAGTGTGAAAGAACTGGATTTATGCTACCAGATTTGGACAGAAAGCAGCTAAGCAGTGCACCTGATGGATGAGAACTCTAGGTAGGGCTTGGCACAGCTGGTGCAGTTGTTGTGAACGTACTGTGGAAAATCCAATGGGATTGTGCAGATAAATAATGGTCCAAGGAGAAGGATTTCTATTATTAATGTTTATGTTTTAGTTTCAGCTGATTCTGAGCAAACTGCAGCTTTTGGTAGTCACTTAATTCTAGGCTACACTCCCTGTTGTAGCTCTACTCTAATACTACTACTTATTAATCACAATATGTGCTAAATAATCTCTACTAAAGATAATAACATGAATAGAAAATTTATCCCTAGAAGAAAGCCCTAGARAATGTTACAGTATGAATGTCACATACTTGTATATGAAACTAGCATGCTACTAGAGATCTATAAAGAGTTTATAAAAATCAATGTCATTATCCCTTTAGTTCTATAGGAAAATATGACTTTTATCAAAAGTTTCATAATCTTTACAAGTGTGGGCTTCTATACATAACTTACATGGTTTTGTTTCTTTCAGACTGGCATAGAAAAGAGGCAATTTGATTTATTACTGCAGGAGGACAAGAAATATTTGATGAACTTTGGTCCACTCTGCCCCGCAGCAGAGTGTGACTGGATTTAACTTCCTAACTGCTACAAAGAGATATGTCTCTGGCTAGTGCAACCAAACTTGAAAATCTTGGGAATAAATATATATGAAATAATTTGTTTTGGGGTTATTGTATTCCTGAGGTTGATTTGTGGAGGTTTATGTGCTTGGCCATGGGATGCAAATATGGAAAACATGATACAAACATCTGCAATACACGGGTTCAAGTGGAGACTTGCAGTGCCATTAAATTGTGGTACCACTGACCCAGCCCAATGACGATCTGCTCTCCCGTGATTTTCAAATGTGCACCTGAGTTAGACAAACCAGCTTATTAGCTAGAGTGTGGAGCCAGAAAAGAACTCTCCTCCCACCCTCCTCATTTCCAAAAAAAAGAAAACAAGTAACAGCCAATGACCTGCTTTTGATCTTAGAGACAAGCTATGCAGTCTTCTAGCTAAATTCATTGAACGGATTGGAAGACCTACAAAATAGCCTTATTCCAAACTTCTCTGAGTTGATCATGGCTGTGGATGAGGGAAGAGAATTGTGTATTTTTTCTTTCTCATTCTCCTTCCTGACCTAGCCCCATGCATCTCCCACTTACTGTCAACATGTTATCACCTGCTTCCGTGTCACCTGCTGTTTGGAACTTCATTTCTCATTTAGCTAWATTTTAAGTAGGCACCTTCCATCTTTCCCTTTTGCCACTTGAAAAGAGTACGAAAGTAACATCTGTGACATTACTTTATTACCTACTTTCAACACTTCCTTAAAACTCGCATTTACTATGTTGYCTGAAAATATTTTGGCCAAAGTGAAGTTGCTGCTGTTGGGATGATTAACTATTGAATCRCCACCATTCCTGTTTGTTTGCACTCCCCTTGCTGTGTAGACTTGCACTGCAAGCTCAGTGGGGCAGGAACCTTTTCTCTTTGCTATGGTTCCTCACCTCCCCTAGGATAGTGTGGTTCTGTGTCTTGGCACCAGCTCCCTCACACTTTGGGAAGAATTCTGGTATCTGAAATACGGAGACTCAATACGAGCTAGTTAGGCAACGACCAGTTYGTAGGCACCGATGGCTGATGATGTTCTTACACACACAACTGCAAAAGGCAGGATAGCACTGAGAGAAAAGCACATATGCGGCTTTCTTATAGAAAGATTGTGGCAAGCCAGAAAGCTGAATAATTTTGTGGTGAATGGTTGATCATGTTGAAACCGAGCAAGCGCTTTTGTGCTCAGCAATCTGCCAAGGAGAATTTACAAACTGTGATGACAATGGTACGCGCCGATTCCTCCTGTGAGGAAAAACATTGTCGCGTAGCTAACGAGTCCTGTGTGCAGAGCGCAGGCTGAGGGGAGCGAGGCTGCTCTCCTGCAACGCGCTGCCGCGCGTGCCGGCGCCCCGAGGGGCCGGCCGCAGCCCCGCGCTCCGGCTCCGAGAGCCGTCGTTTGGCTCACCAGGTGTGTTCTCGCTGAAGTTCATAAAAGCTGCATTAATCTTAGCTGCACGAAATATTAAGATAGCTGTAAAGGTGACTTTCAAGGTCATATATCTTGACAAAATATTGTAGAAGTGACAAAAATATTTGGCAGTCTGTTCCGTAGAGTAAGAGTTTAATAAGAACCTAATGGTTAATCATGAAGTTAACACATACAGTCATTGCCTGCTCTGCCCTCACCTTGTTTCATATTAAGTCAACATCACACCACGACAGTAGAGCAGATTGTCATCACTTCATGGCTTTATACATAAAAGGTGTTGTTATAAACATTGCATCAAATCAAGATGTAGGATATAAAACTAGAGTGGCATGTGTGGGGAAAAGTGATACCTTATCTCTCTCTGAATTTTGTTCCTGAATTTAAACACCACAGAGGAGATTTCTGCAAAACCTGCTTATCATTTATTCAGGACTGTAAAGGAGGTACATTAGAGAAATGGGACTTTCTTTCAAAATTAGGAAGTTAGGATGAGATTTTTGCAAAGCCTTTGAGTATATTGAAGCTAGTATAGCACACTATATATTCAAGTATTCTAGCTTATGAGCTAGAATAATCAAGTTTTCAGTAAGTTGAAGAGGAACTGCTTAGTTTGCTCCTGGGAAGTTTTACAAGTTTGGGATAARGAGAGGAATTAGAGAATGTAAAGAAAAGAAGTCAAAACTTTCTTTAAATGTCAATTCTGAAAAAAAAAGCTTTGTTTTTGAATTTTCAAAATAAGACGTTCTGATTCAGTTGAAATCCTTCAACACTACTGAGATTTGTTTGTTCAAGTTTAAAGTGACATGGTATAAATGGAAAACAATTTGGAAACAGGACATCAAAATATTCCATTTTAAAAAGCCATTGTTCTTGTCAACTTTCACCTTTATTGTTTAAAATTAACAGCTGACACATTTTGTCTTTTCAGTTTTCCAGGACTGAAACATTCTAGTACAAAGAGCTGTAGTTAACATATACCTCCGGTGTAGGCATTYGGCATTCCATGTTCTGAGATGAGTCTGCGGGGTGACCTGGGGCAAGTTACCTTGTATCTCTGAATCTGTTTTCTATTTTCTGTGCTTAACTGAATCTTTTGAGATCTGAGGATGAAAAATGTTCAATAATTGCTAGATACTATTAGCCACAAATGTTGAAAATATAGATACCCCTTCCGCAATATAGAAATTTTGGTCTGTGTCCATTTCAGAAAAAGTTTAAAGTTTTCCAAAAATAAGCAAGTTATAAAATATAATTTAAATAAGTATAAGGAAACTATTATTCAAAGCTACTATAAAGCCTCAAAATAACAGCAAATGGCATGCCTCTGGCATAACTTGGATACCCCAAAGGATGTCTGTAACACAAAAGATCAGAAACTAGAAATAAAAGATGGTCATACCTTCAGCATTAGAGTAAATACTTCTGTGTTTTATTCATTTTGGCTCTCAAAAGCCCCAGAYTTTAACCATTTCCCTTGAGAAACTATTCCATAGCCTAAAGAAAGCAAGGGAAGAAGTCTTTTCTRATATTCAGCATAAACTTATCCTTTCTAAAATTTGTCATATTTTTCTCATATTGCCTTTTAGTCCCATAAATATTTTTTCTATCCCAAACACTAACAATCTTTAGAAATGGAAAGATAATTATCATGTCATCACTTCATCCTCACTCTGGCTAATACATTTTTCCCATCCAGTTTTTCTTAAATTGAGGTCACAGCTCTCAATATTACTTTTATTTCTTTAGCCTGCTCTGCACCCGTATTATTTGTCAGTGTTTTGGAGCACAGAAGGGATTAGAGGAAAGTGCACAAGGGACTGTCTTATCAAAGCTGTGTGGAGATAATATGCTCACCTCTCTTCCTGGTGATCTGATGTCTCTGCAAAATCTTTTTCGCTTGATCAAAAAAGGATCAATGCACAATGTTGTGTTACATGAGCCATTTTTCTTGTTATCTGAAAAAGAAAGGGCTGACTCATCATCCCCACTAATTACCAGATGTACATTGATTTCAGTGACTRTACTTGGGTGGACGGGTTGGAAAGTGGTGTTATTATGGGTTAATGAGAGCTGCGCTTACAACAGTTATACAGTGAACTCCAGGGGTCATGTTTTTCTTGGAAAAATAGACTGGCAGTATCACTGGTTCAGATTAAAATCCACGATTTACCAGGGCAAATGAAAACTGGTTCAGTATGCAGGCATGAAAGAATGGGGAACTAAATTGAAGATTTTGTCTAGAAAAATCGGAAAAKTGAGGGCCTCCTGTTCTTTGCAGAGAGAATTCCCTTCCTCTGTAGGGGAGTTCGTGGGTTACTTGTTTCTCCTGCAGGACTGGCTGAGCATGTGCTGACTACCCTATCAACCAAAAAATTGCGCTGCTGGATAATCTGCTTGATATTCCCCATAACATCTGTCCTGAGCCAAAAGATGCTTCTTATATGGGGAGAGCAGAACACTGCTCTAATTAGCAAACTGCTGATCATTTCTCTYGGCCCTCCCACAGCTCTGTCCTTTTGACCCAAATGCAAATGTTAGCAGTGCTATCAAAGCTTACTCCTGCTCTGGCCAAGAGCTAGCRAGACGACCTGCAGCTTTGCAGTGGCATTTCTCTGGAGTCTGAAACAGCTACAGATGTTGGGGCAGCAACCCCTGCCACAGCCACTGAATTGCTCCTGGAAAGGAGGCATCTGTGTCAAGATGCACACTGGCATTTTTCTTTCTAGCTCACAGGTTCCACCTTTTGTCAGGACTATATCAGAAAAAAAAAAAAAAAAAGAGTAATTAGAGTAATTATTTTTTCCTTCCTGATAGTTTTCTTTCTGGTTTAATGTGCTAAGTTAATACATCTTTCCTGCTTTCCTGGGCATCTGGGGTACACAGATCCTCCAGCTCTTTATAACTGCATGGGCCTGGATGCTTCCTCAGCATCCCTACCAGGGATAAATTCTTTGATGGGAATTAATACACATAAATCAGAGAAGAATCAATCATGATAAAACTTTTTATGTGCCATGCATTTATTGTTCTTTACATGGTTCAGCCTTCTGGGTTAGAGAAGCCGAGAAGGGAGAACTGAGGWGCAATGAAGACAGAAGTTCTTAGGCAAGCTGTGCTTGACATATAACAGGCTCGAGTGCTGGAGGGGCACCCTAACTTGTTACCTATGTTGTAAATGTTTTTGTTAAGGTCAGAGCTGAAATGCAATGGAAATAAAACACGTAACAGTTATTTCTTCTTGCAAGATGTTTTCAATAGCAGTTACTAGTCTTCTTGAAACAAGGTAGCTGGAATAGAGATGTCTTCTATTCTAAGCAAGGGCATATTTTTTAATTCCAAACATGACCTATATGAATGTTGGATCCCAATAAGCGTTTCTGCCTTTGTGCTAAAGAAAGAGAATAAGAATGATAGAGCACGAGGGGAGGTGTTGAGAAAGCACTGTGCTCAAAACCGACTATGTCTGCAAAAGCATCCAAAATAGTGAAAGGAGAGAGGAAAGAGCAGCTTGGGAAACAGTGCTGTGAGYGAGAGGCTGCCGCTGTGGTCCTGTGGCATGCGGGGGCTGAAGATGTGCATAGTCATTACCTGCAAACGGGATTATACCGAGAATCTGATTTCGTTTTGGGGGTGGTGGTGGCAACTCTGAATTTTTGCTGGGTGCTCATGTACAAAAGCAGAAAAATTTTCATGAAACAGCAGCTCACAGGTCCGGAGTTCACAGGTTCCCTACAGAGCCTGTAAACTGTTAGAGGGGGAAATTAAACATTTCTCTTTTTTTTTTTTTCTTTTTCCTTTTCTAGGTGATGTCCAGAAAGATCATCACAGAAAGACTGGGGTTATGTTAGCATTTCACCATGCATTTTTATGAACAGTCACCCTTCCGAGACAGTTCAATAAACAGATAAATCAAGGGAAGGCWTGGATAGACATATCAACAGAGGGATATTTAGTATAACTTACAACTTCCTCTCTTCACACAAATAAGCTGTTAATAGCATTCGATTCTTCTACTGCAAAATTATACATTAATTTTTAAAAGATAGGTCTAGACAAATAAAAAGTTGGCAACATACCATTCCAATAATTTATTTTTTAATTGTTTTCCCAGTTGTGGGAGRAGAGGAGAGGCTGGCTGTTTCATATTTTAATAAATATATAAATCAAATTAGCAAGAGTCATATGAAACTAAATTGCATTTTGAACAGGAGAATTCAAAATGACAAAAATTGGCTAGGTTGTTGCTTGTTTTTTTTGTAAAGCTCACCTTTACAAAGTGACCATATGTTATATCTTCATTTCTTGGCAACTGTAGGAGTTACATGCAGATACAGTCCTTCTGTTGATACTCTCTTTTCATTGTAGTGCTTCTGTCTGAAGGCGTCATTTTGTGAACAGCTGTAATGGTGTTATTAAAAGCAATACTTATATTTTAAAACAAAATAGTAGACATATGTGCCTACTATCAATGCAGGCAAGTCTATCTAAATGTCATGTCGAGTGTTGCAATGGCTGGAAAACAAAGCTGCTTTCTCCCATTAACATTTCTGAAGTCAATTTTGTGCAGGCTTGCAATCTGTCTGCTGTAAGAAAACCTATTCCGGGAGATGCTCAGGTATGAACTTGGCACAAGCAACTAGAGATACAGAACTTGATTCTTCACTGCCTTGCTCCCTTTGTAACCATTTACCCCTGTGGAAAATAGGTAGAAAACACAAATGTTCATTTTCAGCAGCATGACACACTCATATTTCATAAGTGATGACACAAGTTGCAACCAGTCTAAATAATGAAGAGTTACTATTTGATGTTTTTATTAAAAGCTTTGGGCTATTCTAGGTTCTGATTTCCTAAGACTTCTATGTCAATGTGATTTCTCATAGTCAAGGTCAAGTACTATAAGGTTATGATCTCTTGTACTTCATTTTGAAACCTGCACATATTATTTTCAAATCAGATTATAATTTTGGATATTTTGTTTATGACCGTCTCAAACATCTTTTTCTAGACAAGCATCGTTTTTCTAATCGGGTAGTAAAATAAGTGATAATAAGTGATACACTGTTGCACCAATGCCATCTATAGAATTATTATATATTTATGCTGCAGTAGTTATTTTTTGGCTTGCAAATCTGACTAATAAAGTCAAATGTTGGTTGCATGTGCAAAATCGAGTTTCTGGGTGCTCGAGTGTGCTGTGAGAGAACATCTGCATTGTCGATTCCTAAACAGTACTGTACAGAAATGAAAATGTCATTTAATGGACTTTTTCTCAGGTCACTGTGTATCTGGTATCTTCAAAAGCTAATGAAAACTGCAGAAGTCTGGAATTCTAAGCAATTTTGTGTTTTTCACGGATTCCAGACACAGCTTGAGAATTCTCCTTCCAGAAGACCCGACAAAGCTGCTTCTTCGCATCCCCACACGAGAGGCTGGCATGTTCAAATGTGCAGCTGGAAGAGTTTGGCTTCTTTACAGGCAAACCTAATAAAATCTTACGATGAGTGTTTCTAGACTAAATGTTCTTCCTCTGAGGATCCTCAAGAATGCACTGGCTTCTGTGTTACAGTATTCTTAGTGGTGGTTCCCTGGCTTAAAGAAAGCTACGGATGAAGAAATCCATAAAAGCAGAGGCTAAAAAAAATTTGGAGCATTTAAAGACACCATAATCCTTGTGTTTTTTCTTTTAAAATTCTCAGATTTCAGTTTAATAGCGTTTATTTTTTCCCTTTAGTGCATGTTAAGTTCATTAGATCTCCTCCCATGTATAAATCTGGCATATCAAACCACAATTTGCACTGTCAGCTCCTATGAGTGAAATCTATTGCAGTTACAGAGCTGTCCCGCTTTTGCCTTTGTAGCAACTTTCAGACCACAATAACCATCATCAGTTTAAAGCAGGCAGATCCATTACATTTCCTCTGTTCCTACAACCCCACATTAAGCTAATATTATCTATTTCCCAAGTGAAAAAAAGCCCTTCCATTCCTATCAATTATTAATTCCTTGCTTGCAGCTAATGTTTTGTTTGAATTATTTAAATGCATCTTCATTTATCAATAAACATAAAATGTTAAACAAAGAATACTGATGAAGGGCATTATTTAAGCCATAACATTTTATGAGATTATTTCAAGCGCCTTTTTTGATTTATTAGCACAATATGCTTTATAATTATTTTTCCATTTCTAAAAAAAAAAAAGAAAAACAAAACAAAACGAGAAAAAACATGTTTCTGGGTATCATCAAGAGATTTGGAGGTTTACTGAGTGCTTTCAGGAATGCTACATTTTGGCTTCGTTCCTCAAAAAGAACATATAATATAATATATAGCAAATTCCCAATCCATTTGCTGAGAAAATTCAAGGCATGGTTAAGATATAAGATGTCTGTGATTTATTATTAGAATAACAGTTACTGAAGTTCAGTTTGATCTACATTTCTTTTTTTCTCCTTCTGCCATTGTATTAGAAACTGACTGAAAACCATGGTTATTGTTAGGAGACTTGAGCYTACAGCAGTTGAGCACAAAGAACAAAAAGTAGTTCATGCTTTTCATTATCTTGGTATGCCTAGTGTGGCTCTGAAAGAACTAGGGGAATAGGCAAGTAACAGAAATTAAATTAATATTAAAATATTAACCCTTGAATTATAAAAAGTGCTGTCTATTTAAATAAACCTTGTTTCATGTGAGGCATTTTTTTWWWAAAAAAAAGTTTTTCCTTATGGTTTGCAATAGMATAAATTAAAATATTTTAAAATTCATATCATCTACAACGTGCAATTTCATGAAGTTACAAGAAAGCTTTTAACCCTACAGCCTAATATTACTACATGTTCATTTGTCTGTTTCTTTACCTTTAGTGTTATACAGGTGCCTCATTTTCTCTCTTGTTATAGGAACATGCAGAAGCTGTTGGGAAACAGCAATACAGGGATCATTTTCAGACAAGTTTTTGATKATACACTAACATTTTTAAACAAAAATATTTTCAAAAACACTGCTCCTTTCTATTATTGAGAACATTGTGATTTTTATTCAGGACGGGAAATCCAAATTATAACAATAGATAGATTTTGCCTGTTGTCTTAATACAAATGTTAATTTTTCCAGTGTATCACAATTCCTATACATTAAAAAAATCATTTGAAATGGCTGMTGATGATAATTGGTGCTGTAGCATCTCCATAAAGGCTCGAGCAATAGTCTAAGCCCTAATCTAAACCCACTTTTCAAAGACGTGCTTTCCCCGGGGGTGCCAGTCCCCTAGCAAGAGAGACAAAAGATGAGGATCAGAGAGCATTATCCACCCACTCGAGTGATAAGCGGGTCCCGCGCACACTGAATAGTTCTGCTGATTAAACGTGTAGGAGAAAGAATTTCTCGTGGTAATAGTTACAGGGGTAGATACAGGTACTGTTTGTGGCTCCAGAGACTGTGTTTGTTATTTTGGACATTGAAAGTTTGCAAACTGCTGTTCCCCTGCACAACACAGAAGCTAATAATTGAAGAGTATTTGTGAGTATAATCACTTTTTTCATATTTACCCATTCACAAATATTTAAAGAGTAGAGAAACATCTAGAGGTCTGGAAAATGCTCCTGAGTTCCAGGAGGCAAAGAATTTCTAAAATATTTTTAAAAATGCAGAATTTTCTCAGAAAATTATCAGAATATTCTCGGGTTCACTCCCAATTACCCAAGCAGACCACTGTATATTAATACTTTGAATGGAGTAACAATTTGTCAGGAACAAACTTTAAAAGTTCACCACCAAATATACTTAATATATGTTTGTTTACAGAATATTTCATTTTAAATTCCAGAACAAATTACTTTGCTGTAGACAGTAAATAYTAATATCCTCAAGGAAAACTAGCTSAGTGTTGGTGCTCTGTATATGTGTGCTCTGTCTCCTCATGTAAGCACAACTGCAGAACCAACGTGACAGTGTGTCCTGCTAAAATACAGGCATCGGTGCCAYGATAAAAAATGTTTACTCATAGGAAGCATAACTGCTGGATATTTAGATTAAAAAAAAAGAAAACTATTTTTAACTTCTGAGTATAGTTATGGTAATAAATTATTWCTAATCCTGAGATGTTTTGATAGTGGATATCTCTGGAAAATACAATTTATTAAAGCCAGACTTTGAAATAAAGAATTGAGCCATGGGGCATTTTTGATATAATTTCTTACGAGGAAAAAGGATAATTACACAGGTATTGTGCAGGTAATACTCCAGGAAAAAAAAAAAAGTCAAATGGATTATATTATGAAAGGGTATCATTTTCTACTTGCAATTTAAATCATAAGATCATGGAAGTATTGGCTGAAAGGAACTACCAGAGGTTGTTTAGTCCAACTTGCTGCTCYAAGTGGGAATGTCGCTACTGTCTTTGAGAGTTTTACATTGCTCTGTAGAATATAAGCGCTACAGGAGTGGCTTTTTTTTTTCCTTTCTCTCACGTATTCTCAAGTCGCAGTTTTCCGTCCCCTCTGACAGGCTGCTATGTGTTAGGGCTTGGTGCCCGGCACTGATGACAGCCTCAGCTGAGGGCTGGGATGCCTCCTCAAATTCAGKGCTTCCTGAGGAGGGGAGGACTCACGAAGGGGAACACCTCTTACTGTTGTCTAATGCAGTTCCCCTTGCTATATCTATGTCTGCATTCAAGAGCTGATCAAATCGGCTGTGCATCATTTATTATCCAACACCTTCTATCCAGCACTTCGTTTCTGATTTTTTTTTTTTTTTTGACATCATCATTCTTCTAGGAGGGAAACCCCTCCCAGCACTAATTCRCAGCATATTGAGCATCACTGATAACTGTATGCAGTTAAGAATATAAGTATAATAAGTTAATTATACAGTTAAGCATACAGTTGTACACAACTGCACAGACTCTCTGCAGCCAAGAGTCGTTACTCGAAGCCTGRCAGTTACAGAGCAGATGCAAACAAGGTGTGATGTGCCAGGAAAGTCAAGACCCTGGCAGAAGGCAGGTCGGAAGGTACCCGTGGGAAGCAGATCTGTGAAGCAGTCCGGTCCCTCGGTGCATGAGGATGTGCAGAACAGTAAGCGTACACAAGGCTCCCAAACTCCTCCTAGACACCCACAGGCAACATCGCAGCTTCGATTCCCTTCCCAGAACTACTAATCTCCTGCATCAATACTTCCTGGAATAGGACYGCAACGTTGAAAAGCTGACTGGCTTTTGCTGTAGGCAATAAATCACGGGAAAAGCAAAGCGGCACGTTAGCATACCTGCAATGTGGGCAGGGGAGCGGGATGTGGGCACTCTCCCGTCTCCACCAAGAGGTAGCACGTCAGTCGATTCATTCCTACCCAGATTCAGAAAGCTTTTCAGCATTATTTATCAATTTATGTCACACTTTAAAACCATGGTACATTAGTTAATTCCTATATTACAGCAAAATTCCTATGGAAGTACATATTACAGTCACATTAATATCACATTAGCTCATCATGATTAATGTTATTGCAATGAATGAATTAATAATGATTTGCCTCTTTACCAAGGTTTTTTTACCTTGACGTGAAGAGGATCCATGGCATTGATTATCACAAATATAATGGATTGATTCATCATTTATGGGAAAAGAGGCTGCTCTTCCCATAAAGCTCATTCTTTTATTGCTCTTTTTTTTTCTCTCCTTTCCCCAGTAGATGTATTATCTTTGGCAGGAACTCAAACCATCTATAGATCATTCATAGGAGTCAACTCCAAGCTTCAAATACTGTGACTTGAATGCAGTCTGGGAGAGAATGAATGAGACTCAGGCAAATGAGTTTTCACATATAAATAGTGTCAGGAAAGGATATAGTTATCCTGGATAATAAAGGTTAGACGTTAATGGCTGCCCTCTGTACAGTGAGATTAGGTGTTATTGTAGCTATTTAATTGTGGGTAAAGGTGATCTACTGCTTCACTAATATGAATACAGTAGTGACCAAGAGTTTAACTGCAATAACTTCCTATTTCAGTGAAGATGTGAGCTTCCTTCAGCAGCCCTTGTTATCCACTGCTCACAGTCACTCCTGGGCTCCGGTTTCTAGAGCATGTTCAGTAGATACATTTGCACATTATGTTCATGATTATATGCTAAGGATAAACTTGGGAAGCACTTGGGTTCACGTTTCCTCATAATATTCTCTGCTTGTTATTATTTTGGTTTCTTTTCCAGTGTTCCAGTTTTTAAGGGCCTTGAAAGTTAAAGTTGTGAGAGTACAATAGTGCAGAAACCAATGAAGAAACTGTAACACAATATAACCAAATAATAACAGAAAAGTATAATAATTCTTTATATTTATAAATAGTTATATAAATATTTTATATTACCCTTAGAACACACCTTTCCAAGCACCGTCCTTATGATGCAGATGGGAACATTCACTCTACTAGTGTTTTCTAAGGTGGCAAAGCAACTGTTTTGCTTTCAGATGTCATCCCAACAGATGCATTTTGAAACTACCAGGTGTGGCTAGAAATGTAGAAATAGATTCACAGTGTAATTCAACTGCTCACTCCTAGCATGTTACCATATGTCTCACTTTTTTAAGTGTGTAGAGTAGAAGGGCAATTTTTTCACACTGATGTCAGCTGTGACACTAGAATTTTATCAACAGTGTATTTAAGATACACATCTAAATGATCGGCATCTGTTTAATCTTTTGCGTTTCCCTCGTGTGATTTAAATTTTACTTCTTTCTCACTTTGCTTGTGAAAACTTAATGCTTTAATATCAGATAATACTTTCTTTGGAAAAAGGTCTGAATGAGAAACATTTGTAAATATACTAAGGATTACATAAAAATATAGATTCAGCAAAAGTAACACAGCTTTCCAAACTATTGACTGTGGATGATGTGAAGTTCTTTTGATGTTTCTTTAAATTTTCTATTCTGAAGCCCGCCGTATGCTGATAAACATTCTTAAAATGATCTATCAATAGATGTTATATAGGTTTTGATGTTGTACCTTGCATTTAAAACATGGTTCTTTCTACCTTTTTCATTCTTTGTGATTTATATAGGGAGTTGTTTTAGATACTTTGCAGCTACACAAAAGAGAAATACGGGCAGCCTCATAAATTTATAAGGGGGACAGCCTGTGAGATTTCCACATCCCTGAACTTGGAAAATTAAAATAAAATATGACTGGAGAAAGTTTGGTTTTCCATATTGTTTCCAAAAGTCAAAAAACCATATGTTTGACCACACTGCAAACGAGCATTTTTCTGATGGAGAGGGTCATATAAAGGTCACTTTCACTCCGAGCTGAGAGTTTAGGAATTCATTGAAAACCTACATACTAAGAGCCAAACAAGCTATGTGACTTTTCTTTGAAAGTCCGGTCTGACCTGCAAGCTCTGAATCTTGAGATTATTTGCAATTATATTCTGCACTGTTAGAGCTTCAAGTACTCAGTCCTCTATGGATGAAAATTCGATGTTTTACTCTGACCACTGTTAAGAAATATTTCAATGACTGTTAAAACCAATTTCAGAGAAACTTCAGTGTAACTTCACATATTATTTCACTGTGCAGCTGAATTCTTTTCCTTCTCTTGGGAGTAAGCCAACAGATTTGTTTTCTTTGGATTTTCTTTAAACCTTGGTTTACTTAATCATGGACTGAAGAGAGAGGATCATATAACATTTCTAGTTTTATCCATGTAAGTGCAGATTGACACCACTGAAGACACCAGTTACTACATTGATATAAATTAGGATGACACTGAGGGCTTCTGTTCCACRAGRTATTCACCCACTCCTAACCTCTTCTTGCCCACGATTATCATTCAGGTTCATGTTTGCTGAGTTAATATGCTGAGTCTTCAGGACAAATACCCAAATAGAGTAACCACATGCAAGGTATCAGGAAGGAGAATTTAAGTTTTACGTCTCATCTCTCCCACAGATCTCATACTGCATAAGTAACAGCAAAACAATTGTTTTGAACAAAGAACTTTTGTTCTTCGTGGGTTTTTGTATAAAGGGAAGAGAAGGGAAAGTGGTAGCAACATACTGGTCTTTTTGAGTGAGACTCATTAGCCATATCTCCAACAAAGAGTTGCTGGCAACCTTACACCTTGCTGGCCTCGTGGTACTGTCGAGAGCAGTGATCTGGGTTCCTCCCTGGCCTGAGAGCAACCCAGCTAAAACATAAATATGCTGGAGCAGCGCTTAGCTTTACCTGTCAAGCTAGAACAGAGGAGCAGTGACTTCATGAGTCTGTTAGCAACATCAGAGGAGCAATGGTTTTTCCCTCTATGAGCTTTGGTTATGAACACCTTTTTATTAAGAGGTACTATCATTAGCAATGTTTATGTAAGAGCCAAACAATATTTCTCCTTGCCTAGAGTCCCATCAACTATCACAAACAATTAAAGTAAATAAACCATCATAGGCTTCTCCCTAATTTAGTGATATCTTAGTTACTGTTATACTTTACAAATATTTTCATTTGGGTTCTCTACTCTCCTAGGCTGGAAGGAGGCAGAGAGAACCATCTCTTCTACAAAATATGATACAACGTGAGGGTTTTTTGTTTTCCTTCTGTGGTATTTTTTCTATACCAAAATATTTGTCAGCTTATTTTACTTATCAGCCTTCTGTAGCAAGTTTGTATTAAACTCTTTTCCAATGGCTTTGAACAACAGTGGACTGCAAATATACATAGAATTTGAGATTACAGGCAAGCCCAATGAGTACTGACATATTTCTATCAGCCACAAAATAGATGGGCACTTTATCAGTGAAAGAGGATGGATTAACTATATTAATTGTATTAACTTTAGAACCTGCTCCACAAATACCTTGGAAYAAATTCTGGCCTATGTCTGAGATAAAGTAGGGGCAATAAATGGCCTCCAAATTCTGAGGAAATCGGTGTTCAAATCAAGAAAGAATACAGGGTCAATGCATCTTTGAATCAGGCTGTCTGAAAGGGCAGGCTATTGGAGAAGAGCAATGAGAAGGAGGGACCCATTATGCAAAGGGTTGATATCTGGTCAGCCTGGAACACGAGCCATGTTTGTACCTCTTCGTATCCTTTTGTCACCGTCCTATGAGCTGATTGCTCATGAAAAGCAGCRTAACCACTGGCCTCTCGCAGGTGTGTTGTCTGTCGCTTTACCAGATCGCTCAAAGGTAAAATCACCTGTAAAAGGAAAGAAMAGATAGCAGGCCATAATCTAGGCCATAACCTTTCTAGGATATAAGATCTCCTTACCGAAGAGAAGAGTTCTTTGAAACACTTTTGTCCCTCAAAACTAAATAAAAATACAATGCCAAAAAGCAATATTTTTATGTTACTCTGTCTTTATTCCCTTAAGAAGTCATCCAAACTAAATACATTTTCTCCAGGTTTCTTTTTAGTCTCATTCTCTTATTTTACACATCAGTTCACTTCTTTGCATGTAATAGATATTCTATGCTATACATAAACCATACTTTTTCTATATTTTGATTGATCGATTTCTTAATTTTTCAGGATAAGAATTTTAAAAGAAAACCTTTATCTTTGCTTTTATTTATTATMGAAACCTGGCAACCTATTTTGGGAAATACCAACAAATCTGGATTTTTGAATCATATTCCTCCACATATGGAATTAATATATCTTTGTCTTGCCTTCATGCAACACAGCAACAGATGTTGAACATTTCTGCTTTTTAATAGGCCTCTGATCTTCAGAAGATCCTTTTCAAGAGTAGGCAGCAATATGTTTTTAAGCTACAGCTCATTTACAAGATTTTCTGTGATGAAGCTTGCTTTGCTAACGAAATCATCTCTTTTTCAGATGGTAGTTTGACTTCATGTCAAGATTAACATTAATTTGCATGGGGAAAAATACTTACTGTAATATTTAAAAGTTGCCTTTTAGTAGATTAAAATAAACATAGGATTAGGGTGCTGATCTATATTCAAAAGACTTTAATTGCTGCAGCTTAATTTAACTTTTTACAGATGTACTATTGAAATGACTAACCTTTTCTGGCTGTCTCCACTAATATGAAATTATTTCTTCATTTTCTGATTTTTAAAGTAAATATTTAATAAATTTGTTGAAAGGYTACTTTTTCTTAAAAATTTGGAGCAATTTCAGCAGAGGTATTTGCCAGGTTTCATCAATACACATAGACTGATTTGTGTGGTATCACCAAGCCAATACAGCTGGTTTATATTGGTTAGAGTACTAGAAAGCAGCTGGAATTTATTTGTGAATCTGACCTACCATTTATTAATAATTTATGTAGTGCAAAGCATGTATTACGTGGATGCACAGCAGTAGATAGATGYGTGCGCACAAACTTGCACACAGGTGTTACACAGATCATCTGTAATGTGGATAGAGAAATGAGAGATGCAGTGTGTGCTTCTCAGCTAGCTTGAATCAACTAAGCTCAGGAAAAAAGCCTAATAGAACTTTGCTGCATGCCTTTTCTCAAGATTAAGTTGAGGAAAGTGGTTTTGCCTCCATTAAATAGATAGATTTAGTGCATTGTACAAACATATATAAGTAGCAAGGGTTGACCTTATTTTTTGGACTTTATTTTTCACAAAGGTCTGTGCAAAGTGTGCATAAAAAATTCCATATTGAGAAAAGTTCATTAATGATAGAAAATTTTGAACTTACTGGCAGGATAGGGAAACTTGGTTTTCACATAAGTATTAAAATGTTATCAAACCATGTTGCTCTACTAACAGTGCTTTAAATGGTAGGATGTTAATTAGAGACTCTGAAGCAGATTCTCCAGTTCTTCCTGTCTTCTATAGTCATTTACATCCCTGAACAGAGACTGAAAAATGGTCAAAAAAAGGTCTAAGGAAGGGAAGGGAAGGGAATACACAACAACAAAAACAACAAAAAAGTGACCTACTGGACTATTTTAAATTTAAAAACTAGAAAACTAAAATTAACTAAGACATTTCATAACTCTTTCATTCTTTGATAAATTTTCGGATTTATGGATAATGATCTTGTTCTCTTTCAGTTTCAACATTTTTTCCATTGACACTGCATTGGAGTACCAAATCAGCTTCCACAGGTCATTTATACCTATATTACTGAGTAGATCCTGTAGATATGATCCCAAGTAAATGTCTTTATTAGAGGTATCTAATAAGATCCGTTATGAAAATTGGAATTTTGTGATATTTCTCCTTTTGCCCTATAATCACAGTCATCTTTTGATTTTAGTTTTCCATTGTATTCCATAAAGAAAATTACCAAAAGTAGGTAAAGTATGGAGAAGAAAAATAAATAAAACTTGACAATTTCCCAGGCTTAACTGAAAAGATAACAGTCCAAAATTGCTGGAATTTAAATTATTTTTCAAATTTTTTTTTTCAAAGATTTGCATGAATCTGGTTTTCTTGTTTGGAAAATGTTATTCCCAATATAATATGACCAATACAGTTTCTTTTAGGCTTGCTAGCATTGGTGATCAGTTAAAAGGAAAACAATTTCAGAAAATAGTCTGAAAGGCAGAATTAGGATTAAAACTAGGCCTGACCTTTCAGAAGGTCCTGGACCAGGACCTCTTTACTTAAGCACTGTGAAAACAGTTATTCACTGGAGCAATAAATCCAAATCTGGGAGAGCAGAATAAAGCTTTTTGTTACTGCTGTGCATACAATGAGCCTTCTATAGAAGCGTATGCAGCAGACAGATAGCTAGGACCTGGGAGGTTAGTTAGGATCTTGCTCTAATTCCTAGGCTTCCCATACATTAAAAAGTCTTAACAGAGAATTAAATAATACTCARGTGATAATTATAACGACCTACTTTACCTTCCTGCAGAAGGCAATAAAAGAGAATCTATACTTACAAAGTTTCTACAGTGGTGTGTAAAATCTTATTTGCCTTTATTAACAACTGCTTAAGGCTAATTTCTCTGCAGACATCATAATTTTATCCATTCTTCATGCTGTGCTTTCATCAGGTTACATTTAGAGCTTGGAAAACCTCATCGATGGAAGGGGCATGAGGTCGCTGCTTTGATTGTTTTTGATAGAATGCCTCAATTAGGTCACCCCCAAAAAAAGTGTGTTTTAATAACCTGTGTCATTACTGAACAAGAGGGATTTAAATTCTACTATAAAGAGGCTTCTCCAACATCAGACATCTGTTCTAAAACTTAGTGTAGCCATATATTCACTGAATTGCATGTGCAAATTTGATTAGTTGGACCTTCCAGGAATGATTTCTAGCTGATTAACCCAGGGACCTTATGTTCAAATATTGGTGTTGTATAAATTGACCAAAATCCTACCTACTGTCAGATAYTGGAGCCTGTAATTGCAAGGTACATAGAAGCTGAAAGAATCTTAATCTAATGACAAACATAAGATAGTATTCCTGGTGTTACCTTATTAGCTGAGCCTGGCCARTTAATTCTTATTATGATATCCTCAGGAAATGAGTCTGAATTTCATCAACTTCCTTTCCCCAAACTTCTGTCCTATGACASTCCTGCATTGCGTTTTATTAACTTTCTGAGCTTTTTATTCTGTTTCTTAAAGCGAAAAGGTGACCTTAGTACTAATTGCTGTTAATGGTGCGGTATGTTGGTTTTTTTTTAATTGCCAAGGAAACATAAATAGCAAAATATGTGGCATTTTAATGCATCCCTGTGCAATCCAGAACAATAGGGCCCTAATGTGCCATACAAATTTAAAGAAAGATCACTGGGTAATGTGCTACATATGGAGATCCTAAAAGAAAAGGTTACTATAGAGAATAATTAAAAAGGCCTTTTAAAAATTATTTTTGCTGCTTAGGTATTAATTTTAGATGTAAATAGGGATTTACTTTTCCTTACCAGATGTATTGTCATTTTAGAGTCAGCTAATTTGTGTTTTGGGAGGCTATCATTAAAATATGTCTTAACTTCAGAGTGGTAGCCTCAGTTTTGATAGGTCTGTCCTATCCATATCTGCATATCTGCATCGTCTTCCTCTATAGAGAAGATCTGTGGCAGAAAAAGGAAAACAATTACCTCTATATCTTCTGTAGGACTTTGAAAATAAATGGATACTGACATGACCTTATTTTACTACCCAAATTGRTACTGCCTGACTTCTGAGGGACTTCACTGCAGCTCAGGCAACTTAAGGACAGAGTCACCTTTTGGAATTATTTGTTCTTGGTGAACAAAAAGTTCAGAGGACCATGGAGGGGAGTGCRGCTATGGCACGCGGGAAGCCGCATTAAGTTGGGAATGGGGTTGCTTTTTATTACCAGCAGAAGGACTGAGTAGGGAATGAAAAGAAAAATCATTATTTTCTTTTCTCAAGCAGGATGCCATATCCTTCATATTCCTAGTGGACTATGAAGGCAGAGGCCTATGTTGCTTAGTTTATCCTATGCTCAGTGAAAGGTGACAGCTTCCTATACAAGTCYGCTATGTTTAGACCAAAAATGAATTGTCCTTGGGTAATCAGTCAGATATAAGTAAACTTTTCTTATAAAAGCATATATGAACCAAAAATCAGTCCAACCGTGCTCTACCTTAAACCCATTCTAAGCAAATGGGAGGTGTTTTATGTATTTTAYCAATAAAGAAATGAAAGCTTAAAARAGAAGAGCTCATAGTCATTTAATTCTGAAATAATCTTGACCACAGAAAGATCTGCATGGCCACACAGTCTCATAGGGATCCAAACCTACAGGTAGGCTCCTTATTTGCAAAACTGAGCTGGTTATTTCCCCCCCCCCACATGCTCGTTTTCACAACACGGGTGAATCAAAAGCAGGTTTTTCTTGTGGAGTGGGGGAGAACAAAGCTGGGCTTTAGGAGCAGAAGGCCTTTCTTAGTAAGCGATGTTGAGAGAGAGCTCACAGGTGAATTTGTAATGTGGGTTATAGCTTACAGACTTGTTTTCTTTCTTCCTTCTGATGTAAGTCCTTTAGCTTTTTATAAGAGACCATTTTTTCTCTTTATTTTACTGAAAATAAGCTCCACTAGCATGAAATAGCCCCTGTTAAAGAGCTGTGTTTTAACTCAGTTTACACAACTTTTATGATACAGTGCATAGCCTTCAATACCTTCAAAACAAATATTAGAACTTTCCAAAGTATTACACAAGCAATTCTTCAAAAAAGAAAATGGAGCTTCATAGAACAGATGAAGAGAGACATTTGTTGGAACTGGTTTTCAAGAGATCTCCTGATCTTCAAATTTATCAAAATGGGAAGGAAAATCTCATGTTAGTTAAAAACAATAGAGGTTTTCCAATCTTTCTCTCTTTCATTTTGCCTTCCCTATCAAAATCCTTTTAATTGTTTATTACTGGCTTTAAAAAAAAMCCCCAAACTAAACCCATTTCTTCCTAATGAGTGAAGTCTTTAATTTATTATCCTTTAGATTTAATTCTTTTCTGGAATTGTCATCATATTCAGGAGCTGAAGAGAACACCACTTGTACTTAATACCCCATCATAAACTCACTTTCTAAAGTAAATATTACTGACATATTATTATGCATTATGTTCTTTACAGCTGCTGGCTGGCCAAGAATTTTTACAGCTGCATTATCTGTCTGGCAAAGAAATAGAAATTGTATTTCACCTTGGATTAATATCTCATTTTTCTCTCCAAGTCCTGCCACAGCATCCCGTCTGTTTACTTAACAGTGATGATGACCTGGTTTATAGGTGTTTTTTGCTTTATGTGTTGGTATCACAGAATCCTATGATGATATATGGGTTCAGATAATATGTACAACACTCTCACTTTTCTATTTAACCAACTGAAACATATTAAGACACATGCACTACACATACATGCACTCACATTGTCTTGACTGATTTAAGGCTAGTTAAAATAATATTTTATTTATAATTTATAAAAATGTATATAAATTATAATAATTTATAGTTAAAATAATTTAATATTTTTACAAATCCAGAAAACAAAATTATTCTTTTGAATATTTTTTCCATTTCTGTGACAAATTAAGAGTTGTAGATTTTTCTTTCAATCCTATTATTCATGAAACATTATTAAAGGAATAGAGGATTGAAAAAGTGTGTCATCATTCTCTATTCAAAATACTTTATTTTCTTCTGTGTTCTCTAAMCTGCAAAAAGTAAGGTTTTAGAGCAAGGCCCCCCCCTCTCCAAAATATATCTTTTCATAACTGTAAAGAAAGCAAATAAGACTAAGGCTCTGAGGTTGCTGTAAGAAGATGACAAATCTGTGGGAGGCTTACCACTGATTTAAGAACATTCAAGGGATGTAAGCTTTTTAGATATTAATATATTATTTTCAGAAATCATATGGGTAAGACAAGTCAGAAAAAGATTAGTGCTCAGAGATACAAGCAGTCTAGAATAGGCGGAAGATAAAGTTTTAAAAGTTCCCCAAATGTCATTATCTTCGTAAGTAAATGTGTTTCCCTTGCCCTTCAAGTTTATTTTGATCACAATGCTAACAAATAGTTAATCACAGCAAATGTTCAATCCCTCTCAGTACAGGAATTGCAAAAGCAGCACTTCTAAGTCAGCTGAGAAAGCCAGAGAAAGCAGAACCGCCTGGATGGGCTAACTATGGCTAGAAAATCTGGGAACAATTCCCAGCTGCAGAGTCCAGATGAATACTCTCGCTAATTTAAATCGGGGTAAAAGGTTAGTGGGCACTGTTTCCTGCTTTACACCAAAAAGAAACGCAGCAGAGGGAAGATTAATCTGTATGCAGCAAGTAAGCAGCCAGGAATGGGTAACCAGGAGTCAGTTTGTGAGATGGCTTCGTGTGTGTTGGCTATATGTCTTATGTCTGTGACATGAGACATGTAAAATGCAGTGGCATACATGTAACATATAACCAGGACTATGAAGAAGTAGCTATAATTTCTGACTGTGATATTTCTGATTTCAGTGATCACCATGGCATTCCATTAATTTAGCAGGTTTATTGTAAGAGCACAGAGATGATGTGGTCTTACCTATAGATAGCAATAGCAAAAACTTCAGCAAGTCAAACAATGATTGAACAAACTGTACTTAAATTTCAACTTACTAGACAACTAGCAGCACAGGGCCTTAAATGCAAAAGCAACATTCCACCACACAGTGTATAGGGAATAAGCCATATACAGCCTTGTTGTGCTGCAAGACATGGGGCTTTCTCCATGGTGAGCTCAGCACACGTGTGACACACACACCTCTGTGACCACGTCTTCTGCTCCCTGTGCTGACACTGTGGGACGTGCAAAGAACATTTGCACAATGCAGATGGGATAGCAGAGAATGTAAATCTGAATATTTTCTTTTCTGTATAAGCCAGTCGATTTGGAATTGTTTGGCTTGTTCAGTTATGATAATGGAGTCGGGAGATTAGCAGAGAAGCTGAAATCGAAAACCTGGCTGTGTATGCTTGATCAATAATAAACTGGATGGATCAGAGGCTGGATGTAAGATAGAAGCAAAAAAAAATKATGTGCAAAAATATTTTGGAGAACTTTAAAAAAAATGTGGGGTGGGAATTTGCATCTGTTTGGTGCTTAGAGCTTTCTGGCCCATTAGGATAAGTAAATATGGGATTTGTGTCTTCAGTAATGGCTCCAATTCACAGTGGTTTCGGAGTTTTTTCTGCTGGCCTGGTGCCACAGCTTAATATTCAGATAGACAATGTATGGGAGAACAGGATGCTTCTAAGCTTACAACACACTTGTGAAACTTGTAGAAATAATAAGCTCCATGGTGAGGCTAGCGCACAGTTCCTGTGTAATGAGTTGAAAGCCAGGCCTGAGTTTCCATCCCTGCAAGGTAACCCTCCCTATTTGTTAGTACTGAAAGTTCAGGTGTGCCTGCCTGCATACTGCCCCAGCTCACGCTGATCCATGTGGGCTGGTCACTTCTTTCACACAAACTTGGACTTGGACACAGCCGAATGCCACCACTCCTGTTATTCGAAACTGGCAGGAATAGCTGACAGCCCTGAGGGCTGCGCTGCCATCCAGAGGGACCTGGACAGACTGGACAGCTGGGTGGCGAGTAACCTCATGAAGTTCAACAAGGGCAAGTGTAGGGTCCTGCACCTGGGGAGGAATAACCCTAGACACGCCTACAGGCTGGGGAACCGACCTCCTGGAGAGCAGCCCTGCAGAGAGGGACCTGGGCGTCATGGTGGACGACAAGTTGACCATGAGGCAGCAGTGTGCCTTCGTGGCCAAGAAGGCCAATGGGATCCTGGGGTGCATTAAGCAGAGCATCTGCAGCAGGTCGAGAGAGGTGATTCTGCCCCTCTACTCAGCCCTGGTGAGGCCGCACCTCGAGTCCTGTGTGCAGTTCTGGGCTCCCCAGTGCAGGAGGGACGTGGAGTTCAGCGCAGAGCCACGAAGATGATTAGGGGTCTGGAACATCTGCCCTATGAGGAAAGGCTGAGGGAGCTGGGCCTGTTCAGCCTGGAGAAGAGAAGGCTGAGAGGGGACCTGATTAATGTGTACAAATACCTCAAGAGAGGGAGTGAGGAGGATGGGGCTGGCCACTTCTCAGTGGTGGCCAGTGAAAGAACTAGAGGAAATGGCCCCAAATTGATGCACCAGAAGTTTCACAGGAACTTGCGAAGGAATTTCTTAACAGTGAGGGTGACAAAGCACTGGAACAGGCTGCCCAGAGAGGTGGTGGAGTCTCCTTCTCTGGAGATCTTCAAAACCCACCTGGACATCCTGTGCCACATGCTCTAGGATACCCTGTGTGTGCAAGGGGTTGGACTAGATGACCTCTGGAGGTCCCTTCCAACCTTAAGCATTCTTTGATTCTATGATTCAATTTCATCTCAGAATTCAATGCCAGTCAAGAGGACATCCTGCCTTGCTCAGCAGCAGACATGGGGACAATATCTGACACGGCAGCAGCTAACCGTGGGATTTTTCTTTCCTGTGCTGAAGTACTGGTTTGGTGATCAGAGTTTGATCTGACAGGAGAGCTGCTATTCCTAATTTATTTACCTTTTTATGTTTGAGGAGGAGGAATATCATGGGGAGTACAACACATGTCAGTGTTGTCAGACGTTACGTGGGAGCTGTCAGAGCCTGGACTGATGTACAAGCTCTACCTGCTCGTGTTTGCCCTTCCAAGCTGCTGAGCACGTGCAGGTAAGACAGCTTGTTGGTAATTTTTATTTGATGCTTTCACTATTGGTAGCTGCTCTTCTTGAAAGTTCTGATAAGGAAGGATCCTGCTCGATGGAATTCCCAGGATCAGAACAATTCCCAATCTTTTCCTACTCTCTTGTGAACTCAGAAGTAGCTCTTTAGGTTTTAATTTTTTAAGCTCCTCTGAAAAGCTCTCAACAAAGCAATAAAACCAAGGAAATTAAGAGTGCAAATGGCATTGCACTTAACCAGGGTGTTGCTCTTTCTCTTTTCAACACAGTTTTTCTGGCATAGACATGTCTTAAATCTCACTTTACCCCCAAAAGCACATCCTTTTTTGAAGACTCCTGTGTGAAAATAACTGCAACTATGTGTTCAGGGAGCTGTGACCATGACACTGCAGCTGTTTCAAGGTACGTGGTCGGAATTCCTATGTCAACAATTGCTTGTAATTTTACTGTACAAAATCAGATGAAACTTTAAACATAAACTATGATGTGACAAGATCTATTTCTCTATTTTTAGTGAAAAGTAGCAAGAAGGAAGACCAAGAACACTTTTTGAAGAAAATAGATGAAAAAGTCTTACACAGGAAAGCCCAACTCCCTTGTTGGCTGCCCAGTCTGAGTTTTGAGATGTAATGCATTTATTATGGTGAATGAGTGGATTATATTCCTGAATGCTGAAGGAAAGCGTATTCAACCTTTAGAAATTCGTTTCAGACACCAAMTATTACAGAAAGATTTCAACTTATTATTTCAAGACTATTTTATCAGTATTGTCAGCCTTAAGAAACCCTAGACCTTAGAGGAAACATTGATTCATCCATTTCTTCTAAAATATTTTGAAATAGTTTTCTATTACGGTAGGGTATAATTAGGAACAGAATTTCCCTTTTCTTTTTTTCATCCYCCACTATAGGCATTTTCTTTCTATTCCTCTCAGCACCTGGTTCAACTCTTAGATTACCAAAGCAGAGCAGAGAGTGAATGAGCTGCAGTGCTGACTATTCATTTCTCTATCAAAAAACTACAGCATTGATTATACTAATCTAAGATCATACTAGCCTCGCTGAAAATCACTTTTCTTTCAAAGGTTCTGCTGCATCTCTGCATCTCTTCAAGGAGTCATGCCAGCCTTGTGGTTTCTGTGAGCTCATGTTTTCAATTTCATATCACCTGTGAAGCTCTCTGGCAATCCCTGCATGTAACAAGTTTGCATCTTTGAAGCACGGGCAGGAAAGTGGTGAAAAATGTGGGCATTTGTAAACCAAGCATTTGCAGCTCTATAGAAAAATTCATCGAGTCTCTGTGTTGGTTCTAATAACAATGTATAATGGAAACTTCTAATAACAATGTATAATGAAAACTTAAGTGGAAGCATTCATAGAAAATATTAACAACAGAAGAGAATAAATGAAGTCCCAGTTTCTGTTCAGGGAACTGGCAGAATCAGGCACTACACTACACTGCACTACACACCACACTAAAATGAAATAGACCAAACTTTATCCAGAGTTACAGACTTCACAGTACAAAATGGAAATTTTATGCCATCTCCATAACCTTAATTCAGTCTTAATTTATTAGTATTTACTTAGCAGTTTAAGTTTCCTTCCTTCAGGTACATAAAAAAGCAGAGCATTGGTATTATGCTTTCCAGGGCACGATTTGGTCTTGAAATGTGTCATTCTCTCCTTACAGAAACAATGTTGTCTTTCATTTCTTAAAACCTAGTTAAGGCACTAGTTTTAATCTTTCATTATAGTTGGCAGTATCTTGGCCTGATCGTGGTTCCATGAAAGCACCTAACCAAGTAATTTCACCGAAGGAAAAGTAACATAAGGATATGTTTACAGTTAAGCACAAGTTAAACACTTTGTTGGAAAYGCATGAATCTACATGTATGCTGAAGGGCTTTGCTGAATACAACCAACATAATGAATACATGTAAAGGTAACAGAATCTAAGGAAAAATCCTTAGCCATGCTGAAGTGACATTCCTAAGAGGACTCTAAGGACTTCAAGGAGCAAAATTAAATTCTAAGCCTAGCAAATTTGAGTGAGATTCATGTAAGCGTGCCACTTTTTTTTCTTTTTTCTTTTTAAGTCTCTTTAGGTGTAAGCTGCTATATGCATATAGATGTTCATCTGAGTTGAAATTTAGTGTTTCTTATCTTTAAGGACGTCAGAATAGGGGGGAAAAATGGTCTTATTCCTACAAAATCTTTTCAAATGATCTTTTATTAACAATGATAACAAATGCAACAAATTTAGATGAAAAACTCACATATTTCAAAATCCATTTTCACATTGAAGCAGAGATTAAAAACTTACCCTTAGGCCTTACTTTCATTAAATGATTTTTTCTGTAATATTCATAGGAGGTGCTGACAGCATATAACTTTAGACCAAAATAATCTGAATGCAGCACAAGCATACTGCTGTTAGTCTGACCCTGTATCTGTCTCAAAAGTAGTTGAGTTTTTACTGGAGAAGCACCCACTTTTTCTTGGTTGAACCTTTGTTTTATGGTTCAGTCACTTTCTGCAACTATTTTTACTCTGAGACACTAAGATTTCCAGATAGATAACTACAATGTCCACAGAACCACAGAGTTTGTTTAAAGTAATACAGAGAACACCTCATCAGCTTCACAATTCAAGCATTCAGGTTAGCCTTGTGTTCAGCTTTGCTCCTTTCTATTCCTCTTGCTTTTTTTCTTCCCGGAGGAAAAAGCAGAAATACATTGTTCTACAGTAACTTTGTGCCAGAAACTACTTTTAAATAACAATAATAAAAACTATAGCTTTATGTTGTCAGTAAATATTCTATTCTTTTATTAGTTCCTGTGATAGCATAATGAGATCAAACAAAACATTCAAGCATATTGATCACTGAGAAGAGAGTGGACAAAATGAATTAATCCATAACCATATATATAAAAACTCATTAGTATCAGAAAGGGAAGTGCAAATATGTATGACATAGAAATTATTTCTGGCATGGTGGCCAGGTACTGCCTTTTTGGGCCAGTTGGCTGCTCTCTAGTCATCAGTCCTGTGAACAATACGGGCTTGGCAGGAGCTGTGATTTCTTTTCTTTAAGAAATGTTCACTTGTAAGAAGAGGTTAACGTATGTCATTTACTTGAATTTAAGAATATGATGTTGCTACTATATAAAGGACTTATACATTAGATTCATGAACATGAATCTTGAATGTTAATATATGTGTGTGTGTGTGAGGCTAAATAGACTGATGCTTTATATTCTACCAATCAAGTTTCATCAGAGACCTAAGCTTAGTCTGTAGACAGGTTTGGATATGTCAAAATCACACATCATTCCYGGTTAGCATTCAAATGTAGAAATGCACAAGTTTCTCTATATGCATAGAAGCAGAGATGTAGACCTTCCCCTGCAACATATCACCCTAGCATTTTGTATGGATATTTGTCAGTTTATGGGGTGCAAATATACTCTAATTGTCTTGGCTTAAAAAGATTTTAGTTTAAAAATGATACTTAGAGATGAAATCTGGCTAGGATGTAATTAAATTTTCATTTTACATGGAATATAGGCATATAGAAGATGATGCTGTGATGACTAGAAATGCTCATTTTCATGGAAGGAAATATTTGATTAGGATCTTTTGGGTAACACTCAATCTGATTACTGCATATTGTCTCATCAAGATAGCAATTTTTTCAATTCATCACTTTATGTTTGTTACATTATTTGCATACAGTTTAAGTTGCCGTATAAGTTGCTATTTAAGTCGCTCTTGTTTGCTTTCCGGAACAATTTATATCAGATATAGATGATAATCAGGAAATGTGTGGGGTTTTTTGGCATTTARTAGTAAGCTCTTGGTTACTTAACCATCAGCACCAGGTGATTAGTATAAATGGTGAACCTGTATTGTGGCGATGAACAGACTTTATCAATAGTCAGTAAGACAATGGATCTGCCTTAGACGTGCAAATGCTATCACTTAAAATTGTTATGAGATAGAGTGTTTTACTGCCTTGAAAATTTTGCATCATCCCCTGAAGACAGATATTTTCTTTAGTCATGTTTATAGCTTGAGAGATCAGATATTCTATCATTTCCTGACTTCTCTTTTCAATGGGCAGAGATTTTCTGACAGAAAAATTGACCCAGTATACTAGATTTTCAGAAAGAAGCATATAAGAAACAAAACTCAGAAAATTTAATAAAGAGTCCATGAGGATTTTCAATTGCAAATTTCAAAATGCACTGCATTTATTATTTGATGAACAAGTAGAAAAAAAATCGATAGCTGAAAATTTGCATACAAATGCATTAATTCTTGGCTACCTCTTACCTAATCTGCACTCCAGAAACTAGACAGAGTGCTGTCTCAGCTGAGCCACAGGCTCAGGCAGCTCAGGCTGCTTTATACACATCAGCACTGAAGTCAGCATAAAACACCCCACTCATTTTGACTCCAAAATTTACAACTAGGGTTCATTCAAAAAAGAAATGCAATACTTTTTACCTTTCTGAACTTGTTGAATTCAGAACCCACACTTGCCTGCCACCTACTAAACCATTTTTGTTCCTTCCTT
>PTEX01000004.1:9203093-9312802 GCA_003342815.1 Eudromia elegans | reverse complement strand
TTGTTTGTTTGTTTGTTTTAAGTTCAATAGCTTCTTATGCAAAATTCATATACAAGCAAAGAACTAGCATCCAGGACACTGTCTAAATTCAACATAAAACAATAAAGAATTGCCTAATCACAGATAAATACTATGTCATTATTCTTAATGACCATTCCCTCTACTGAATAAAAAATGACCATAGCCAATGGCARTCATCAAAACAGGACTCCTCCATCACACAATTATTATAAAGTGATTTTATTGTATTATATTTTCTCTCAAATGTGTGAGTTGAGCAATAGTCATTTTAAATCTTTGATGATGTTGAAATAAAACTGCAGAACTACATTGAAATGTTCCTTGAAATAAAGTATTTCTTACCCCAAATTTGTTTTCATAACACAAAATAAACACTTCATGATAAATATTTTCTGTGGAAATTTTCTTTTTGCCATCATTAAATGTTAGCTGACATCTGATAGTGGCAGGASAAAGGTTGCACCTATGGCACAGCATTGATCCTGCAGCCTGTCAATAAGAGATGTCTTAAAGAAAACTTTAACTGGTTTGGCRAAGTGCTCTGGGAAAGCTGCAAATGCAATGGGTGAACTGACTGTAAAGACCAACTTGGCCGTGATGACTTCAAATCCTTTCTAAAAGGACAAGTTCGTCTTTATTTGAGCTCAAATATTAGCAGTGGTTACAAGATTTCTTTCAGTTATGTTTGCTTCCAAAATGGGAAATGGACCTGCTGCTCAGGGCAGAGGCGTGTTAAATATGTCTAGGGCATATTAGGAAAAAATCTGTTTGATTATTTGATTGTTCTGCCAAAAGGAATAGTTTGAATTTACCAACTCATTTGAAACCCTCTAGGTGATGTGCTGCTTGTTTGTGCACTGAATAAAATGACCTGATAGACATGCAACTCAAGAAAACTACTTTTAACACAGTGATTAACCCTGTTAGGATGCTTGTTCATATGCTTACTTGCTACAATGTCAAAAGTGCTGAAATGAAAACAGGGGGATATTGCATCATGTTGCAAAAGCAGCAGATCTTGTGTGCAAATTTTGGCAAAGAACTCATCTATTGACCTTGAAAAGTGGCAAGATCTCATTTCCAGCACAGTGCAGAGTGGTAAATTTAAATTCCTATTTCAGTACCAAGACAAACATCAAAGTTTTAAGGTAGATCTCCTAGGATGTGCTAGTGCACAAAGCCTTTACCTCTGACTAGCCACAGCAATTTATGTTACTGCTGGTAAGCTTATCTGAGGAACAAAATGGGAATTTTAATAGAATAAGGAATAAAAAAGGAATAAATCTAGGAAAAGGCTTGTATGTGTACTCATCTTTACCTGTCATTTATGCAGTACATCTTCATAAATGGGGCACTTTCACATCAGTTCAAGGATCTGTTCTACTTATTTTTTCCTTCAAGATATGAGTGTATTTTGGCCACTATAGGGAAAAAATCCTGCTATTTTTAGTGAATGGAGCTTTCTCTMCGAGCCTCTTACTGCTTTCCACAATATTCATAGATTATTGACTCTTTTTCTTTTAAGATAAATAAATTGTCAGCTCAGATCTTTGTTCTAAAAGAGCAGCTGGTGTGCTGTTCATGATTTTTGCATATCAGCACCGTCCTGTATTGATGGTATTTTAAGAAATTCTCATTGGTATATGTTGATTGGATGAATCTGCTGCTTGATTCCTTTTCCAAGAATGTATAGTAGCAGTAAGCACTGCCAGGAATGCCATAGGCAAGAGCACAGCAGAGCTAGGAACTTCTGAGGAGGACTGTATTAAGGCAATTCTCTTCCATTTGCACCATGAAACTGAAATGAAGAGAAGGGCATCTAAAATAATCAAAGGATTGAGAAATGAGATCTGTAAGCCATGTTAAGGCAGATAAACATGCATGCTCTTCAGAAAAGCCAGTTGAGTGGGAAGACATGGAACATGAAAGCATTTTACATTGAAACAGTGCATATAAATAGATATTCTAAGAAGAAAGATCTTGATTTCATTAACTAGCTAACAAAAAAGGAAATGAGACCAAAGTCTGCAGAGCTACTCAGGTAGTTCTATTAAAAGTAGAATTTTATTCAATGAAAAAAAGATAGCTTATAACATGTAAGATAAAACACTAATGATTATTTCATATACATAAATTTACATATATGTACACATATATGTCTAAATAAGTAGATACATATATATACATTTTGACTTCCTAGGAATGCATTTTATTAAATTTTTTGCATTGCTTTAAATATATTTCTTGCAGAAAGAAAAAAATCTGCCTTCTCYGCATAACTTATTTAAAAAATTGTCACTCCTTGCCAGTATTTCAAAGGTTTCTTTTTTTACTCGATTAATATCACTCATCAAAGACAATTTGTTGATGCTTGTAAAACGTTTTGAGGTGTGAATGGAATAAGCATAATAAGTATTTGGTAATATTATTAATGTAGATTGGTAAAGCCTATATACCTTAATCTCAGAGTTTATGCATTTTGATAACATTTTCTCCATTACATTTGGTGCAGTCCGATGTCATCCCAATATGTCAGATTAACATTTGACCATCAAATTCTTTTCAATGTATTTAGATTTTACTGAAAGAGGAAAAGGCAAATCTTAATCTTACAGTTTTGATATGGTAGGTTAGCTTTTACAATGTTTTATAATGTTCACAATTTAACCTGCAGAATAAATCTGTCAGTTACAAACTTGAACTCACTTCTAGTTTATTTACTTTAAAGGCTTGTGATTGACTGCAATTTTTATAGAATTTATTTAACTAAGGAATTATTGGGTATTGTTTATAATTCATGAACGGTTCGTAAACACTTTCTTTTACGTATTTCATATCTCAGATTTCAGCATCGATTGAATGTATATGATAACTTATGTTATGATGCAATGAATAAAAGTTTCATTTTCTTAACTGGAGCCATAGTCTTTGCTCTCTACGAATGTCTCCCAATATTACCTGAAATGAAGCTTTTATTTCTCACATGTACATCAATGAATAAGATAAATATCTTCTAATAAATGAGTTGTGCTGGGATATAAGTAGAGTCCCTTCTAGTAGATCCCAAGTGACAACCAACAATCYACACTGTACATACTAGAATTATAAATATGAAAGTCTTATATAGAAGAAAAAAAAATCAGTATTTTATGTGAGTAAAACCATAACAATCTCTGTAAGAATACATGTGAAATTTTTGTAGATATTTTCTTGGGCAGCTTCCAGTATTTTAGCTGATGCTGCCTGAAAGGATTTCAACTGGTTTAGACGAAAATATCCAGAGCTGGTTCTTTATGTAAATTTTCCTATTGGAAGAGAGTGTGAAGCAGTGACAGCATTGTTTGTCAATGTCCTCCAGTGATTGTTAGCGATGCATTCTCGCACATATTGTTTCAGACAAAAAATTAGTATTTTGCATTAGCAGAGGATAATTAGGCAATAAGATACAAAAGAGAGTAGGGTTATCATGAGATAAACACACACATGGGGTGTTATGAGGCACAGCCAAGTATCTGCAATCCCTCCAGGGTATGATTATCTCGTGATAACCGCACACCCTGGAGTTGCCTTATTGCTATTATAAAATATCTTTATTATAGGAAGAAATGCGCATTTTTGTGCTGAAAGAAGACGAAGGTGGCAATTTAGAATGCTGAACAGCAGTTTCAGCTGAGCTGTGTGGTTTACATAGATTAATCTATCCCATTGGAATGTTTCCTCAGCCAAAAAAATGTTCCCTAAATCCAAGCAGTCATAATCTGTAGTGATGTGCAGCTATTTGGAGTATTTGAGAAATTCCCTCCTCAGTTCTTAGGCTGTTCATTTGACTGCAAGGTATGCACACAGCCATATGAAGAGATAGAGAAGTGTTAAGAGGACGGTGAGCATTCTGAGTGTTTGATAATATTTCTAAAATCTGGGTTCTGCGTTTTTACTTTTATGCAAAGCCTGTGTAAACTCTGGAAGGCCTCAGAGAGTTGAATAATGCATCTAAAGCTAATTGAAAACTATCAGGAGAGAAAAGTTGCAAAGTACAAACAATGTCAATAGCACTGTAAAAGCTGGGAAAGTGATGAGCCAGAGGAAAGTCCGTTCCAAGCAGCACAGTTGCTTTTCTACCAAGCATGCAGAGGTGATGTAGTAAAGGCTAAAGGCAGCTGCATAGAGACAGGTCTCTTTGTACCCAAGTGGAGCCTTGTCACTGTCTGCTCTGAACCAAGATTTTACAAAGAGAACATTTACCATCAGTCCTGCACTTCTACCCATAACTGTTTTATCCTCACAAAGTCCCCTCTGAGTTGATGGTCTGGCTGTGTCTCTTTGGGGACACCTTTTGAGAATCAAAACAATTCGGTCAGGTTCACAGTAGATAAAAACTTTTTGGAAAAATTAACATAAAGGAAAAAAATCTTGACTCTGAAAATAGACATAGAAATGCTTTTTTTTTAGGTTACGCACCAATAATTATTCTTAAAGATTTCTTCATTCTACTATCCCTTTAAGGAAACCATTTTATATTCCAGAACAATGAAGGAAATTCAGGCAGTATTCCATTTCTGTAAGTTTCTATTATTACTGAACAAATCTTAGGAAGAAATCAACATTGAAATAGCTTATAAATTATGTGTTAAAATATAATCAATATTTGTATTCATGTTTGGGCATAAAAACCCACAAAGAAAGCTTAGTAAAATTTATTTCTGCTTAGAAACTTGTACCGTGGCCTTCAAAATGTGTCAGCTTTAATTTAAGATTGGTGTTTAATATGGAATATGGAGATCAATGCRATTGATTTGATTGAATAAAAAAGTCCTTGTAAGGATATATGGTGCACATTTTTAAATGCAACAAGCCCAATAATTGGTTTAAATGTAAAAATAAATTGTGTCTAGAGATATCTATCCCAGCCAGGGGTGATGCTTTATTGGTTTTTGCATTTCACTAACTGATGTGCTTTCATGTAAAATCAATATCGTGCAGTCAAATATATTTTGCTTTGTTATGTAGTAGGTTCAGTTAGGTAAAAAATAATTTTAAATAAAAGATACCAAATCTTTATTTTACAATAAGCCTACTGTGAAAAAAAGAAGGGAAAAATTAAAGAGACACTTTTAGATTCCTAAATATTCTATAGAGTCCTTTGCATAATGTATAGATTTTTCATGTGCTTCTCCAGCATTTTAGTTTGCTAACTCTCAGCCTTTTAATTAAGTCCCTAGCCATTCCTCTGGAAGTAATTGCCATCTGTGGAATATTAGATATTTTAAGTGATGCATACATACCTGCTTAGCAGAGCTATATAAAACTACACAGAATACTTCTACATATACTGATGTCTTCACTTGTTTTCCATTGCCATGATGAAGAAATTTGTTTTTCCATTTGGTTAATTTTGACACTTATAATACAAATGAAAGGCAGTTTTTGTAGGAAAAAAACCACAACACATGCAACTTTTATTTTCTTAGAATTATGTCTTCCTCACCATGGAATTTGGCATATCATGCTTTATCCCATTTTGAAAGTTATCTAAAAGATCAGAGAAACTCAGTCACTACAGGATATTTCAGCAAAGATAAAATACTGGACAAAAGAATTCAAATGGATGTAATCAGTTCAAAWGGGTACAGTCAATATGGTTAGGTTAAAATGGCAGGAAATATTGGCCATTTTCTGAAAATTTGCACATACATATAATCAATAACCAGAAGAGATTATTTGAAAAAGCTATTAATATCAACCAAGGAAATTTTATTTCAAAGAATTATTTCTGTGTTCTTTCATGATGTACAGTTGAAGAGGCCCACGAAGAGAAGGCATTCTTGCATGTGCGATGCCAGGGAAACAGACTTTTAATGTCATTTTGTCCTCCAAACCCCAAATTACAGTGCTCTATTTTGTTCTTATTTTCCTTACTTCAGGATGCTGACTATTTTTCTCTGTGGTCTTGAGGAAGTAGGTACAATTTGGTGGTGCACTTTGCAAAGCTGCAATTATTGTTGAAATCGTACATTTTCATTTTCAGTAGTTTCTGTTCTATAAAGTTCGCATGCAGAGAGTTTTTGTTTCTTAGTACTTCTTTGAACCCTGCAATTCTGAAACACTCAAAAGGTTAAAAAAATAATAGATATAGAAAGTAAATATACATACAGTTTATTGAATTCAACAGAGCAGAGAATTTTTCTGGACTAGTGATTTCATTGACCAGTTTTACACTTTTTAGTCATGCCTTAAAACAATTGAGCACATGCCATAAACATCGAGTCACTGGAAAATGAAATTTGGTGAACCGTTCAAAACCTAACTGCACTAATATGTTAGAATATTATAGCTTCAGAATGTGTGCAGTGAATTCTAAGGCAGCTTGCATGCCATTTTGGTCAACAATGTTTTGAAAGACATTTGCATAAAGATACAGATTTTTTTCAAACCAAAGATTACTAGGACACAGAGTGCTATTTTCAGAAAAACTTTTGCTAAAGAAAAAGATAATTTCAGGAGAAATAGGCCTCAATCGGTTTGAATTAAACCCTTAACAATCTTTAGGCCTATTTGGATAAGGATGCATTATTTGACCATTTATACCATTCAAGATAGTTGACATGTACGATTAATTTTCTTTGTAAGCAGGAAACTGTATTCTTAGTCAAATTACCATTTTCCCTCTTGTTTTAGTTTGCAGATGGCAGACTCAGACACTAAGTAGAAAACCTAGTTTGATGTAGACAACAGTAACTAGACACAAGAATATTTGAATAGATGTCATGGAAAAAAGAAAGCATTACAAATTATAATACTTCCTCTAAAAGATAAACTCTTTCAAAACATTGTAGAATATAATTCAATAGGAAGATTTCTCCAGAGAATTAAGATTTCTGGAGTAACTTCTTAAAACCAATAACGTAACAAAATTTGTAGGGCTCTATGGGAAAGCTAATCACTGAGAGGAAGAACAACGAACCTACGAGGGAATTTTAAAAGTCATTTTCTTTTGTGTTTTGTAKTACTTTATTCAGCTGTTTTCCCTTTGTTTGAGGTCCTTTAAGTTACATACTTGTACAGTACCTCCTGTACTGCATGGGCATTACTCCAGAAAGGGGGCAGGAGAGTTGATTCTAAGGCACAGCTATAGCATAGAAATAATTTTATTAATTTATTTGGAGTGAGGCCCATGCTGCATATTTTTCATATATCATAATATGATTACTGTAAAACCATAAAAAAAAAATCTTTCCAGATGAAATTCCATGGAGATTGTTTAACTATCACACCCAGCCAGAGCAAAAGGCAGCAGCAGAGGAATGCTGGGTTAAGGAGTATCTCTTATCACCCACATACGACATCAGCTGCTGGTACCAGCAGCCTCTACATCTCCCTCAGCAATTGCATTCCACAGAAAACATCTCAAGAAATACACTGTCTGTAACACACAAATTTTACTCGTGCTTTAACATGAAACGATGGCACTTTTAGCAACGACCTATTGGATTTCTTTGTTCACCACTTTGTGCATTTATAGTGTAAGAAGCAAGTCGACTCAGGTTAAAGAGCAAGCAGGACGAACAGGTCATATTCAATGTGTTGCAAAGTTGTTTGGCCCTATACTAGTGCATATGGTCCGTATGCGTTAAGCCCCCCATCAGAAATGTAAAAAGCTTCCTAAGAACAGTCTGTCCTGTTCTCCCATTGGAAGACAATTCCAGAAGTTCAAATTTCTGACAGATAGAAAACTCCTTCTGGTTTTTAGTCTATAAGGATTTTGGCATAGTCACCTACTCTTGCATGAGCATTAGTTCTCTTAATGCTTCTTTTGCCTCATTAATATGTGTGCCCCAATGTATTGGTAGAGAGCAATCATATTTCTTCAAAAGTTATGCTGAAAAGTGCTCTCCTGGGGCTGGCTTTCCGTTTCCCTGATCATTCTTGTATCATCTTCAGCCTGACAAATATCTTGCAGCTCAGGATTATATGCTATATTTTAGTGAAGATGAGGTCTGCTGCATTCTCTTTGTCTAGAACATAAGGGAACTTTTTAGATTATCCTAAAAGAATCTAGCTTTGATAAACCCCTGTTGCATTTTAACTCACTCTTTATTTCCATATTTTATCTTTTCCTTCAAAAATCTCTCACAGAATCTTTCTGACTACAAAAGTCAGACTTTAAAGTTTTTAATTGCTCCTGTCTTTTTCCCATTCTTAAATATAATCACATTACTATTTTACTTATTAGTTTTGCTTTAGAATACCAGACTTATATCTCACACACAGACTTTATGAAGTCTGAGGCATGGATGATCTGCTTCTTCTGAACAACATATGAAATATATGAAATTTCGTATATGAAATTCCGAGGAGAGGAACCTGTAAATTCATCAGAGTAAAAATTGTGTCTTACTGAGTAGAYCTACAGCACATTGCCAAAGGGTGATGAAGCTAAATTATGGCATCTGGTCAGTACTTCAGTACTATAATAGTACTATAATGTATTTTGCCACCAGAAGGATACACCATTGGTGGTAGATGCCACCAATATACTTTCATAGGTATAAGTTGTACATAAGGAATGATGGCCGGCAGAAATAAATCTTTTGCTATGCATGAAGGTGAAATGTGTATCTGACACCACTAAAAAAAAAAAAAGTCATTATATTGAACTAATCAGATGTGCATAACTCAGGAACTGTTCAGAAAATAATTTAATTAGTGTGCTTACAATAGTTTTAGTGAGAGGGAGTTATGGTAAATATAATATAATGTCTAATTTTCAGAACAGACCACCAGGCTCTGGATGTCTTTCATCAGCAGGAAAAATGCCGACACTGACCAGGGGAGAATTATGATCCTGGTCTTTTTGCTTTTGAAACATTTTTGTATTCAGATATTCTGTGATACTTGTCCAGTGGATTTGCAGAATTAAAGAATGTGYCTTCCTTTTAAAGGAAATGGCTAAGTTGTAACAGCAACGGGCTAAYTGATCTAGCTGATTGACTGGGAGGATTCTTCAGAACTATTGACCTAAGGAGGAGAGTTTCCTTTTCTGATTCTTTTAGCCAGGAAAAATCCCCTTGAGTGTATGCAGAGCKCAGTGGAAATACTGCTAAGAAACATGAGGAAAGTGTAATAGTTTGTAAATAAGGATTTGAAATATCAAAACACAGTTTTGTTTTCAAAGGCAATGAGCTCAGTATATCCATACTCTAAAGACGTCACTGGTGGTGAATAAGGGAGAAATTTAGTGAAGTGAAATGTAATAGGGCAAAGAACCTCCCAAACAGTAATTTCATCATATCATTAAAAGAGAGCCTGGCTTAGTCTAATCCTGGAGGCTGACTAATTCGGAACACAGAGGTATGCTTGTAACATATTTTCCTTGTGAAAATAAAATACATTTTTTTTAATGTTAGAGGTCTGATTTTGCCTTAATCTGTGATGTGTATTTTATGATATGCTGCTTCATAATCTATCCAGTTAGGCTTTGAGATTTCAAATCCTCTCTCTCCAAGCTCCTATGCAGTATTTTTTCCTAATATATCTAGAGAAGAAGGAAAGAAATCAGTGAACTTTGATGCCTTTATTGTGGTTTCTTTAGGTGAAAATAAAGTCAGCGTTAATTCTTAGGGCTACACAACTATAAATCATATTTACTAGAAAATCTGTTATTCTAAATAAGCCTGTGGAAGACATTTTTTCTGGCATATTGACAAAGGAATTTATATGAGAATGATTTCTAATTAATAAGATATTTTATATTTTATTTATATATGGTAGTTTTTCAACAGTGACCATCTGTTTATGGGTTATGTATTCAGTATTCACAACTGATCATTTCAACCATTTTGCTGTACATCACATGCTAAGTTTCCAATTAACAAATATAATTGACAAAGTTAATAAACAAATGGCAGAGATGACTTGACCCAAAATAATATTAGCTTTGATATATTATGATACAATATATTACTTGTTTGTTTAGCAAAAAAATATTTACCTTTCGTGTAAAAATGTATTTYATAGAAAGAAGGAATAAAACAAAAATGTACAACTGGACTAGTTAGACCAAATGTACATTCGACTATGTAACTGTAATTAGTGGGGATTTCACAGTCCTGTCAGTACAAAGGACACAGTGTAACATAGTTGTTGGCCACATTTATTTTAGAAATTTTCTTTCTCCTAACCCTACCATTCTTTCTCCTACTAATCGGTAGTGTGTTCTGATCAGTGTAGCTAAATTAAAATTATAGGGAAAATAAGTGCTTTTCTTCTTTTATCAAGGCAGAAATAATCATGAGAAAATCAGCAGAAACCACCCCCCGCTTTTCTCAATACTTTCAATACTCAATATTTTCCTGTTTTACTAGAGATATTTGCAGTAACATTGGTTTTATGAAGAACATAATTTTCTTGACGTGATCTATAGAACTAGATATCTCTTCACTTGGCAGTCATAAGATTGAGGTAAATCAGAGTCAGACCAAGCAAATCTCCAGCTATGTTTTTTCTTGTCTTATTGCCTCTACTGTTAGCTAGTCTGCCCTGCTCAAGAAAAATCTACTTTAAAATATACTTTTTCCTGGATTTTGTGTGAAGAGCTAGAAGCAGGCAGGAAGAAGTCCAAGTTTCATCTCCAAACCCACCCTGTGTTGCCTCCAGTGTACAGTTATTGCAAGTTAACCCGTATGAATATCATTAATTTTGAAGGAAGAGCCACATGGGGCTGAATCGCTCTCCTGAACTGTTGTGGTTCCCTTACTAGATGTCAAGATGCTGGACGAAATGAGTGCTCTAATTCACAGTGAAGGTTACGATCACAAGACAAAATGGAAATGATGATTTGACGCAGACAGATCCCTAATCTGCCACTGGCTGTGCAAAATTTCCTCCTCTTTTGTCAGCTGTCTCCATCTTGCTAGAAAATGAACTTCAGCATTTCAAGTCATTATTAGCTACAAATACCTGTAGCTGATAGAGCAACAAGGAGGAAGGTGGAAAACTCATGGTGGTTGGTGTCTGGGTGATTATGGCAGTGAAAATTATGAGCTCTGAATGGTGCCTTTATCAAGGTGACCAATATGACATTCATTTTTAGTGCTGGAATACACTACAAAACTGAAAATGCAAAATAAAAAAAAAAAATAGATCACATTTTAGAGGACATTTAATGAATACRTTAATGCATTTAAAAAATAATATTACAATTATGATCTTGTCTGAMTTCTTATAAAGACCAGACATTTTCATCCATTTCTTCTGTAGCAAACAGTAACCCACAGAGGCATTTTGATTTAAAGATTTTAAGAGATGGAAAATTTATTGAATCCTTTGGTAAACTGTTGTAATAGATAGTTGTCCACAACATCAAAAATTGCRTCTATTTCCAATTCGAAGTTGATTTCAACTTTCAATCATCASATGTTTAAAGTAAAGTTTAAAGTCCTATTTAGTACAGGCCATATACATWTGTGTTGTCTTTTAAGTCATTTCCATTGACCATGACTATTCCATTGTGGAAGTTTCCTTATAGRCTGGATAAATGAGAAAGTGAGTTGTAAACAAACACAAGAAAATGAACTGAATTACAGTTTGACACTTGCAAATATGCTTACCAGAGAAACAGCTCAATTGGCCAGGTTAGTCAACTAGGGAATCCAAATATTGCCTTAGGGTTGGAAGGAAATTATTATCCTGGAATATTTTTATGAATTATTTCCTTGAATACTATCTGACCATTATTTCATTTATTCGTTTAAGAGCTGTTCCACTATTCAGAAYTGATGTTTAAATCATTATGTTTTGGAACAAAACAGGCTTGAAATATTAATTTTGTCTTGCTTTAAACTAGCAAACACATACAGATTTGCAAATAGAAAATATGCAATAMTATAAATTGATTTTTGATAATTGATACATTGATAACATTCAGGAAATATTGAAAATATATAGGCTTGTACTGTTTAATGGTTTCTAACTAAAGCCTTGATGTTTTCAAGGTTGTAAAATCTTTATATATATATATGCATATATATATACTTGATAACAGGGAGAGGGAGAAGTAATTTTGCAGATTTCCTATATATGGTGAGGATGTCTGATCTAGAAGTCTTCCTAGATGATAGGTAAAAATATATTCCCAAATGTGTCCTTTACATTTAGCTTGGAATAAATCCTTCACAAAACAAACAAACAAACAAAAAAATACAATTCCTTCAATAAAATAAAATGTAGAAGTGGATTTAAGAGAGTGTAAGATAAAGTATTTGAGAATAACTAACCTTTCTATTTCCCTGCTGTAGAAGCTTTTAAAGGACAAAAAGGTTTCAGCAATACGACGTTTAGTTCCTCCTTGTCTGCTTTTAATAGACAGAATTGTTGAAGATTAATGTTTATCAGCTAATAAATTYGCAGGTGTACCACGTGGCCTATTCCCACAGTACTATAACTTACATGCATTCATTATCCCTGAGCCTGCTTGCTGGTTAACAAGGTCTCACTTTGTATTCTAAAGATTTCCYTCTTCATACACTGTTAGGTTCACTAAATTTTCCACCTTTTATTTAGTGTAGTGTCAGTCCCAGCCAGCTCACCTTGCAGTTGATATTTATTGCATTGAGTAATAGGATGTCCCTTAGCCCCTCCATATGGCCTTTGTTGTATGACAACAAAACCCAGCTCCAATCTCACCTGTATCACATCTATGGGTAWAAAGAAATTCCCAGATGCTTTACAGAAAAGGGAGGGTTCATGGAAGAGAACGTTCACCTTGAGACTTTATATGTTAAGTAAAATATGTCCCTATATGAACCATATTTAACATACAAATTGTGGATTAAGGAAGATTTTACTGTTAATATAGAACAAGGTATTTTTATTATCAATACATTAAAAGATTTGTATTGTTCTTTTATCCTCTCTAAAGTTAAGGTAAAACTAGTAACAAACTTTTTGTAAAGATAGCAGAATTCTGGCCTGTAATTTTTTTGTGTTAAAGGTTTATGTCTTCAAATTTTATGAAAACCTGGAATTCCATTTCCTTTTCTAAGCAATTAGTTGACATGGAGCTGTATCCCAACCGTGCACAGACATGCCAGTGACATTTGGAGGACAGAGTAATTCCATCTGGAAGAGAGATTTAGTTTTTTTTTTTTTTTCAGAGCAAGGCAGAACCGTGGACCCTATGATATGTATAAGGTCTTATGAAGAAAAGGTCCTCACGTTTTAGGTCTGACATCTCTCTATGAGTTTATGCATAGTAGATGTTTTTTAGATGAGGTGGTCAATGGTTCTATTTCACACATTTGAGTAGGAATCTYTCTTCAGTCTCCTTAGATGCAATGCACCAGCTGTTGCTGACTTACTAGCAAGTGATTCCTATGTGCTTCCTCCTCCTGCTGAGCTATCTGCCTCCGGTCATGAAAACAGATTCACTTCTTAGCAGATATATCACATTAACTTCTGTTGCTTGGCTGAGTCATTATGTAATAAAATTGTTGTCCTTTAATAAATCTTTTTTCTTTCTTCATATATTCACATTTTAATTCAATTCCCAGCCATCCAGATTGCTTCATCCAAAATGTGCATTGAGCTAAAAATATTAAAGCCATACAGCATCTTRAATTTTGAAAATTAGGAGCTAAAACTATCTTCAGCAAATTAATATCCATAAAGAATAATACAAAATGCAAGCTTTAAAAAAGGACAATGTGGCCAAKATTTGTTCAATCTCAATAAAGTCAAGGTTTGTGTTTTCAGGAATAAATGTTATAGAACTCAATTTGTAATATAGGAAAATGTTTAATTTTAACATATAGTTTAACATATCGTTATCAGTATTATGATCTTGTAATTCTCTATATGCAAAAAGATCTATTAAAAATGCAATYGAMAATTTATATTTAAGAGAAATGCAGYTGYATTTTTTAACTGTTCAGATTATGCCTAATAACAAGCAAGAACTTTGGACCAGAGAAAAAAATTCAATCTAAGAACTCTTTACTTTGTGATTATATTGAGAACCTGAGTTCAGATAGCAGAACTATTCTGCCAAGCCCAAGGGAAAGAAGGCCTAATGGATAAATTAGAGAATATTCTGCAATATCTCAGCTTCTCAAATGTTCCAGGAATTAAAAGCCCTCAGTATTGCAATTCCCATTCAAACTAATATAGCAGCATTCAATGGCTGAATTRCCCATAAATTCATATTTTGYATCATTTACTGCCAAATGCCATCGTTCCTAGAACTATGTCTTTCAAGAAATAACTCATGATATGCTAGAACATGGAGTTCCTATGTATAGCAAAGTACAAAGCAGAATATCTCTTTGTTCTGGAAAATAATTCTCAGTAAAAACCAKTCAGAGATTTTTGAATTAGACAGAAACCTCCGTAAGAAAATCTTTGGGGAAAAAGAAATCTCAATCCTCCAATTAGCAATTATAACTGAAAAAGCATTTGTCATGTATGTWAGACAAACAGAATATTTTATTACGATGTTTTTCTAATGAAAAAAAGTTGAAAGTAAAATGTTGAAATGTTGAAAGTAAAATTTCAACAAAACTAAGATTTTCTTCAGGATTTTCATTACTTTTTCAAAATGCTTAATAAGTAAGGTATAAAGGTTGTATTTTGGGATTACTTAAATGAAATATATATTTTTCTTTCTTTAAATATATGATTTAGACAAGTCAGTTTCATCAACACAAACATCAAGTTGAGAAGAATTTTTTTAAAAGATTATTTAATCTTTTAAATGTAATCTTTTAAACTTTTGGTGGAAATAACAGATCAATTTAAAAAATAGGAATTATGAGGGTTTTCAAAACAACCACATTTCTTCTCAAAAAGAACTCGGCATTTCAACTGAATTTTGGTTACATGTTGAAGCTGAGAGAATTGTCCAGCAGCMTATTGACTTAATATGAGTCATCACTATTTCTGAACATTCCCCAGATGCCTTAATTAAATGAAATATGAGTATTCAAATAAAGGTCTCGAAATCTGGAGAGAAGTGGTTTGAGCAAACTTGATGAAATGTGATAAAAAAAAAGATGAAGAAAATAGGTGCATCAGTTTACCAAGTCAATATTTCACACAGAAAATCATCCCTTTTGTGTGTGTGTGTCTGTGTGTCTGTGTGTGTCTGTGTGTGTATGTGTGTATGGAGGGTGACCCATTGTGTGGGGTTTTTTTGCTGTTTTTTTTTCCTGTGTCTTGGATAAAGTTAGGCGGGAAAAAGTGAAAAAATAAAGAAAAAAAAAAACGAAAAAAGAAATTAGAATTCAATCTCTTCCTTCCTCTCTAGTCTCTTTTCTTTTGACCTGGCTATTGATGTCTAACACATTGACTTCTTTTCTTTCCTTTTCAAAACCAAAAAAGGATAGAGAAATGAAGAAAACTAGGAAAARTAATTCTAGAACATAACTAGAAAATCAGACATATTGCTAATGCTCATGACCTTAAAAGAGGTCTATTCTACGAACAGTCACTAGTACTTCTGAAATTAATTTGTATATAACATTTTAAGAGACATTCTCAAACTTAGTTTTAACATCTTCTCATTCTCATGCCTTTGTACTATGACTTATGTCTGTTTCCTTAACTTTTTATAGACTTAATCTAGAAGCTCTTTAAAGTGAATCCAAAGACTACTTTACTTTGACATGTGGTTTTCATGTTTTCTGTGTAATTTCCAATGCACTTCCGATTTTTGTGCCAAAAAACATTTTTGGAAAGTACTATGGGCATTTGGCAGGAATCCATATATTTATAAAGAATTGTTATCAAAGATTAGATAGCCATGAAACACAGGTAACTTTTATTATCTAGCATATAAATTTTCTTTGGTTGATGTTTCACTGCTTTCACATCCCTACTCCAAATGTTTATACAATATCTTCTGAAATTATGGTTTCCGTTTACATTCAAGTTGCCAATCAAACATGATTCCACAGACAACAGTAATTAGCTGTGTTACCCAATTAGAAAAGAGTAGAAAATATCTTGTTGGCACTCACAGTAAGTAATACTTGACAGGCATCTTGAAAATAACTTGTATTTTCAAGGGTTTTGTGCTAAAAAAAAAATCCAATAACTAATGGAAGTCCTGGAGACAAATCAGCTTATATATATATATATATATTTATATATATATATGAGATTTAGGAAAAAATGACTTAACTGTGAATCATTCTCTACACACTGCAGGATCTCAGAGGAAATTCTTACATATACTTACAAATATATAGTCATTCTTGGACATATAAGACATTATAATAATGGAGAAACCTCTCCACACATCAGAATAAGGTTTTGAAAGAAATGAAATTTGGTAACTTCTTAAATATTGCGTGATTTGATTCAAATAGATAGCCAAACGTGGCCAATTAATATGCTAATCCGCAGAACTCTACTTTAATACAGGAAACACATGCACCAGAAATATGGAAAACTTGTTTTCATCTGAAAACTTTGTATATAATATTAGAAAGGCAAGATTGTTGTAAAATAAATTGGGAGAAAAATACTTTTCAAATTTAAGTACAGTTGTAAAGTCTTGGGAAGCTGGGTGTATCTCTACACCTTTCTCCCTAATTCARATTTAATTTATTGAGGAACTGTAAAATATTCTGTGACTTGCAGCCATCGGCAGCTTACTGAAGGATGCAAGAAGGGACTGCATCCTTAACATTACATTTATTCTTAATTACAGTTTTTCATATTATTCTTTTCTCTTGTAATCCTTTCCCCTTTTTTTTTTTTTTTTTTTTGAGCATTCTACTAAGCTCCTCTTGGGCTCACTGAAATCTAGCTGCGTTCTTAAATGTGTTCCTCATTTTAAACATACAGCATCCGTAGACAGTTGCATAGAAGTGAAATAGGGTTTTTTTTTCCTGACATACAGTCGTGTCTAATGCAATGTTTAACTTTGAGTATACTTACACAAAGACTCTCAGGAAAGCTTAACCGAATCATCTACACAGGTGAATGTCAAACTCTTCAGTTAAGGTGCATTCAAGSCCTGCACAGAAGCAGTGTTGTTATTGCTGAAAAGCTACAAAAGTATTTTGATTTTCAGTGAGAGCATTCACGTAGAACTGTAAAGCACTTTACATAACATGCTTTACATTCGCACCTTTCAGCTATTTTGGTTTAACTTTCCCAAGTTCCCCAGGTTGACATGCCCCAAATTCAYGTATCTTGTGCAAGGTGTGAGTTTCTTGCTGGTTTTACAATGTGATCTGACAAACCCTGAAAAGAACAAACCTTCCTTACCAGATTTTTTAAATTCCCATTTAAAAACCCAGTTCAAAACAGAAATCCAAGCATAAGCAAGGCACTGACATCTTGATTTTCRTATTATTTCCTTATTAGAAGTGGCTATATTCTTTGCATTATTATAATTAGGAGGAAGATTGGATTCTTTCTCAGAGGAAGAGTTACTGTAATGTTTTACTTACTGCCTGGACAATGCACTATTAATTCCAATGTATTCCTTTTGACATTAAAATGGATTTGCACTGAAGGGCAAACACCACCTCCATATGCATCCAGACTGCATTACAATCTAATCCATCACATTATACATTTATAGGTGTCTACCATTGCTGGATTGCTAAAACAGTCAGCCATGAAAAGGAAAAAAAAGTCCATATGAAAAGATGGTTTAAATTTCATGCATTTTTACTTACAAAGTGTCTGGTTAGATGAGCGTGAGCTTCTGTGACAGAAATCCGTTTGGATCATGAATATGTAAGAAGCTATGAAAATGACATGAACAGCAGTTTCTCCATTACCTTCTCTGCTATGTTGGTTTTAGACTCAAGTAATTTGCAAATAGCATTAAAATTCCTTTCAAAGTTTTCTAGTGTTGCATATTAGTMAATAAAATCGCTATCTTATTTCTTAATGGGAAAAAACATAGTCCTAGGTGATTTCCTAGCTGAGGACAATGACGGCTCAGTGGACAAGACCACATCAGCTGTGAGATTACTATACGTATGGAAGGTAGGATACAGTTTTAAAAGCAGTGTGAACACATGCACACTCACAGCTTCAGTAATTTGTTAATGGCATTTCTGTACCTGCCTTCCACCTATGCTTTAGAAAATTGACCCTAATTGTCTTTTACAAAAATCAGTTTTGTTTATTTCTTTATCAACTAACATGAAGAGCAATAGCTTTTATGTTGAAGTACTTCCCAGTTGTGGAAAATAATCCTGAGCTTAGTTTCTCAGCCTTTACAACTGCTTTGGCAGCAGTTTTCCATATGCTATAATTAGGATTAATGCTTATTCCTCACATGAAAATAAACTAAAAGAACAAGGATTCTTACCCTGCTACAATATTATATAGAAAGGACAACAAAAAATATTTTAAATAATAATATAGGCTTCTGGGTTAAGATGCACTATAATATGATGTATGTATAAAAAAATCTTCCAGTTTTAAAAGTGATACTTGTGAAAGATCATGCAAATGTAGATCTTTTACAATAATAATTTCCCACAGAAAGCCATTAGAAAAATACATTAAGCAGACTATTATTATTTATTATGGAAAATAGACATGTTGCTAAGTTTCGCTAAGTGTATCTTATTTAATTCAAAGGGATCTTTGCTCTGCAATTTCTTTGTCAATGATAGAGAACATCATGATAAAATAAATGATAGTATGCTCATATGGTGATTTTATCTTGTAAGTGCTATCTAGGCATTATTTGTTAATACGATTAAAAAAAAGCAGATTTGGCATAGCATTAAAATAGACATCACTGAATGCTTAGATCATCCACAAGAAAAGGGTATGAAAGCTCCAGGTTCTGTGATTCTGAAGAAAGTTTCCACTGGACAAAAAGTTACTTTTCTCTTTTCTGATGATAATCCTTCTTCTTTTTTTTTTTTTTCCCTCTCACAGAAATCAAGGGATTTAGCCCAGAAAGCTAGCTGTGTACACCTACAAAAGTATGCACATAGATCCCCAGGCTGGCATCCTGCCTCTGTGCTTTTTAGCTTACTAATCTTCCAGTTTCAGTGAATTAACATCTTCATTGATATAAAGGAAAATCCAAGTGATATAAAAATGTGGATGGATAAGTTAGCTCCTCTCCCACCTCTGGTTTTATAGCACAAAATTATGGGAGAAGCTAGCTAGTTCTCCCCAAAATCTTCTCTTTCCCGTTCATACTTCCCTCACTATGGCCAAACCTTGCTCTGGAAGGAGTGGAAAGGCTACAAAATGCTTCAGGTGGCACGCACAGTTTTAATATTTTAAGCTAGCACCAACGTGGGAAACGGTATCCAGAATTGTAGTGTATGGTAACCTCAAAGAATTGAATTGTAAATTATAAAGGCGTAATAAGGAAGAGAAATAAAATGTCAGAACAATAGTATAACATTTAAATTAGAAGCAGTCGTTACAGTGTTTGAATGCTAAGTATTTGGGCTTCTCATTTCCAGATGTCTCTAATGTATCTAAGATCTCAGGGCTTGTCAGATATCCGGAATTTTAGCAAGCAGATATCAGCACTAGTCTGCATATTTTTCAGAAGAATCAAAATAATTTTTTTAACATAAACTAGAGCCTAGTCACTCTGATCACCTGGGACAACTCTCCATGTAGCAAAGTAGTCTGTATACGAGACATCCATTCGAAACCTTCACCAGCTTAACTGGGAGCTTTTTATGGATCTTAGAGGACAGAGCACTGTCCTCATGTCCCTGAACATGTGCCTGAGCACTTGGAAAACCCAACACACAGATAGAACAGTTCAGTGAAAACACTTTCGTGTCAGATGCAGAGAGGACAGATGTTTGTTCTAAAAACTCGGGAGTATGACCAAAAAAAAGGAAAAAAAAAAAGCTTTGCATTTTTTCCAAATTCTTTTCTCCAGAGAGAGCTCATAGCACTGAGGCACTGAGCTTAATTTACCTGTCTCCGTGGTATTTGATACTTAAAAGCAGAAATSTTAAAGGAGAAGATACATTTTGCACAATAATATATTTGCTCTAGGTCCATTATTGCCTGGACAAAACAAATCACAAAACTCCTATTTACTTTACTAGGACATGAATGTGCCCACAATTTCTACTTATGGGCACAATTTCTGTGYAGCCAGGAAAGCACGTGGAGCTCTGCCAGGTGGGAAAGAGGGAAGGTTAGGAGGGCATTAGTGTTTTCATTACTCCCCATCTTCTGACTCTGCCTCTTCTCTCTCCCGCCTCTGCCAGCACTTCCAAAGCCTCTCTGTGCTGCACAGACTAGGGCCCTCCAGCTCCTCCACGTCCCTCTCCTGTCTCTGCCAGGTGATGGGATGTGAGAAAGCATGAAGTCTCCATCCCTTTTGAAGTGGATGGTCAGAGTCAGCACTGAGGTGCTGATGAAGTGCGTTTTCATCACCATAGATTTTGGTCTCTTGTCACACTCTGTAAGGATATATATAGATGGGTGTGGAAATTCTGAATATTATCATATTATCATATTATCTTGCATCAATATTGTCTTTGCTTAAAGTGTACCTGTTGTGGTGGAAATGGCAAGGGTAAACAAATAAAGCTAGTGTTTGTTTTATATTTGTGCAAGTTTTCCTCTAAATGAGATTTCACTCACCATGCAGATTCTTTGCGGTAGGAATATGTGCAAACACTGCCATGGGCTGATGACTGAAACAGGAATTAGTACATTATTAGTCTGATGAATTCTTATTTTCAATAAAACCAGAGCTAGAGACATCTCAGACAATTTCTCTTGACATCTTTCTTCCAGTTTAGCTGAAAAAGCACAGATTTCTCTGCATGAAAGTCCCATTCTAATCATTGCAAGATGATTGCTTTTATTAGTGGGAATGAAACAAACAAAAATGACCTTTTAGCTGTGTTTTGAACAAAAGTTATTAAACATCCAGTAGCTGAAGTCACAAATTGCTGCAAACTCTGGAGTTTCTGTAATCAAGAAGCTTTTYGATAGCCTCCAGTGTATATTGGTTTTCATTTGTAATGTAACCCAGCMTAACCTGGTGGTAMWTTTTTTTAAAAAGCCAGTTTGGAGAATACTAGAATACTAGAATGYAGTATAACTTTAGGCATGTGACATTACTGAGCAGGGCAAGAATTTCCAGGGACTGTAGACATATAGCTCTAAATGTACATCTTGGAGCACATTAAAACGTATAAACTTGTACAGAGCGGAAAGAATTCTACTCAGCTCAGCCAGCCAAAATGCAACAGACTGAACAGGAAAGCCCTGAGATTTTTTAGAGGCATAATGTTCTTAAAAATGGCCCATGCTGTGCTAATAAAACTATTGTGACTGTGAGCTTTWGCAGTGGAAGCTGACAGATGAAGCYGAGTTAAGTACTTTTTCAGACGAGCTACTACAGTAAATCATTAAAGYGCACAAACAATCATCCTTCATCAGCCTGCAATTTGTTTTATAGCAATTGCAAATCGAAAACAATGTAAACAAACAAATCGACAACTAATGAACATTCCCCCACTGCTCACTGTAAATAGATCTACAACTTTAGAAGAACACTTTATCCAACACATTGTCAACTCATTGTAAACACATCTACAACTCATAAACAACTCATTACCCAGTATGTTGTCACCTCATTGCAATTAAAGTTGAATGCTAACTGTACTGTATTTTCCTGATCTGAATCAGTTCAGAAGCCTGGGAGAAAATGTCTAGATATATTAGTCTAGTAAGTTTCAGGATATCTAAGATCTTCTCAATGGAATTAGAGTGTTGGGGTTTTTTTTTTTTAGTTTTTTTTTTTTTTTTTTTTTTTTTTTTAATGTGTAAAGCACACCAGATTGTATCACCTTTTATTCTACTTTACATCTATGGGTGAGTTTCCCATTCAAGTACAACAGTGTTTCTATGGATTTTTTTAAAATGTGCTAAGTACTCCCCAAAAGGTTGTAAAACTCACAGGTTTGCTTGGAATTGTTTTGTTTGAACTACATTTGATAGTCCTATTTATTTAAAATTTTCTATAGCATTTGACATTTCTACTTTAAAGCATGATAAATAATACCTTGATGTGATTGCTTATGAATGAATTTGAGGTGCTTCTAAAATAGCCTTGTTAATGCAAAATCCATATACCCTGAAAAAGCTTGAGTGAAAAGTTGCTTTTTTTGCAGCTCATGTTTACCGCACTTCAATAAAATTTACCTTATCTCTTTTTCTTTTACAGAAAGGAAGTTGAGTTCTAGCAAATCAATCACTGAGTCCAAAGGAATTAAAAAGCAGCAATCACACTCTGTGTTCAGATTTCTCAATGACTTCTGAATTTAAGAGAGAATTACACCYACGTTAGAGTGCAGTATATAAGAACTAGACATATCTACTACTATTTCTTTGAAGATCTACAATATAATTGAACTCAACCAGAAATTATGGTCTGGGTGAAGGAATTCTGTAAATGATTTTTAAAGGAGATAAGGCTAGATTTCCACAATGGTTATTTCTGGCTTGATGGTAGATCAGACCAGCCTTTAAAAAAATTAGGGTTGAATATAGAAAATAGTTTAAGGGAAATATATATATATATATATATATATTTGTTTTAGTCAGCAAATTGTCCAGAAATTGTGCTTTGAGAAACAAAATACTTTTCCTTTTAGGAAATGTTACTTATTCATTTCAATTTTTTTCTTTCATATATGTATTTATGAATAGGTGCTTGTATTCTGTGCTTCTGCAAATAATCCCCACCAAAGTTATCACTTACCCTTTTCTAGATTGTTCATTCTACAATAGTCTAAGGAAGGAGAAAAAGAAAACTAGAATTCTAAAATGTGTTTCTAAATGCAAAAGGTTTAGTAAATCCAGGGAAGTAACTTTTGGTATTCTTCTCAGAAAGGAGTTAAGTTACTGCTTTTTCCTGACTCTGTCATTTTCTCAGTACAGCTGAACAGTCCAATAGAAGGAAATTAATCACTTATTTTAAAATTGCACAACTCTGTGGATGCATTTGGCTTTAAACTCTGCCAGGTCTATAAGCTCTGCAAATAATGTAAATTTTCTGAGGATTGCTCCAAGACAGTCTGGCAAAATTAACAGAAACATTATTCAACCACCAAAACATTTATACATCTACACCAAAACCCACATCAATGGAAAGTTACACTTTGACTTCAGAGAACTGTTGATCCAACTCCTAATATTTACCAAAATATTACTTTTATAAAAGCCTCTTTCTTATTGCTTAAATTTCATCTAGACTTCTGAATTAACTGTAGTGCTTTCCCTCAGAAACAGGGTTCCTATCTTTAGCACAGGCTTTTTTCTTAATCATTTGAAGAAAAAAGCTTCCTTGATCAAAACCTGCCTCATTCACAATTTCTGTTTGTTCAAGTATGTCTCTATTGTCTCTTTGTAATAGCACAGAGGGTCTATAGCAAATCCAGAAACATTTAGAACAAATTATCTCTATTTTCCTTAATAAACCTCTTAAAATTTTCTCTATTGTGTTTCCTGTGAGACTTGATGTCATCACAGACACTGATTTATTGTGAATGCAATGTCTAAATTCTATTTTAAGGCCCAGAATTCCAAGATTATACCAACATTTAGCAGGCAGATATTTCTTTTTTTCCTCCTTCAATTTATATGAAAAGGAAGACTATCTATGCATATTCCTATATTGCTTTACTTACCTCGAGACTTTAAAGTCACTTGTATGATGTGTGGAAAAGAAATGATAATTTCATGAAGAACTTACACAGCACACAAAGGATTTTCATCAGCAGATACATACCTCTCAAAGGCAAAATAAATCTGCAGTAATAATTTAGTGAATACTTTATTGAGGTAGATTCTTAATGGCACACATGATGCTGTACATCTATTAAGTCAAGGAWGAATATCCTAAAATATTTCAAAATAAATATTAGATTTGATACTGTGTTTTATGATGAATACTCTTTCATATGAAAAAAAAAAAGTAGAAGATCATAGTCCTCCTTGTGATTTAAATCTTTGGGAATATGAAGTTTTCACTCTCCKATACATCAGCAACACTGAATGTTACTGGCCAAAAAGTCAGTACAAAGGAGTTTAGATATTCCCACTCAGCTTCTTTTGGATTTTATAGACACTGCAGATGATCTGTTCATCAAAATGTGAAAGGAAAACATAGATGACAGCAATCACCATATAGCATCAAGATACAGATTTGCTAGACAGAATAAAAAGACAGCAGCAGGCATTGAAGTCAGCCTTATTCCAGAACCAATGGAGTTAAGTAATTTAGTGTGCTATGCATATGGTCATATTCCTAATGATTTTTATTTTAATTTGAAGTAAAATATTAAGGAAAAAAAGATCTTAAGAGCACAGCCTGCATCTTCCCTATTGATCAGTAGCAGTTTTGCAGTTGTGTCTCACAAAATAGCTAGTGTTGTAGAGAACTGAGATTGTGYACAGAAAAGGATAATAAAATAGCTTAAGTAGCTCCATGTTTCTATTTAGCACAATTTTTAATCCAGCATGTATGTGACAGACTAGGTCCTGTCCTTCAAAAACCTCTGCTAGAGAACTGAGTGTGGATAGCAAATAGCAACAGTCCAGCTGTGCTGGACATACTGCTCACATTCATACCAATGAAAATTAATAGATAAAAATTGGTTGCAATTGCCATACACACTATAAATGAAAAAAAGCTCCATGAAATGTTTACTTCCATATTTTTTTTCCTTTATCATTCTTTTAAAGCTTTACCCATATACCCATTATTACCCATACCTCACTTTTTACTCTTCAAATATTTCTGCAGTGCATGAAGGAAGCTGTCCGCACAGCTGGATGCTCTCAAGCCTGGAAAGGAGTCTGCGCTGCATTTCTGTTGTTTACATAGGATATCATAGGCAGACTACTGCGGKATCCAGGCCCGGCTGGAGAGTTAGGTTCTTCTGCAGTGTCATCATCTATGATATTTCCCTATCAAAAGCTCAGTAACCCTTTCAAACATTAAAAGACAAYTCTGCAAAAACTTTACATTGTCCTACAGATCCTATTGCAACATATTGGAAAATTTTGAACTTCTTAGTTCAAAATTATTGTTGGTCAAAAAGACCACTTTCCTTTTGATGCCACTSTTTGCTCTAAGAGACAGATGAAAATACAACTCATTTTCTAGAATAATGCTTTATGGTTTCCCTCAAAYGAGTCTGAAACCAAATACAGATTCCAGTCCTCCCAAATCCCCCAAAAAAAGATTTGGAATTAGAGTTTGGCTTCAGACTTTTAGTATGAACCCTATTGAAATGTCAATCCTAAGTGTCACCAGTTTGATCATATTCCAATATGATACTGGAAGTGTATATATTGTCCACCGGACCTTATATCTCCCTTTCATCACTATCTGTCATGCRAACACTTTGTATAACACACATCGCAAGAAATCACCCAAACAATTTGGCAATTAAATGGTGAGCAGCACAGCATTTATTAAAAAAAAATATTTCACCCATTTTCTTGTCCCATTCAGACCAACGATTGCTGAGGCAGGAGCAGGTGAGGTGGGAAGTTCAGCAYGAGTCTACAGCATTTGCAGCTAGTTAACGTGTGAGCGAGGGTTCGCTGTGATGACTGAGCTGTTTGAATCAATCACAAAGGCAGCAACAGGGCTGTGGTATATCTGTGTTCCATAACCAGTGAAATTATGGAAGTGCTTGTGGCTCCAGGGTTTCCTCAGCTAAATTAGAGATGCATCCATGCTGATAGCAAGCATGGAAGATTCAAAAATAGACCATTTTCTTGAAGAATGGGACCAAGAATGAGCTAATAACAAATCCTGAGATAATTTATATTTTCTTGCAATAAGAAGAGCTTGAAAATTTCAATCTTTACAAGTAAAACTAATTTAGAGGGGTACATTAAAATTTGCAAGAAAATTCTAATTCCAGGATTCTAGATGTTGTAGATCTCAAGTTCTGAATATAAGTTCCTATCCAGAGCTGTACCTTTTGCTTTTCCAAAGGAAAATAGGTTATTCCTCCTCTTAATTTTATTTTGTAATGCTTTACATTTTCCTAGTATGAACTTGKTTTTGCTGTCTCTCTGTTATTACAGTTTCCTATTTATCCTTGAAAAATGTGATTTATAATCTTGTAATTCATCCTTCCTTCCTTTTTTTTTTTTTGGTATAGATACTTGTCGCATTTGCCCAAAGGTAATGAGGTGGCTTTTCAGCTATGCTTTGTTTTACCATTTAGTGTGCAATGTCCTCTTGACCGTAGATWTGGCAGTGGTCTATACTTTAACCTCTTCTAAATTCTTATTTTCTTTCATCACTAAAATAAAAACCCAGCCAAGAATCTCACCATTTCCTGCAGGAGATTGCAGGCATTTTTTGCATTTTGTAAGAAATGCCCTAGGACGATAAATAGCTATATAACTCTGTTTAAAGATAAAATAAATAAGTACAGAGCATATGTATTTCTTTACAGGCTAGCTCACATTTTCTTTTATTCCCTCCCTCAAAAGCTATTACAGCCTTCTATCTACACCAGGCTGGCCGAGTCTTTCCCTTTTAAATATTCTSGGTAAAATCCTGACCCTGCTGAAACCAATGGTTTAATTCCTAATGTAAGAATTTCACATGTGTTTGCTCTCTTTTATTTCAYAGTGAGAGGTTTTGAGCAATCTAAATTATGTCATAACATTGACTTTGCAACATCAGCCTTGAATTCCTKATTAGGCTATATGCCTTGTTTGCTTGCCATGGTGGGGAGAATTGAGTTCTGTTTTATACAGCTGGTATAATTTAGATATCAAGAGCCAAAATTTTTCAGGTGTTTATCAACAGGAGAAATATGAAACTGGTCTACTGATCAGAAGTAAATATTCAGACAATAAAATTAGCCAGATGATAAAATTCCTCTCAAATAGGTGCAAGGAGCTTATTAAAGACATTTTACCAATTTGTGAATAAGATATCTACAATATATTTTAACTGTGGTTTGTGGGCAAAACAGCAAAAGGTGAATACTGCTCTTGCATTCCCTGGTTTCCATGTTACCTGCTTAGAGTATAATGCATAAATATTACAGTATTCCTTGCTCTCATCTGAAACCTCACGATAAAAATATCATAAACATTGTGCTTTGAAATTTCAATTCAGGCACCTGAAATAAAAGGCAGAAAATTGCAGCTCTAAGTGTAATAACTAAACCTCTTGTTATATGCTGCTGTATTAAATATAAAACATTTTCATTTCCTTTGTATAGGAAATTCAATAGGACCTGAAAAAGGGGTCAACCAAGTACTGTGACTTCTACTATAAAATGTGAGTGGTGCTAATATTCCTTTTTCAACTCTCATGTGACTGCAAATAACCAAACAGATAAAATATAGCTTTCATAAAACTGGAGGTTTGGTAGAGAATTAGCATGAGACTTGTGCAGGCGACTTGCTAACGGAAGGCTGGCCAAGAGCTCAGATTTATGCTATGAAATTTAAATGGTTTTCTCTTGAGGTTATCTTGAAAATATCACTGCATGTGGTCAGGTTGGTTTACTGGCATGTTTTCCTGGGATTGTTTTCAAAGTGAAAGGGGGAGGAGGAGGAGGAGAAAGAAGGCTGTTCCTTTAAGAGGCACATAGCTATCACAGCATTAGGAAAGCATATAAAAATGCTTGTTATAAATAGCACAAATGGGAATTTTAAACATTCATGCATATCCAAGTTTGGACGAAGGAATTTTTAAGAAAATACAGGGGACGTTGTTAAAGAAGGGTGGAAGATTTTATTTTATTTTATTTTAGATGGAGTGTTTATAGTGTTGTATATTTTATCTCTGTAGATTTCAGCTGTAACACACCAACACCAGGGAATCATAAGGATCAAACTTTCAATTCAAATGTAAGTTTACAGAGATGTTTTGCCCATTGATCTGAGCTTCCAAACAAATTSAGACATAGATATGTTAATAGTCAAACTATGTTATTCACAGTATAGCCAGTAGAGTTTTAGTAATTCACAAACAAGAGGTCACAGAGTGAAATTAAGGAAGGAGCTTATAAGCAACRCAAGCCTATAAGCAATTCAAGCAGAATTTAATTACACAAAGGGTGGCTGAATTATAGAACACATTGCTGAAGGCAGCAATAGATGCAAGAATTATAAATCAGTTCAAGAAAGACCTCAGAGAAAGGAAATAAAAAAGTAAAACAAATCAGCCTTTTTAAAAACATCCCATGGTTAAATGGGGCAGGCCACAGTGGACTCTCAGTCAAGCCTTTATCCTTTAAATGTTCCTGTGTTTCCTAAGGAAGAAACTAAATAGTCCTTCTATTGATTTCCATAATAGCTGTAGTTCAGTACTAGAAATCCATGAGTGTGTCCTTTGTGCATTACCTGTGCTTACAGAATTTTGTTGCATTTCCTTTTATTTCAAACTTCATTTACACTAGCACTGTTTTACGTGACTCTGGCAGTATAAAGCAGCCATGAAGTAAGTGTAAATATGATTTATGCTCCCTTTACACTAGCAAAGTGATGTATAGCATCCTTAGGAAATGTGGGAATTAAGCCCAATGTGTGTGAAAYGAACACATAAACACTCTTTAATTTGACTGAATAAACATACTCCTTACTTAATATTTTTGATATAATTTTAAGACTTATATTCATTTCTTCTCCTTAAAAGAGACTGGAAGAATTTAATCTGATATTTTCAGTGTATTATTCTCAGTGTTCATTAATCACTAACCACTGATAGTTCACTAATGACACTAAAAGTGTCATTTTATACCTACACATACAAACAGATTACTGCTAATAGGTCTGTTAATATCTCTTGTTTCTAATATTTGCAGTCTCAAGTATATTCAATATAAAAAAATGTAAGAATAGTAATGATTACTCAAAATGTCTACTCCGGCATTATTTTGATATTAAAACTGAAGCATTTTGAGTTTATTGCTGTAYAATTCCTTAAGTACTCCACCAAATCCTTCACATAATTGCAGTGTTGGTCTTTAGGTTGATTAAATAGAAATGAACCCATAAATTTCTCCTTTATATAGAGAGAATTAACAAAAGAAACTCATGAAAAGTTACGTATATCCACACTTCCTTCATTTAGGTATACAGTTACAAAGATCTCATGGAAAATTTTGGTGAGAATTTAAATGTAAGCATTTTTCTGCAGGTATATTCACATTTCCCTGAGCGCAGGCTGTGAGAGGAAGTGGCTGAAGTCCATATTAATTGATGCTTTGGGCCTTGGGAGCCTGTATGGCTCAGCCATGTGAGTGCCAGCAGGGAACGGAGCCGTTGCCAGCAATCACAGTAGTGCCGCCTACTGTACCTTCTTAAATGCTGTACACCCTCATACCTGAACTCTCATAGAAAAAATGGAGTCAAGTCCTTAAAGAAATTAAAACTGCATTTTTTTCTAAAGTGATTTTAAAATACTTCTAGGAAGAATTTAGATGCTTGCACTACAACGGTTTGAATATCCATGACATGGTTTCTAACRTGCTGTATTCAGGACTGCACATCCAGGACTTCATCAGTACTGATCCCCAGCATTTCTGTGATATTCAGAAATGAGGTGTTCTGCCCGAGAAAACCAGGTCTTTAGTTCTCTCTACATTTAGAATACGTCCGTATACAGCCATATGTTTTGCAGCTTGTGAAATAACAGAAGTTAATGAAGTAAAAAGCGAACCTAGCACAAGTTCTTCAGAAAAGGAGAGCATTGTCCTGGAATCCAACTATAAAAATTAAATTTAATTGTCCAGGCTTATTTGAATAGCTATTTGCTAGTATTTGAAATTTAGCTTGAATTTCACTCAATTGAAAAAAAAAATCCAGCAGTTTCCTTTTTTTTTTTTTTTTCTCAGATGGCAGCTGCTGGCTCCAAAATGGAAACTGTTTGATTGAAATAACCCAAAATCTAACTAACATCACAGCTAGAGTAGAAGACTAGATTTAAAATGGATGTGCGTGGCAGCCATGCTTTATGCCTATGAATGGTTTCTTTCACAGCAAAAAGAGATAAAGGATTAAGAAAAACCCAGAAGAATAAATAGAAGTGAAGAAAGTGCTGATGCATTGCTTTTCTTTTTTTAGATTTATGCATGGRAGACAAAGAAATCTATATGAGCTCCTGCCTGTATCTTCCCTCCCAGCTCATATGTTCAAAAAAAGAAAATTAAATGTAATTGCTTTGACATTATTTTACAGAAACAGTTTTTCATTCTCTCCTATTGATTTGCACCTTCTCACTTTCCTTACCCTTGTCAAAACTTCGTGCATGCATCCTAAGCATGGGAACAGAAATCAGCCCTGTCTTGTTTTGAGTGCCATTGCTTTGCGATCTTAAATGCCCCTCAACCCTTTTGTCAATATTTATTGATGGGATCCACAGGCACTCTGAGTGATCCCGCTCTTGACGGGGGTAAACCAATGGCAAGCAGGGAAGGGAGGGAAAGGGGGAGCTGCTCCAGGCAAGAACTGGTTAGGAAACATCAGAAATCTTGGGAGCCATTGACAAAATGTCAAAAATCTCAAATCTTTGATTGCCTCTCTGGCTAAAGCCATGCTAAATGGAAACATTAATCTACTCCTAAAGCAGAAACATATATGCACAACACATGCTTGGATGCCACCTACGCACACACACACACAAATAGTCTTCAGGGAAATTAAGTAGTACCAATGAAAGCATGGACAGAGAAAGTTCTTGGATAAATTAACAGTGCAATTACATTACATGACATGCCACAAGATGGATGAGGAAAACTTGGCTGGTATTATGTTCTGTTTTCAAATTGCAATTTATTTGAGGGTTTTAATGGATGCCTTATTAAAACATCTCTGCATTGGTCAGGTTTCAGCGTATGTCACAGCAGCCCATGATTGATGACACCCTCTGCTGCTTCCCTTGCACATTTGCAGGGAATTTAAGCAAAGAGGGAATGAACAGAGCCCCCGATTCGTATTGATCRTGTGAAGGTGCACTGCCTGAGAGCACAGTCTAATAACATTCTCTTAGCAGAACTGCCTCACATGAAGGCATTTATTACAAGAACTAAAATGTTATATTGCTCAAAAGAAAAGAACATTGTGCAAACAAAAGAGTAAGTAATGAACAAGAGAGAGGGAGAGAAAAAGAAAKGGAAAGAAACACAAAYGTGAAACTTAAAGCAATGAAGTGCTATTATCTCCTACGACTATATTTTAGACAGCCAGAAGAATGAYGAATTTAACTGTTTTCTATGAGAATTTTCTGAGTTAAAAATGGCGACAGCTATTCCTTTTCTTTTATCCTTTTCATTTAGATGAGATTCTGTAATTACACTGGTAGCAAAGAGGGTGGAGGTCAGAACCAAATACAATTAGGATTTCAAACATCAGAATGGATAGCTTGACATTAATCATTTGACCATCCAATGTCTTTCTTCATCACTTTAAGTACTATATACTGTAGTTAATCGACCTGACTGTCACCCATTTGATGGGCAAAAAGCACTTGCACCTAACCAGTGTAAATCTTAAAGAAACCCCTCTGACACATACACACAGTTTTATAGGGAAGCTTCTTGGTAGATTTAGACTACATCCTCATAATATGAGAAGCATTTTTTTCTTCTGCTGTGAGATTTCCCACATGTTTCAARTACAGGAATTTTCAATGATCTCAAACGGCAAATGTATTGTTAGCTCTTTTCCTCTCAAAACATTCTTTTAAAAAATTCACATACATAGCTCATCACATCAGTGAAGTTTGGTTACCTGATACATTTTTTTTTCTTTGTAAATAGAGTCAAGCTGAAGGTAAAATGAGATAATCAAGTACAGTTGAGGTAGAGTAGGAATAGCTTTGCCTCCAGGTACCTCAAAAACACAATACTGATTACAAATGAAAATTCAAGTTGGGCATTAGAGTCTAATTCTTCCCGATGCTGAGTCCCACTTTGCAGGGCCACTGCTTTGGCTGCATTCCGGTCACTTTGACTTTCTCTCAGCCTACAGGAAGCACTCAGTACCATCCGTGATCAGATCTCGAGCACATCCAAAACACTCCCCAAATATCTATGCTTGGGGCTTGGTTAAGTACTGTCTCATCTCTTCCATCACTGCCTCTGGCTGTTTGCAACACTGATACCATTGCAGTTTCTTTTCCAGCCCGAAAAGATTATTTGTTTGACCTGCCTTGCTCGTCGTTATCTGAGCTGCTAATTTTATTATTCTKTTAGCACCCTGGGCTGCATGGTATGAAGCGATACTATAAAAGTGTAGTTTGATTATATTGGAATCATCCAGCATCACAGGCTCAGCAAGCAAAATGCAACACTCCCACCTGCTCTGCTGTCATAGAAAGGAAGAGGCAGTAAAGAAGCGAGGAAAGGAGGGTAAAAGCTGTAATAAGGATAAATAGGAATAAAAGAGCCAGAGCAGTCAAGGCACTTTACCAATTTGCTCAGGTTAGTGTTTGCCAGATTTCCTATGAGGATCTCTGAAAGACCCTATAGTCAAAACAATTTTAAAGATAAAAGCAATAATACTAAGAACACATACTTGTAAAACCTCATCTTAATAACTGCAAAATCTGAAATCTGCAAAATTTTTGCTGACTTTTGCAAAGTCAGAAGTCTCTAAGTCTCTAGGTCTTAGAATAGGAAGATGTGGAATACGGCTTGGACAATTTATAAGTGTTTCTCAGAGATTCAGAGTATGACTGTSTTTAAACTTTTAGAGAACCCTTTAGAGAACCTACTCTGGTTTTACTGTTTTGTTTCAGTTTTCTTAACTTCTTTCTGACATGGTTTAACCATCCTTTCCTACATGTTTTTACATATCTTGACTTGGAGTAATACCTTAGGCAATCAATGGCATCTTTTAACATTTGCAGGATTTAGTGATCATTTCATCCTTTGAGATGTCTGACTTCAGAAAAATTAGTGAACCTTCCTCAGGCTCTTTTTTTCTGAGCTTTTTATTTTTCCTTTCCTTCCCTCCYTATCTTTTACTTTCTAAGTATAAATAATCTAACTTGAAATTCTAAAAGGAAAAAGAAGCTGAATTTGGTTTTAGTCTCTAGTATTCTTGATACCACAGATCTGATACTTGTTTTATTGTTGGTGAAGCCCTAAAATGGCTGCCTTCTTGTTGCAGACATTTTATAGCATAGGAAGCAGGATTTCTGAAGCAGAAGGATTCATCTGCTCATAACAGAAAGCCAACCCTGTCGAGAAGTCTCCTGTGACTATTTCAGAATAATACGTGTATCGCATGAGCAAGCCAGGAAGAGCTGGCCTAGCCAAACAGGTAACCTGGCCATGACCCTCTAAACAATCCCCTGTTTGGAACCATTGGTCTCAAATATTTTCTCTATAACATAATTCAATTTCAACTTTATCTATGTAGATGAAACATAACAGGGATTGAATATTAATAAACATTGACTTTTTCAGTAATAGGAATTGAAATTCTACTAAGTGTACCTTAGAAGCTGCAGCTCCCACAWTTTCACTTCTTGCAAACCACATTTTTCTTAACTTCTTGATTAAAAGTAGTAACTACATYTATTATAGCAAAAATAAATAAACAGATATTTTCTGGCAGTTTGGTGCACAAGTGCAACCTCCTAACCCTCGTCATCAAAAGGTCAAAAGCTGCAAAACCTAGTCCATTAACCTCTGTAAATGGTTGTGATATTAAAAACTGACTCTCAATATCCAAGGGTCATGATCTAGTGCAATAACCATCAGCAATAAAGAATTATGACTACAGTACATTATCCATCTATAAAATGGCCATTTATGACACTAGCACATTGGCTATCTGTAACAGGAATGGACCACCCATTTCCAAGAATCATTACATGCTTGCAGTTCAGGGGTAATGATATAAGTTGTAAAAACTTATTAACTTTTTAAAACAGAGGACAGAACTGATTACTGTGTATTTAGTGAACTAGAGGAAAAAAATATGACAGGCCAACTCAGCTCCTGAAGGGTTTACCAAACATAAAAGCTCAGACAAAGATATCGTTTTAAATGATCTCTCTGAGTTTGGTCTTTCTTTTTAAGCCATGATAGCTTAGTAGCAGTATTTTGTGCTGCAACATACAAATTTGAGTTTTCATTAGAAATCACCTTGTTGACAGAGATTCCTGGACAGGTAAAACCTATCAAAATGCAGATGGACATTTTAAGATGAGGGTCAGTTACTTTGTGCTTGTAACAATCCCTACAGACTGTTAGAAAGAGCTGTGGCTCTCCAAGCAAAGCGAGGTTTTGAGAAAGTTGCTTTTTTAAAGATAGGTCACTTTTAAAAGACATAGTGAGGAAAACCTAGCAACCAATCTCTTAATGCATGTAATCTTAAATGTATTTTGTTATTTGTTGATAATTGTAAAGCTGCTCCAAATAAATATTTTTGCTAAAAGGTATGTCTATATGTAAATATACATATTTATATATWGAAAAAAATTAATTTGCTTTATGTCTATTTAAATTGCTATGATCTCTTATCTGGAGAAACTTAGGCCAATGAATTGTTTAATGAATCACTAAAACTTTGATGATACATTAGCTTAAAAGACCTGCAAAAATCCATCCCACTCTCTCTTTTAGAGAGCAGCTGGTCTTACTAATTAAAATGAAAAAAACTCCATCCATCTTCATTTGCAGAGAAGTCATCCAGACACAGACCTAACTTCAGCACCCTGTTGTGGTTTCACAGAATGTCTGCAAGGGCTGGAGAGGAAGTAGAAAGTATCCATTATTGTAGTTTTGATGAGAGGTACATGGAAACCYTTTATTTGTAATTAGATGTGAGAGGTTATCAAAGATAAAAGCAAGTAACATCGTCACATACCAATTTTATTAATCTTCTTTTTCCTCTACATGAATGAATAATTCACCCAATCACTCTCTGAAATGAGGTTATCTACACCTATATTATCTTTTCATTKTGTTCCATTCTCTGAAAAATGAGGACATCCCAAGGCATGAAAATATGATGCAGATGAGTCTGTATTCATTTATGTTTTTGCCAAAGAATATTTTTTGTAGTCTGTTATAATAATAAAAATTTCTACTAGTGTTATACTTTTGTTCCCCTTCTTTACTTCTCTTGCATCAGGGATCTTTTCAATTGGTTTGCCATCTGTAAAACTGAAGTAAAAGGGAGAATGGAACACTGAAGAAAATGGTGAATGTTTATCTACAGACATAGGAATCAATTCAGACGTGGCACCGAGACTCATAAACTGATCAAGATGAAAATTATCTAGAGCACATCATCATTCAGATCATTACCATTAACTTAGGCCAACGTTTCCCACAAAAACCAGGGGAGCCAGTAAGTGAGGCTGCCTTATCAGTGCTCTGGAAGATACTGAGYCAATACAGTACAAAATGGACCATAAGTAAGCTACAGCCTTCCTCCGAGCAGATGGAAGTGTGTGCACAACACTGACCCTCCTCTCTTCCAGGTCATCCCTCAGCATAGTCTCTGAAGAAAGAAGTCCTTGAAATGTGCATCTCTTTTTATGTTGGTGGAGGCCAGCATATCTTCTTCAGTCCTTTGTGCTTCAAGGGAAAGGGCAATTCACAGTACACTGAATTCAAACAATAGCCACATTTCAACTATTTTAGTGATGAGATTCAATTCTAGGCATTTTACCAACTGAACACCTTGTTTTCAGTGGGCCTAACAGCTGGCAATCTCTGGAGGCTCCTTTAGAGCATCTTTTCCTTGCTCCCTGTGCAGCAGCGCTTTGCCAGGTGGGCCCAGACTGTGGTCAGTGTGCCAGGTCTCTTGCATTAAAAGACGTGCAAACACCACCTGCCAGGATCTATCTCCTACTGTTAAACATTAAAAGATTTGGTTTATAGGTTGTCATATATAAAAAACACTCGCGGATAATCAGTTCCATGRCAGCAATTGTGCACATAGAGTTTTATGAAGGCGCGAACAAGTTCACAGCTTAGGCTATTTCAAAAATATTTGCAAGGAAGCTTTTAGGATGGTTTGTTAAATTCTTCAAAWAAGCCAAGTCATGACCACCTAGAAGATCCAAACTGCCACCTGAATTCTTTATTAAAAAGGTAGGTGTTTGACTTTGTTCAGTTCATTCACATTATCTTAATCTGTACAGACATTCCTCTCAGCTGTATAGTTGTGAAAGCTGTAAGTGGTAGCAGGGTATTTAGGAGTTTGTCTTTGTCTTTTTTTTTTTTTTNTTTCTTTATTTAGGTGATTATTTTTTTTTTATTCTAGTATCACAAATTATGAGTAGTAATCCTTCAAACATCTCTGAGGAAGGGGAAGGTTATTAGAACACCACCGCCAAAAACACACACACTTAGTAGTTAGCTCAAATATGATTTGACAAGTGGAGCAACCACAATTGGCAAATGATTTATTGAGTATATATTACTGCATAATGGGCCTTCAACTAGTTATAATAATTATAATAACCAGATATATTCCATTCCACACTCTGTCAAGAAAGCTCTTTAGAATATCTCCCAAAATGGCAAGGTTAACCCTTTCTTCCAAGGGGACACAATTTCCTGAGGCTTTTGTATTTCATCATGGGACAGGCAACAGAACTACCCACACCAAATGGTTAAACACAGGTCTGCAAGCTCAATCCGTGTGCATAAATATTGAGGGCTTAAACAAAAAGCTAAATTTCAAATTATGGCTATGAAGCTATTTTCTTAATTGCTGAAAACATTTAAATTAAGTATTACCCTTCAGATGAAATTTAGAAAATAAATTACAATTATTTCCATGGTAGAGCTGAGTGCATTTAAAGTAACCAAACGTTCAAATATGAAATATGACTAAAGAGAAGAAAAAACATCCTTTGATTCCAAAAAATGCATGCCCCTCCACAAAGCAATTATTGCAATTATAAATCCATTATACATTGTTAATGTTTACCATTAATAATTTAGGCTCTAATTTGGCAAGGTCAAAGCTTTTTAGACATTCCTCAAGTTGCTTGCTCTATTTGGGGTATATAATTAGTTCTTGATAACCCAAAGTGTGAAATAATGGGATATTCAGTGGAAATACCCTTACAAATGAAGCAAGGTCAGTTCTGCCCATATTACATGAACTTTCTATATTTCAATCTGTTTTTAATGTAGAAATGAGCGTGATAACCAAAACGCATGTTGAAGCCATCCTCCCATAAATCATCTTACAATAATAAGTAAGTAAAAACATTATAAAGATTTTTTGTTACTAAACTCTGACTTTCATTTATGAGCAGGCACTTTCAGGCCTTTGATTAGTTTGTATACCATGTGGCTGGCAGAAATAATTTTTATACTGTTCAGAGCTGCCTTAAATGGGAAGAGAAATCTGTTTTGTGACCTTATAGGAATTTGATATCTGATGAAGCAGGAATATATATTAAATAACATCAGTGCTCATAGCTACTTGTACAAAGTAAATGTTTCAAGATTCTGCTTCTGTCACACAAAGTCTAGATATGAAACAAACTTTGGATAGAAAGGAAGAAGATTGCTAAAAAAAAGCACAGAAGATGCACTCAGGAAACTTACTATAAACCTAACAGACTCTTCTCCTCTCCCATCTTGTACTCCATAAGTTGAAACTTGTGCTTTCTATTCTATTTTATTTGGATGTACCAAGAGTATCTTGTGCTTTTATGTGTCTCTTTATTTTATTGATCCTCTCTGTACTCTTAAAAATAATGGGCTTTTAGAATCCTAGCACTACTAAAATTTATCATTCTCACTTTCTTGCTTATTCCTTTTTAAAACACATATATTTAGTGGGTAACCTTCTACATGATCAGATGTGACCAGCCAATTACTAACACTAAAAAAAGCAGTCCTGTCTATTAGAGTTTACTTTGTTAGAGCAAGGGCACACAGCCGCATACGGCTTGTTGTCTGCCTGCTACCATGCTGCTTATCAACTATGTTTTCTGAAATCTTCGTTGGCGTAACGCTGTGTGATAGGCATGTATGGCCTCTTCTTGCTAGTGAATTAAAATTCAGATTTCAGTGAGTAAGATTAATTGCCCATTTAGCCAAAGCTGGATTCATTCTCTTAGAGGGGGAGGGGGTTGCTGGAGGGCTGAAGGTGRGAAAAGCAAGGGGCAGAGTGCCAGCGAGGCTGCAGGATTCAGTTACACATGCAATGATTTGTAATTCTGAGTAATCACTTAGGACAAGCCCTTGCACCATTTTATCTATACATGACTCTAGGCCAAAGTCAATACTCATAGTAAAATAATGAGATGAAGCTAACTGAGCCCTTTTATTAATGCTCCAAGGAGCAAATCTGATGCTTGAGCTTCTCCCATGGAAAGTATCCACTTCTTCGTAAAAATGAACAAGTGGGTCATGATGCCCAGTAGCAACCATGGTTCTGGCTTCTGAAAAAATGGAAAATCTCCTGTCTTGTTTGTCTACCATATCATGCTTTGCCTAGTTGCAGGTGGGAACATATAAATTTTGTATTACCTGCAAGCTCATTAGAGAAATCTATCTCTTTCCTAATAGGTTTTCCTGACTTGGCAAGAGGATAAAAATTCACACAAAGAAAGCACATTAAACCCGGCGGAAAAAGGCAATACACCGTGTGAGGTACATGTGTTTTCTTTTACTACTGCCAATACTACGAAACAACTCAGCTAAGTAGGACGTCTTTGGCAATGTAAGGAATACAGCCCTCCCTGCTGCTGTTTCCAGACCAGTGGTGCTGTACTAAGGAGCTGTTTATTGTGCAATGATAGGTCAAATTATTTTCAACCCCATAAAAAATATTCTTAGTCCTTGTTTGATCTGCTGTGAGTGTTCATGAGGTGAATCCTACCCATCCAGGAATGTTTTGCCCTAGAACACCAAGTTGCTTAACCACAGGTTGTAAACCAAGCCTTGATTCTCCCATTCAGATACAAATGTCTACGTAATCTTCAGTATTTTGCATTGTGATGCCTCTTCAATTATATACCAGTACACACTGAAATATCACAGATTAACCCATATGAAAGGGAATATAAAATATTCCATATGTGAAGTGATATGTGAATGTATCACAAATGTAACAAGGACAAAAAAAACCCTCCAAAATTATATTATATAAAATCAATTGTTTTGAATAGAATAGTGAATTTTATTTCCTTTGATCATGTATTTTTCAAGAGACCATAAGAGAACTAGTGAACTAAATTCTTTCTTTAATTAGGCACATCTGAAAATCTTGCTTGCTTTTAAAAGCAAGAATTAGTTTACCATAAGCTGAAATGCTTACCTCTATGATGCAAATGAGCTTTTCAGGTACAGATGCAAAACTGCCAGAACAGCACTACACTTTAATCTTCATGAACTCTGTAGCATTTAGAACTATTTAAAACATTTCAAATAGCAGCATTAAAAGTAAAGGTCTGACTTTTCAAAAAATGTGGACAATTTTAAACAGGTATGTAAAATATTGAAATTAATGATGGGCTTCAGCTTCACTTTCATCTCCTAAAAAGCCAAAAGTTAGAAACTCATAAAACAAAAGTCTGGAAATTTTGTGTCAAACTCGTAAAATCTACGGTGAATTCTTTTCACTGCTCCATCAAAACTTTTACAAATCAGAGAAGTGGCTACATTTTCTGATGTAAATTTTCTCTCAAAAAACCTAGCTTTTCAATGTTAAAATATTTCACACGAGCATGTCCTCTTTAAGTAAAAATGTCAAAATGGATTACGCTGACACAATTTAGAAACTGATTACAAATCAGTTTCATTTTCATTTAATCATTGTATTATTTAATTTTCATTTCAAACATTTTATTCAATCCATTATGAATTTTAACATTATACTGTATTGCTGTCTTTTACTTCTGTGTTTTATTGTACAGGCATTTTATACAGACCAGACTATATTGATTAAAATACTTATATATAAACATGTTATCTCATTTTCAAATATGGTGACATATAGTGATTATTTGTCTTTCTATAACAAAGTGTTCTGAAATTTTGAGATAACCTTCCTGTTGGTCTTACCCTTAGATTTTACTTCCTCAACAAATTTCTAAACACTGCTTTTTGTTTGGAACCAAAAATACCCTTCAAATATTGGATTCTTCTGTGGATAGAAATTAATTCTGTGGCTGAGCATGAAGTGCTGCCATATGGTTGCTACCAGTTCTGTCCATTCCTGGCCCACATAATCTCCAGAAATAATGATACAAAATCAAAAGATGTTTTAATGTTCACTGCATCAGCTAAGMATGTACACAAAAATAGTTAGTGCAGCTCAGCTAATTCCTGGTCTCTTGTTGCAGAGCAAGAAGGTGTCATTTTGCACCTTTTTTTTCCTCATGAACAACTGAATATTCTCTTGCTGTCCTTGGAGCTCACTCTACTCTGCAGCCACTGTGTGCAACAGCTGAATAAAACTATTTGTGCCTCCCTTTTCTGGSGAGATACTCCTTACAGTATTTGAGGCCTCACAACTTTGTGGCATAAATACGGACATTRTTTCTACCTGGTGCCTTCCCTGACKTTTTGACACAGATTCATCCTATAAGTCTGACTCATGGCCTGTGCAGATGTTGTCGTTCTGTAAGTGCTTTAATGGCATGTACAAACTACAGAGAGTACAAATTGGTTTCACCAAACCCACTTTGAATTTGAGGAAGGGAAATAAAGAAATCAGAGGGTTTTAACTTACTTTTCAATTTAGCTGTMATCTATATCTAACTCTAATAGATAATATAATATAATCTCTAATCTATATCTATACTAATAAAGTGCTTAAATTATCAGAAGTGACAGTAACTTCATGTTCTTTTTGAGGTATTTTTCATTGAATTTTATGTTGAGGTTATTTGCTTCCTGGTACAATTATTTTTACGTTACTTACAATTACTCTTTCRCTATGTATAGCTTTTTCAGATGCTGCACATTACAGAAGATGTTCATAAACTTGTTTTATAGTGTGGCAGTTTAGAACTAGAGGGAGGATGGGCTATTTTGACAAGTGTGATATATGGGATAAATACACCAGTAGTATGCTTACTCTTTTGGGAAACAAATAGGCACTGTTTAAATCTTTTCCCATTTTTTTTCTTACCTTTTTGTCATGATAAGAATAGAAAGAAAACATGAAAGCAGAACTGAACAATATGTTTTGTGGAAGGTAGACAGAAACACACTCATAGGAAAAGAGCCGGCATGTATCAAATAACTTTATGATGTAGCTTAAAACAAAACAAAACAAATAGAAACTTTGAAGCCTTGAGTAGCTTGCACAGGAAGCCACAAAGTTTTGTTTGATTATTTAAGAGTGCCYCTGGAGTGGAAATAGTGTTTGATAATGCTTTACATAAATAAATAATTCTCTAGGTCCTAAATCCAAGTAAAGCTCTAAAAATCAGATAACAAGTTTGCACTTTATTTTAGAAATGGCAAGCCTGCATCTCCAGGTGCCTGGTCTACCCTGATGACTAATACTTTACTATGAAAATATCYCTCTGTCTATCTGTGCAAATCTTCTTTTCCAAACCTGGAATTTAAAATGCGTTCCACTGAGGAAGAAATGAGTATTTGTATTCTCAGTAACTGAATATTGCTATTTAGGAAATCTTTTTTTTAAAAAAAAGAAAAGAAAAAAAGAAAAAAAAGAAAAAGAAAAAAGAGAAAGGATGGTTTAATGACTGAATGGAAACAGACGCTGTTGATAAGCAGCTGGCTTTAGAAAGCTGATTTGCAAAATCCTTTTAGGTCTACTAAACACAAAGGGGACCACTGTATAATCCTTCAAAAATGGTTTAAAACCACTCACAGAAAAATATAATCTGGAGCTTAAAATGTATCTCTCAATTTTATCTTCTTCATGATAAGCAACTTAGGAAAAACATTGTCTTGGTTTGCAAAYATCTATGTGGGGCAAATGCATCTAGGTCATGCAGAAAACAGTATGTTGCCACAGCTATCATTAGCTTAATACAATTCACAGTAAATCCTACTGTGAGCTAAATTCGGGCCCAGTAGGTGCAGTGCTATTGACTTCAATGAAGCTGCACCTGCTTATGCCCCATCTGAATCAGTCCTCGTGTGTACAGGAATAGTTTTTGAATCACTGCCATTCACTGAGCACTACTTCGTCAGACTCTCAGTGTGAGTTCTCACTATAAAATATCTGTTGTGCAGCAGCAGCAGACAATTCCTTCCCATCCTGCCCACCCTCCCCTTCGTGATTCCTCAGAGCAACCCTCCATCACTCTGCWAACTGCTCCTGGCACCTCTGATTCTGTGCCTGGAGTGGATGAAAGTCACATGTATTATGAGGGATGGTTGTCTCATGCCTCCGAAAGCTGTTTTGGCTGCTGACATGTAGTTTTTGGTCACTTTTTATGTGTATTAGGAGGCACACATTGCCTTTTTTTTTCCAGTGTTGACCACTTACAGGCTAGGACCTGTTTAGTTTAACTGAAGATTGTCAGAAATTTTACAATCTTTGCTTTGGAAAGTGGAATAAAGATATTGCAAAATCTTTTTCTCTGTATWTTTTTGAACTGTCTAACCTATTAAATCTCTGTTTGACTAAGAACAATTCCATGCAATTTAACGATGTCACCTCCTAAAAACTAGATTGTGAGTGTGATTAATGGATGTTTCTTCATCTACTACATGGAGCAATCTAAGCATTGATCCTTCTAATAGTACTAGTTACCTGCAGCTGCATTTCCCGAGTTTGTGATCTTACCTGTCAACAGTAGTCCCTAGCTCGTTGTTCCTCTTCCTATTTGCTCTCTCAGCTTGCTTCATTGCTGCTTGATCTCCTTTGGACCTACTTTTCAGTTCAGAACTGATTTTCTCAGCTTGCCTTCCTTAGCTTCTGAAATCCACAATAGTAGCCTTGCATCCCTTGCATTCCTTATGTTCTCCTGTTGTTAATTTTGTTTCACTCAGATCATTATACTTGGTGTCTCTTTTTACCACTAATATGAGTGTCACTTCTAAGAGTCTTCTTAGAATCAACTAATAGTTATTGTGCTTCACCAAACTGCATGCAAGGAAAGTGAGAAAAAGAGATTCCATCCAATTCTCTGAATAGGAAAAGTGCAAATGTAGCACTGTACTATGTTCAGGTATGCAGYTACACTGAGTAATGTAAAAGGATGCTTCCTATTGTGATATCAGGATGGAGAGAAATAAGTCTTTGTAAGCAGAAGGTTTTTTTCATTCTGAGACATTTCCTTTATCTGATGGCAGAATGTGCAAGAAATATGATTAGGAGGGACATGCAAAGTCCTCTTCTTAAGAACTTAAGCAGGACACTATTGTGTTTGGTGGGCATAAAATACTCCTGAAGAAGGACAGAATGATTGTGAGACCATGACCACACAAATATTCATGCATTTAGTTTTACTGGGACACAAAACAGTAAATAGTCCATTCCTCTCACCTGGGAGGTGAGGAAGAAATCATCTTCCCTTGAGTTGATTAGTCCTAGTCTCCGTTGCATGACAATCTCTTGCAATGACATAGCATGAGATTTGACATAAAATGCATGCAATCAGGGTTGGCCAAAATGTGCCAGTGTAGTGGAGAGGAGCAAAATAGGAGGGAATATTTGAGTTTGAGCCCTGCATATAAACTTATATATGAGACTTTGTTTTGAAAGGTGGGAAAATGAGTATTTTTGTCTATGAATGAGTCTGAAATTTGTTCTTCCATTTCATGGGCAAATGCCTTAGCTATCAAACTGTCAGGAGAAAAGAGAAACCTTGTTCCTTGGGCTTGTCCATCTGGGTTTTAAAAAATAAGCATAAGGTTGTTTTCGGAATCAACATGTCCATTCTAGGAAACTGAGCAGTCTGGCTAAGCAGCAGGATGTAAAATCCTAAAGATGCAGATACATGTGATTATTCTGTGATTTTAACAGCTGCTCYACCCTGCCTGTCTGCATCTGAGGAACAAGGCAGACACTGATTCTTCAGTGTGTATGCTCTCTAAAAATTCTTTGTAGTAGTTTTAGGAAGCTTTTTATACTGTTTGGAAGTGCTTTGACCCCTCTTGTTCCAGAGCCCTTTTAGTTCTGAACTGTATGTTCTCTGTCACCTGCTGAGCTCTAAAATTCTCTTTCAACTGGGTGAAAAAGTGTATCCCCTCCAGCACTTACCATATAGCACATGAGGAAAGAATTTTATGACCTACAGACACATTTCAGCTCTGAAGTCTCCTTGGTGTGACACAACTCACTGACATTTCTTTGGGGAGCTTCATACACTTGAAATCTGCAAAATAGAAAAGTGGTTGAAAGATCTCCAAAGCCAGTTCTTGAAGGTAGTTTAGTTGCTAAGTCAGGTGAACTTATCTGAAAATTGTATATTGAAGGATGTCAGTGTGTTTTAAGACTGATTGGCAGAGTCTGTCATCATATCATGACATCACAGTAACTCTTAACCTTACCTTGAATATACTTTTTCWGAACAGTTTCCTTTTTTGTGACAGCACACTGCTGCATTGCAATTTATGAGAGGAAAAACATAATTCGTTGGATTGCCTTCTTGTGAGGCTATAACCTTAAAYGATATGTAACTAAAAGCTGCAGGATCTTTCAAATACGATTACTTGTATAAGTCTGACAGTTCTAACGTTACTCAGTAGACATTGTGAATTTGAAATATTCAGGGATATGATTATTTACATTTTAAGCTGGTTTATCTATGTGTGGTCACCTTGGTAACATCATGGAATGGAAGGAACACATAAAAAGATTCCAGTTCTCAATAAATCTTTACCATACAATTGCTTGCATTTACAGCTCCATACCATACTCTCTTAAATCCAGGCTGGGCCAAGCTATTCAACTTAGCTACATCGAAGCACAAAACAACATCATACAGAATATTACATCATATATGAGCACTAAGAGCAATAACACAAGAGAAACATCAAGAAATTTGTAGTGAACACAAAAAGATGATAATTTGCCAATATATCCATTCAACAGAGGCTTTTAAGCCCCAGTAAAAGTTGTTTACTGCATATTTCAGGTCAAACTTTGACAGTTTACATTGTTTCTCCAGAACAGTTGTAATTTTTTATATATGGCTTTTATTTTAAGTACTATGAGTTTTTTCACTTAAAAGTAAGAAATAAATAATGATAGTCTGGAAACTATTAACTTAAAAAAGAACAGCTAAAAGTGTTTGATCCTCCTTTGATGAAGTGTGAACACTAGACCATTTTCCCGGAGGTGTAATTGTGATTCCCCCTCTCAGAAGGAAAAGAGAAGGGAGGGAGTGGGGAGATGATATTTTAGTCTCTGTTACTTTGTTTAGGAGAAACTATTTCCGGTGATCAATTTATTAAGCTATTAGCAAATGTTAGATTTCAAGTTTCCATTTTACATGAATTTTGTCAATACTATATAATATTCCTCTGTCAAAAATGTCATTCATTCTCCAAATGTCAGAATAATTCATAGTCATATCTTTGCCAGTGAGATTATTTTAAAAAAAAGAAAAAAAGAAGGCAAATAAATGTAAAAATCAGATTTTTTTTAAAGCATGAGAGAAAAGGWTTTTTAAGCCCACCTTCAGAAAGTATACACACTTCTGACTTCTTACACCAGCATAAATCAAGAACAACKCAAATAGTTAACTTAGAGTCAGTGGGACTTTTTTATTTTATTTTGATTTTATTATCTAAATATCTAAGGGTTCCAAGCAGAAACTGCATCCCAGAAATACTACATGAGCTCTTACAGATACACTAGTTCCCTGACCCACTATCATATCAGACCTGCACAGYGACTACATATAAATGTATTGCTGTTGAATTAGACAGAATATGTATGGGGTCTTACACTTACTTTGTATTGTAAACCCACTTTAGGAATAATGTGAGGACAAAGACAAAAACTGATAAGAGTTCTGATGCTTTGGCAGATCTAGTGTTAAAGCTGCTAGTACAGAGTTAAACTGCAAARAAGATCTGTACCTTCAGGTGAGTTTATACTGGATTAGGCCTTTGCATTATGCAGCTGTGGCGGTTTTGATCCAGCACTTGGAGTCATAAAGCTGGTGGCAGCGTATATATCATCAAATTATGGCCTGTCAGTCTAATCCTGAGAAGTTTATATTCCATAYAGAAAAGACAAAGGAAAATGAGAACCAAGACACAGAAAAGGAAGTAACTTGCTTAGACTGCACAACAGATTAGTGACAGGACAAGTAATATAACTCAGGTCTCCTGCTTCCTAAGCTAGTGACTTATTAATTGTTGCATGCCATGAAATACACTAGAGCAAAGTTTATAACAAATATTGCGGAAGAATTTTACTCCTCCTTAGTCACTTTCTTCTGTATTTAARTATATGGAGCTGTGGACAATCAGGGCCAGAGCTCTGAATTGTTTCAGATGGCAGCAGCTACATAATGTAGTTGGAGTACAAGAAATTTGTAGTCATATCACTTCCTTTTAGTAATTCCCCAGAGAGAAGGGAGAATGATTTCAAATGCCTTGGGACAACTCCATACTACCTCGAGATCCTTCAGTGCTGTAAAAATGCAGTTCTAGATTTACAGTATAATCTTTGGCTGCATACTATTACTAGAAATGCAAGGATATTTATTTTACAGCAATTTAGACTCTCCTACCAGTCCTAGCAGTTTTGAAAATGTTTGACATTGATGCTAAAAATATTACTCTGCTATAATTCCCTCTTTTTGGTATCTCACAGAACACCTCATGAAGAATACATTCTTTTGGATACCAGTTAGGAAAGTTAGAACTCATTCTGTGCATGAAAGGTGCATCAGAAGTACACTTGTGCAGGATTTCATTACTCATTCTGCAACAATACCCTATAACAATGCTGCTTTTTGTAGCTTTGATGACAAAATATCTGTGAATCACCATTTACAACGAAGCTGGCTACACGAGTTACATGAACACTTCTAAAATGATTTAAACTTGCGGAGATGGGAATTCTGATGGGCTAAGTACTGACATGGAAATTTTATATATACTTTATAGATGCATGTATACATATAAACATATAKTAAACACACTATATGTGTTATTTTGGAACTGATATACTGCATTCTGTATCTGCCTGAAGACAGGAAAAAAAATCAATGATTTTTTTTCAGTATAAATACCAGACATACTGTTTTAACTTTAATCATGTGGATTCTGAAGAGTGCTTCTAGGTTTACCCTAGGCAGTCCCTGGTGACAAATAATATAGGCTCCCAAATGTGTTTTGACCCTGATAGGCTAAAGGCCAAACCTTCAAAGAAGGACTGCTAAAAATCTTCCAATGGAGGCAGTTTAGCATAGTGCCACAACTCATAGCTCAGGTCTGTGTGAACACCTTCGACAGCAGATGATAGCTAAACAAAAACAGAATATGAAAAAAGATCCCTGTAAAAGATCCTTTCAGACTACTCTTTTAAGAAAAATAAAAGAAATATTCTAAAATAACTTCCCTCACACAATCAGGTCGAGTTAATCAGAATCAGTTTACAATTTCCATCCTTGACCCTGTCTGCTTCCCTCCTCCTCAAACCAGGAGCCCAGAGCATGGAAATCTGTGCTGCTTCTATCTGTGAAACTTGGTAAAAATGGAAATGTTCTAAATATCATCACAGAAAGTGCATTTTTCATGCATAATAATGGAATAGCATTACAAAAGAAAAAAAAAAAGAGAAAAAAAAGGCTTTGTGACAGAAACTAGGAAAGTACCAGATGTTCTTAGCATGTTATTCAAGTTTCTATCTCAAAACTAACTGTAAATTAATGTAATTTTTAGCGCTATCGGGGGAATGGAGCCAAAGTATTACTATATCAATATTTTTMATCTAATAACACCTGTGAGAGAAAAAACCTAAGTATGGATGAGGTGCTAACAATTTGTATTAACAGAATCCTCAAGAATTTACATTCTAAACAGAGATAAGTATCTGGAAGGGAGATTGTAAATCATCAAGCCCAGTCCCTTTCTGGTCATACCAAAAGGGCAGGACGCCAGAGTCCAGAATCCCTTTCAGAAACACATTAAGATAGAAAAAGAAAGTTGAAGATTGAGGCACAAAAAGATGTTACAACTTCTCTAAATTTTGRGCTTCTGAGAGTGAATTTAATATATCACACACAAGCCAAAATTTTCTACTTTTATTATTGTTCAAATATGATTAACCTACCTCAACAAGCAGAAAGCAACACACTGTATTTGGCTAGCTCTTTCCTAAGTTCTCAGCAAAGAAGGGACTTTCAGGAGTAACTGATCTTTTTATAATGTTTGGACATTTTAATGAAGGATGTATTACCACTTAGCAACAATTCTCCTATCCTGCATTGTTATATTCATGCAAAATCGGATCAGAAACAGCTGAAAGTTCTTTTGGTTCTGTCTGATACAGACCTAATAGTCTCAAGGCCTAGGCCATCTTCTTGCCCTTGTAAATTTGTTTTTGACAGACAGGCATCTTGCAGGACCAGATTTTTATTCAGGACTAGATCACTCCTACTGTCAGAATTGCTTTTCTCATACTCCATCAGTGTATTCAAAGCCAGGACAGACATGTAATTAAAACAATTAAATAGTTTTGAGAAGTTTTCTTAAGTTTCAAGGACTGGTTCCATAGCATTTACATTTTGTGTGCAATCATCTTTAAGTTCCCACCTATTTACCAAAATCTTTCCAAAAGAGTTTTCTTATTCTTTCAGTAGCCAAAATGAAATTTAAGCCAGYGTTGTAGAAATGGAGATTTAAACAAGATCTGCAAATACATAAAGTTGTTCTTTAATTCAGATTTAGTTGGACAGTTAGGGGTTTTCATTCCTTAGCCTGCCCACGTGTTGACTGTAGCAAAGCATTTGAAGAATATTTTGTCCATGGAGAAAGGAGAACGAGAGTGGTAATAGCAGAGTGCTGTASCTGAGTTTAATATTGTGCAGTTCTCTGCAGAATTGTTTTCTGCTTTGTTATTTTCTTCAGACATRAAGCTCTAGTTCATAAGTAGCCACCCCAAGATTACTTCTATGTATATGGTTTAATAGTATAAATTCTTGTCAGKAAGGCTCGAATTCCATCTCATTAAAAAGCCTAACTTTCTGGCAGAGCGAGTTTTAACACTTACCTGATGCCTGTGCCAGAAACAATCCAAAAAAGAATGATGATAACTATTTGGCCACTCTAAAATGGCAAAATCCCCAAGTTAGGAGTGGGAATGAGCTTAAATCCTGCTGAGGAACTTCAGCCCGAGACCTTCTGGCCCAGAATCGAGTCCTGCTGCCTGAGACAATTGCAAAAGCCAACTCCTATAGACAAGTGCCACATAAACAGGCCCTCAATATTCTATGTGCTAGCAGGTTATTAAGGGATTATTTGGGAAAGGGTGGATTTGCATGCAGCCAAATGAAACAAGAATTCTGTTCCTTGCCCACCTCTGTTAAAATGCACTTTTTTGCCTCCATCTATGTCAGTTTTCCCAAAGAAGAAAGGATTTTTTTGTGCGTTTAACAGCCACTGCTTTATTTTTAAGATGCAAGCAGGAAATGTAAACAGAATCCAGGGCTTACTGCTAAGCTGTAGACTTTAGTTTATTGACTGAGGATTCAATCCTGAAGGATGCTGAACCTTCTGGCGCTGATCCAGCGCAGCACTTCAGCACATGTCAGCATTAACACACAGGGCCTCGTCCTATGATTAGAGCTAAGCATGTGTTTATATGCTCTCTTGGATGGCAGCCAGGGTGCTCAGCACTTTGCAGGATTATGTCTTCAGAAAGATGTGGCAGTATCAGAACTTCAAAGAGAAGCATGACCTACTGCTCTTAAATCACTTTCCACACATGCTCTATGGTAATACGGAATAACCAGCTCAGGCCATATCCTTCTCACACCTTCTTTGGTCTCATGTGTTCAAGATAAAGAAAAATTATTAAAAATACTTGAGTGTTTTCTGCTCGCATTCCATGTCTTGACTCTCATTAGATATCATTCAGAATAAAAATCTGGTGATCAGGCTAAACCCCGCTGGTTTCTCCGCAGACTTTACAATGAAATCTCCAGGTGTGAGTGCAGATACAGAGGGCCACAAAGTGTCAGTGCTCCTASGCTGAACATTGCTGCAAATGCTTTGAGTTCAGGCCTGCAGAGCATTTTGAAATTTCAGCTAGATCAGTGGAATAGTACTACCGTGAGCCTTACTACTGAACACAACAGCAACTCCTGGGTTCAGCATGAAGCTATTGATGAGCCCTAACAACTGGAAACAAATATACAGGATTTAAGGAGTTTTTTTATTGCAATGATTTTGCAGTGTCCTCATGCAGTAATGTATGCATTCCTACTGCAGTAAGGTTTAATTTTAGGATGGTACTTTTCAGAAACAAGTTATCAGAGCGGAGCCTGAGTGAACTTTCATTTCAACTGATTCAAGACACAGTGATAACATAGAYGTAGGTGGCAGTAGGTAGTTCAACTAAATATTGACTTTGATTTTTCCTCTTAAGTTTCCTTAAAATTTTATCTTTTCCCAAGTTCTCTTATGTTGAGAAACCCAGTGATCAAGGCCTTTCTAAATTTTCCAGTTATACTTTCCATGTGAAGACATTACTAAACATTAGAGTAACAGTGCATTCACCAGCTAAATTAATTTGGGGAAATAAAAACTGGAAGAAACAGCTTTTCCAGACATAGCCATTTATTTCTTAATACACATTGCCACCTGGAGAAACCTGAGGAGATGGTATTTGCAATGAAATCTAACATATTTATGCTAAAACTCACAGTTGTTCCTTAAGTTTGTTAAAAATGTTATTTACAAGCCATTCTTGATGGATATTATTATTAACTTCCATAATACTGTGACATTTGTCTTCTCAGAGAAACTGCAGTTTTATGAGCTTAATGGCAATAGTTCAGACGCTGGGCATCAGGTAAATAAACCAAGCTAATTGGAAGTATGGCATTTATTTAATAATTTATGCACATTTGCACATTACACATTTTGCATGYGTAACTACTTATAACAAATGGATGGATACATCTGAGTTAGTGGTAAGGAAATATTTAAGGGCTTCTTAAATAAAAATCTTTATGCTAGGAAAATATGTGAACACTGTTGAAAGAGTTCGAGCAAGTCGCTGTGTAAATTGCTGCACGATCCTAATGTCAGAAAAGGCTTGAAAATTAAAGAGCTGCTGACACCTCATGGCAAACTTTAAAAAACATTTTCAGCAGGCACAGTACTATTTATTTTTATATGTCTTTTTTTGTTACAGTAATGAATATTTGCCTGAAAGCAGTATTTTTGTTTACTATATTCCTATTTTGTAATAGCAGGTAGGTCAAAACAGAAAATACGGCAATTATCTTTATCAAAACAGGTAAGGAAAAGAAAGAGCAGGATGAGAAGAACTTTTAAGAAAGAAATGTTTTTCTTCCAAGATTTTCCATGATGCAAATATGGGAAAAAGATAGAAACAAAAAATGTTTTCATTCGGGGAAAAAAAAAAAAAAAAAGCTAGTCCCTCAATTGGTCTATAGCAATCATTAATTACAGAGGTCCTGCTATTAAAATATAAGCTTATGTTCCTTTCAGTATTGTAAGCCACTCATTTGGGACTTATTATTTCAGCTGTTTCAAATCGCACAAAGCTGACATTCCATGTAAAAAGTTGTCAGCAAGTTGCACTTTTAATGGCTCATAGCTGCTGAAAACTTTTAACCCCAAACAAAAAGGTATTCTTGCAATGCTTCTGATATTTTCTCTCCTCCTCCACCACACCTATTTTTCTGTGCTGTGAAGTGTCTCATGTTCTCTACGATGATGTTTCCTGACAGAGACACCTTTCAACCTGCCAAGGGCCAAAGCTATGCTGGAATGCAAAAAAAAAAAAAAAAAAAAAAAAAAAAAAAAAAAAAAAAAAAAAAAAAAAAAAAAAAAAAAAAAAAAATCCTCAAAGCAGTAACTTAAAAGGCTGCAAAAGTCATTCTTATAGTGTAAATAATGACTGAAGGTTAAAAACAAAATTTTCAACAGGCAGTTTGTGGATACTAAATGATTGGGGAATAATTTGGGCAATTTACAAGTAGCACTTTTTGGTAAGGGCCACCTGAGAAGTCAAGCAGATAGGCCTTTAGATGTTTGTGATTTTTACATGTCCACAGGCACTATGGAGAGTTTGATCCGCCAACCCTAATTGCGCTGAATACACCGCCTACCCACCAGCTCACACTGAGGCAGTGTGACAGTTTACCCTTATCACGGATACAGCTACAGGCAGGAACTTATCAAAGCAGCCATAGGCCTTTCTCCAATCCCTATTAACATCTGCTGGTGCAGAGCACTTGTCTAAAATTTCTGGATGTTGAGCAAACGGATTCTGATTTTTTTCTATCTATTACAAAGTGCAGACAAAATATACAGAATGTGTGCATTAGATATATCTGTATGTTAAGGAAATAGCTCAATATTGTTTGAAAAAAGTTTAAACAGGCACCTGTATAAAACTGCTCTAAGATCCTAACATCAAGGAAGGCTCTGGAAATTAAAGAGTTGGTAAATTCAAATTTCCAGACAAATCAAAGCAATTGTGCTAATTATTGTCTACATCCAAGAACTTGTAGGATATATTTTCTGTACATTACATGAAAATCCTCCTCAGGATTTCTTTGGAAGAAATACAGAAACCATTATCATGCTTGTGGATCATTCAGTGTGTTGGCAGCTTAGCAGCTGTATATTGTTTTGTTTTGTTTTGTTTTGTTTTGTTTTGTTTTGTTTTGTTTTGTTTTGTTTTGTTTTGTTTTAAGACAGGCCTTTGGTTATATAACTCATTCGTAACAATGCTGATATTGATTATTATTAGCATTATTTCCATGTCATAGTGCCGGCTGCATTGTTCCTAAAGCAGTATCACATTATGATACTGTACTAACCCAAGCTCACAAAAAAATGATTGCCTCTTTTGAGATCRCTTCAAGGATGGAGACTTTTGGCATTCACTCCACTGAGCAAAACATAAAYTGCCTATCATGCTAGTTAGTCATATTTAGATGCTTTTAATACAATATTGCTGGTACCAGCATGAGCTGTGCACASAGTCTTGCAAATGACAGTAATGCTTGGCAGTGTGACACTGGCATTTTTTATTAAAAGAATATAAAGCCTCCCTTTAAATGAATCAATTTTGCATTGTTTCAGCAGGTTTCAAGAATCTGGCTATCTCTGTATTCTCACAAACTAAACRCCAGCTCTAAATACATGGCTGCATCTCTCCTGGAGACTACATTTTACAGTCCACTACTACTGTCACTTTTCGTTTCTGTCTTGCATGTTCCTACCGGGATATCTGCTCAGGAAAGAAGCTAAGCTCACACTATCTCCAGCTCCACTTGCTCACATGCTGAACTTTCTTTTCGGAGCAGGATACTTTCTCCAGTTCAGGATGTAAACTTTCCAGCAGAAATTCACTCCTCCGGGCACGTAGCAGGGCAGCACACAGAAGAAGAGTGGACAGATTCAACTCATTCCCCCTGAAGTGTGGCTACTTTTCCAGACTGTAAAACATTTCTAAAGTGAATGAATTCTGAATGCTACGGCCCCTCTTTGAGCTGCCCTGTGAGGGATTCTCACCTCTGCCTATTTGCAGCAGCAGACAGGACAGCCTCTGTTCGGGTTTGCCCACCCAACCGGAGACGTAAGTAATGCCCAGGCTCTTGTGCATGAAGCCAGTTGTTCCCATCAGGAAAATGCTTGGGAAGAGCTCTTCCACATGCATTGCAGTCTCAAAGGGATGTGTGTCTTGATTAGAATCAAAGTGCTAGTGCTTTTCACATTTGCATGAACTATGGCATGTTCTCTATGGTGTTTTTCACCTGCACTATATTTCCCAACTCCAGTAGCTTTCTAGCTTGTCATCACAGCTATGGGATTTCACTCTCTGGCTGTTTCTTACTTTTCCTTCTTGCAAAYGAAACTATTGGCCTGTATTAAACTATACAGGAGTTCTCTCTCTTTGGAAGGAAGATGAAGTAACCCCAGATTTCTCAGTGTAAGAATAATATTTTTTCCGACGTTTGTCTACCATAAAAGGCATTTACAAARGGGTTTAAGCTATGCTTAAAATGTGTTATATGAATGTGCTTGCCATCTCCTTTTGCTTTCACTGTACTGATGCAATTGCCAGACACTATTAATCCTGGCACCRGGAAGTTAGAGGTAAACCAGTGCTTAAATTGTTCCAGTAACTGCTCCAAGCTATAGTCTGAGGCATACTTCACCTTACAAGCTGCCTATTAGAGCACTGCTTGTCTGCTCTGTGCGGTGGTGAACAACATACTGTGGATAAAAATAAAATGAAGAAATGAAGCAACACACACATTGCTAACAGAAAATGTACATACTTACACCTTGGACACCATTAAAACCTCCTTTCCGCCCATTCAGTTTCTTTGTGTGAATTCCAAGCACAAAATAGTAAAAATAGTGCAAAATTCATTCACAAACACTGTTTAAAAAGTTTTGGAAAAACACATTCTGATGTTGCTTATATCTCATCTCAATTTTCCTTAAGAGTAACTGAGAGTAACATTCAGGGTAACATATTTGCCATTAATATTTAAGGCAGCAGTTGAGAATACTTGTCATTGTGAAATATCCAACTTGACTCTAAAGCTTACATCATCCCCATCACACAAATCCGAAATAAGTGACCGAGATGTTCAGACAAAACTGCTTGCAGTCATGCTACTGAACTCTCATAGACAAACTATTTCTGACTAACATTCAGAAAAAAAACATTTCCTCCAAAAATCCTCAGGTGAGTAATCTACAGATCACACACTTCTCTGAATGTGCTTACTGGAATTGCAAAATACTCCGTATTCATTTGTGTAGATTCAGATATCAGACAGTCGAGGATTTTGCTGATAATCTTCCTGAGACTATGGAACTTCTAAAAGAGATCATTTTACAGTGTGTTTCAATTTTGAGTCTCCAGAGACCCTATTACAAAGTCAAAATTAATAAAAAGAAAATAAAGGAAGCTATAATGTTGTTTAAAAAAACATGTGAAATTTAACACAAAAGCTGTTAAAATAACATTACTGTCCAGCATAAACCTAAAAATACAAGGGAATTCCGAATTAGGGCAGATGCAATAACCTTAACGCAACCCCGTTGTGCCTACCAATTGCATACATATGGTATGTAAACTAACCCGCTGTTCTGAGACCCTCTGCTAAAGGACCATATGTGCTGCAATTCATAGGCAGAAAAGAGCTATGTGAAGGGTGCTTTGTGACTGCTTATACCAAGTTTCTTTTGGTCTTCTTGGGTCACATTCACACCTTCATGCTACCATAAGCTGTTTGCTTTCATATTTCTGTTTTCTACCTGACTTTCTGTTTATTCTGCTGATTTCAATTTCATTCGGTTTGAATGTCAGGTGTTGACAAAAAGATATTTCTAGTGAATACTGTTTGCCAAAATAATCACATCAGGGAAGGTTCCTAACTCCGAACTGCAACTGTTTTCACCTTTGATCTCTCATCTGCATTACTTTCCTTTCTACCAAAAAAAAATCCTTTATATTTTGTTGTTATTGTTGGTTTTGTTCTGTTACTTCAGTGACAGATGCTCCTCCCAAAATTCAGAGATGGTTCTTTGGCTACTCGAGCCTTTTTGGTAAATCTGAAAAAAAAAATWAAAAAAAAAAAGGAAAAAAAGCTGCTTATTCTACCAGAATTGGCAATAGAGTCTTAATACATCATAGTCTTGCACTGTAACATTTCTCAACTTTGTACTTTTGTAATTTTCACCATTTTGACTCTTCTCTAGATAACTCAGTACAGATTAACATTGCCCATTTTTCTGTACACAGCAACAAAAATTAAGATTTTTTTACTCATTAAATATTAATACTAATCATTTAATATTAAAGAGGCTGTATTCCTTTTCCCACTCTGATATATATCACCCATCTCTGAGTCTTTTAAAAATAATTTAATTCATTTCTTGTAATATCGCAGAAAGAAAATGTTAACTCTCCAGGGCCACTACAGATGCTTACTAGATCTGTGATCAGCATAGTGTAAATKCAGGTAAAATATTGTGTTAAACACAGAAAAAAAAATTAGCTACCAATTAATGAATAGCWGGCATGATACCCGCTTATGATAGAACATATACGAAATACAACATAGAGCCATTGTGGGACACTAGACTCCAAATGTTGAAGATGCCTAGATATTTTTGCAGTTATCATTTATAATAATACTAAAAAAAAGACTGAAAAATACTGATCTGGAGGTCTATTTATCTCTCTAGTTTCCAAAATTCATGATTGAATTTTGAAACTCATTTCAGTTCTCACCGCAGTGTGGAATGGTACAAAGGGAGCTTTGTTTTTCTATAATCTAAGCACTTTCTTGGTGCCAGACCAGTTATGGTGGAAATAGAAGCAGCCTCAGGCACTTTGCTTTAGGCTGCTCTAATTTAAGATGGTTACCAAGAGCCTCCAGGGGCCAATTTAAGTAAGGTATCAATGAGAAATAAGAGATGTACAGCTTCCCATCATGGACCCATGCAAAATTCCTGAAGCTTCTCTATGGAGGGGGAGATTTCTCTTTTCCTGATGAGATTCCCATGTGATCTCCACATGGTTCCCATGGAGCTGCCTTCTCAAGCTCTTTTGTAAGAGCAGGCACCAAGGAAGAAATGAAGCTTATCTGTCTGGGTACAGCCTGRGAGTGCAGCAGTCACCAAGTCATTTCAGTAAGCAAAACTGAGAAATACAATCATATGAAACCATAGGATTTTTCAGGGAAAGGGGAAGGGGAGGGGAAAAGGAAGAAGAAGGTAAGGAATGTGTTTYCATCTCTTCCAGGTGAGATTCCCCAGATTTTATTTCGGAGAAAAAGTAATAAGATGACAGGACTTACTGGCCTCAGGTCACTATACCTCTGGGAATGAATGAATCTTGCAGTGTTCCACAAAGCCAAGCAGCACTTGTGCTGACCTTCTGCAGCAAGAAGCTGCAAACAAAGATGTCTTCTCTGATGTCGCAACATTCTAGACTCCTGCAGCCTCTCTTTTCATTCTTGTGGCTTCCTCTTTGCTTATACTGTTCTATAAGGGCAACAAACAGGAGAAAGAGTTTCTCAAATTTCTAATACAAAACTTATTAATTGCATTGTAGACAAAGGCAGGGTCAGAAATAGAAATAAATGGGGACTCTAAACAATCTAATAGTATCTAAAGTGTTGTCATTCTGGGTGCCCAGATGATCTTGCATTTAGAGACAACACTTGTAGTTGTATCTCTGGTCATTATAAGGTGTTGAATTTAACTTGAACAAGGAACCATTTAATGGAGGTGGAAAACCAAGAAGCTTAGGATCAGTTTTCTTGCTAGGTAGGGAAGGAGATGAAGGATTCTTGTCCAGGTGACTCACTGACACAGTGGTAAATTGAAGTTGCCTCTAAAAAATGAATGGTTTCAAAGAATACAATATACTTCAGGAGATGTTTGGTTCTTAAATGTTACCCCCAATGTAGCTCTGAAATTAATTTAAATTTTTGAAGAATTCCTTTCCACTTATCTGACTATGTTTGGAGACCCAAACTAGACCATATCACTCAAGAACTCTTTTCAGAATTTGGAAGCTTTCTTATGTAGTTTTAAGATTTGGTGGATTAATTTTGTATTTGCCAGTATATGTGTGAAACAGCTCTTGTCATCTAGTATATCCGGGTCTATTCATCATAGATTCTTAGGAAACTGAGTTTCTAATGTATGATAATCATAGATTCATTACTTCATTTCTTAAGAAATGTGTCTTCTCTGTAGACCACATCCTGACAGGCATTGTGCTAGACAAGATGCACTTTTTTTTGTCAACTTCTTTCTTGTTTTCAAGCATTTCTCCTTTCACTCCTGTGGCCTATAGCTGTACAAGAGGATAAGTGGCTCTTTCAGATCTGATGCCAACATCAGTCTACAAATTGGCAGATGGTGCCATGAGACGAGGCAGTTAGTTGGCAGGCCCCCCACCCCCTGCCCTGCAACCAATTTAGCTTCTTATGTTGGCGTAGATCCTGCCATCCTGAGCCAGTGCCCAAACTAGGCCTTCTAGTGTGTGACTCAATATGCTGCTGCTTAGCCTTAGGACAGCTAATCATGTATTCTTTCAAAATTGATGGGAATTAATTAGGCACTATGGGCAGGGTACAGAGAGGGGAAAGTGCATGGTCTTACCCAGCAAAACAAAGCAGAAATGCATTCCTTGGTGAAGCAGTATGCCCTCCCGGCCTGCCAGGGCCTAAGTGCTCCATTTATTTCCTCTTCCAACACCTTTCTGCTGCGTGAGAGCCAGTTTGGTGTGCTGGGTACTGACCAAGCTACAATGTATTTGTTTTGTTAATTGGCACCRACTTTCTTTCAGGATTTTATTTTCCTCCTGGCAGATACAGATCGTCTTGGCAATTGTGCACCCCAAGAAAAGGAGGAGGCAGAAAGCAGAATGCTGCATAAGTGCCATTAGCTTTAACTGGAGAAGCAKACACTGGGGCTGGGACATGCTTGCTGGCTGAGATATAGGGAAACCTCATCAGGAAGTGTCGCTGTGTCAGTGGGAAAATACTGTAGCTATGGATACTGGGGATCACCGAAATATAATTCAGCCTCATAAAGGCTTAGAAAAAATGAAACAAATCACTTCCCTTCCAAAACTTCAGATATTAAACTCACAGCATTAGGCCAAAAACGGAAGCCCTTTCAACTGATAGAATGACAGGCTCATAAATTTCCCCACCAACCCTTGCAGTGCGAAGCACTCGCTCCTGGTGCYGGGTTTCTCCCCACGGGCTCTGTGTGTACAATGGGATGTTTGCTCAGGCATTTCGAGCCGGGTTGCCGGCACTAAAGAAGGTCTGCTTCCCTTCTGGTGTCTCAGAGCTTCATTGCAACTTGCCAGCAGACGCYGTGTATGCAATAAAACTTGAAGCAGTGGCGAAACAGAAATATTATTGAAAGGCTTTAAATACAGAACAGGGAGCAAAAAACCCTTCCAGTCTCACTTTTCTTTTTTTTTTTCCTTTCTTTTTTTTTCCTTTTTTTAAAGGTGTGATTACCTCTTTGGGAATTACCCCCATTATATAAGCAGACAAAGTTTTGAAAGTTGCAGCTGAAATTTTCTGCTGAAAGTTTCTGTTTTGAAGGTTTCTGCAGCACACCATGGTGGGCACTTCCTTCCAGTTAGAAGAAAAACWAAAAGTTTGTTCAAGCCATTATAAGTCTTCTTATGAGGCTCATGACAATGCAATTCTTACAGTAGCCCATGCATTTAATACTTTCAGGATGGTATCCAAGTAACTCAACAATCACACATGTGAATCTGCTATGCTCTATCTCTATTCACCGTGCCAGAATTGTACACATGCTTATTGCCATCTCTTCAGAATGTGAGGGAAAATGTCTTTACTGTGGGTGTGACAGAGCACTCGGACAGGTTGCCCARAGAGATTGTGGAGTCYCCTTCTTTGGACGTATTCAGACTCCACCAAACATGATCCTGTGCAACGTGCTCAAGGTGGCTCTCSTTGAGCAGGAGGGTTGGACTCCAGATGCCCCTTTGAACAKCAACCATGCTGGCTGCAGGTAGCAAAAACCATAAGTGGCAGTGAAAGCAGAGGAATTGCAAACTGATCCTACTGTTATAAATAAGGACATGCCTAAGGGGGAAAAAAAAAAGAAAAAAAAGCAAAAAAAAAGCAATATGGAAACATGTAAACGCAGTGGCAAATTCATCACTAGACCTGACACAGAAGCTAGGGCTAAAGCATTAGCAAGTGCAGAGTGTGCCCTATGTCACACACTGTTGCAAAAAGTCGGGACTGCATTTGATCCTGCAAATAGATGATTACGAAATAACTGCATGGTTTCTTACATAAATTCTAATAGCATTATAGCATTTTCCTCTTAACCCATGATTGTTTAGAAGCAGTTTCCTGATCCTTCGAGACAATGCAATAAATGCTCTGGTTATTTAAAATAAGAAGATACCCTTAAAATAAAGATGGATTAAACCAAAATCACTAAAATCAATAGCTATTTGATCAGCAAACACCAAAAATGATGATCTTCATTAACCAGTCATGATTTATGCTTTATTTTGTGAAGACGTTTCCAGTACAAGCCAGAATTTCAGCTATGTGTTTTGATTCTTTAATTAGAGAATAAAAGAAAATCAAAACATAGAAGCTCTGCAAATATCATTCATAATCCAAAAATTATTTTATTGTCTTGGCACCAAACTGGCAAACTGCCAACAATACATTTTGGCTGTATTCTTATCTTTAAAATTATTTGAATCAGAGAGAAACACAATGAAAAAGTGCTATTTTAATGAAASAATAATTAACAGAAAATGGCTTCAAAATGTACAAAGAGATTAAATATCCTTTGAAGATCTGTTTTACTGCTCGGCTCCAGAAAAAACAATGAAACTATTAGCAAGAACACATTACTATGCTTAGTGATATTTCATATGGTATTTGACAATCCATAGGGGCTACTTCTGCTTCTCCATAAATAAGATATACAATTTAATGGGTCTCTTTTATCTTACACATCATAGCAAATCTACAAGAACATCACTTAACCTCCTCTATCCATCTTTCACCTGCCATGTTCTCACAGACATGAATAAACTGAAATGATAATACTTTCAATTTTATATTATGAATATGTATTTTCACACTGCACATGTTAAATGTTGTCCCATCCACAGCAGGTTTGAGACTGTCAAATATATTAAAAAGGCTGATTTGAAGAATGTATATAACTTTCAAGCATCTTGGGGATATGTAAAACATTATGAAATCAAGTGACTGTGAGCTATGACCCACATACTTCAGCTGTAAATTTCCAAAGTCAAATATGTATTGGAAATGTTATGCTAATACTCACTTGTTCTCTCTCATGTATCTGCCTCAGCAGATCAACCTGACAGGCRTCACACACGATGTTTTGTGAGGCACCACACTTCTAATTCCAGTAAAATGACAAGGGGGCAATTGATCACCTATTTCTTGCTGAAGACTGTGAAAAAAACAACCTCACCATAGTCCTTATTCTTTTCAAATCTTATAACCACAAAACTTGATGCAGATTCTCCCTTTTCTGTGAGGATTTTCAAAACATAAGAACGTCATTTCAGTGGGTAAGAATACCACAATCTTGTACAGTTTGGTTTTCTTCCAGGCTGAGGAAATTCATGGTCTTGTAGGCCTTGTTTTCTAGGCCTTTGTTCATTTTCCTTGCTGATATCTGAACTTTCTGAACTCATTCAATGCTTTCTTAGTTGCAATACCACAACCAGACCTTCTACTCCAGGTGACTTCTGTTAGTACTGAGTAAAAGAAGAGGATGTGTCCTGCTGTCTATGGCATTTGTAGGGGTTTTTTTTTTTTTTTTTGGTAGCAGTATGCTACTCTTAACATTCAGGTTATGATTAACTAGCAACCCAGATTCATTTCTGCAAAAAGCTTTTATCCCATAGCCATTTATTCCCTATCCTGTTTTTATAATGCTAGTATTCTAGCATTACTTCTCATGTTCCTGAGGGCATTCACTCTGTTGTTTCAGCAAACAACCACTCTTTATCAAGAGTATCTTGAATTCTAACCCTGTCTTACTGTGTATTTTTAATTACTTATAAATCACACTCTTTAGTCCATGAGCCAAATCATTAACAAAGGCACTGTGTTAATCTCAAAGCTGAGATGCTGTCCTTGCTTTTCTTGAAATGATACAGAAACTACTTGCATATGTTCTCTTGTAATGTCACTTTATAACACAAAATATACAGCTCTGATCAGGTAAAACAGTATCTTCTGTTCTGAGAATACAAATGGGTAAAGTAGAATGAGGCACATGGGAAAAAAAAGTCCATCAAAAATAAAGTTCCAGCCTTTGGCTAAAGAAATTATTGAGAGAAGTTGTTGGACTCTAAACAGGCATTTTGTAGTATTTATAGTGGTACAAATTATGCCTGCTCTGTCCCTATAGCTTGTAATGGCAAGTGTTAGCAACAGAAAAAGGGCGAGACAGATTTTTGATGTCATCAAGTAGCATATTCTTTATATAGAATCCTTTATCCATACCAAACCCTACTGATATATTTGTCAATACTAGCTTGGCTGCAAACTCAAAAAATAGTAATTTTAAAAATTTTATGTTTGCATTTACCCTATTCATGTATAGGAATAGAACACAAATGCTAAAATTTATTTGTCTAATCATATTTTTTTCCTAAATATCTGTGATTAAYTGTGAGCGTTTAGTGAAAGTGTAGAAAAAAAACATAAAGGTAATAACGATTATGACACAGATTATGTTAATAATGCTCTCAAATAGCAGGGGAAACAGTCCCACGCACTAGACAAATAGGAAAAGAAATCCCTTCATAAATATTACCTGTTTTACAAAAATGAAGAGAAAGTAASTATAAAAAGCCTTTCTGATAATATTATAGAAGCAAGAGCTTCCCACTGTTAAAGTTTTCTCTTGCATCTCTGATTCCTGCAGAAAAAGTACAAAACCCAGCACAAAGTTGGCATTTTAATCTTGGTTTGACTGTGTTCGCTATACCAAACTTTAAGTTATTTATCTCCAGTAATATCCCAGGGCTAGATTTTAATGTTATTCTGCTGAGTTCTGAGAAAAATAAATGGTGAGATGTTTAATTCACTTGGTGGTGGTACGGAGAAGCTCAGCAATGATAAAAACGCACAGAAATCCCACAACACACAGTAAGACCATGTTTCAAGTTGCAACCTTAAACCGAGAAACCTGGGCTCAAATTACTTTTCTCTCAGCGCTAATCATATGGCAGCTACAAACTAGCCAGTGGCAACAAACAACAGTGGCTTACTCAGATAGCATTAAATTCATACTGCACATAAACAAGAAATATACTTCAAGAACACAAAGATTTACATATGAATCTTTAATGAATATCACCTTTCAGGATTTGTGGTAGTTATGAAATACTTAAAAGAGTCCACAAAAGCTTTAATATCAAAGCAAGAGAAAGCACAAGTGAGACACAGTCCGTGCTATGGTCTAGAGAGCAGAAATAAAAATAGAAATCTGCTGTGATCATTGCATGCTTATTCTTTTGAAAATTAACAGAAACAATATTGACTAAATTCTAGTTTTATTGTGGAAAGAAGGTACTGATGCTATTGCTTTTAACTGTGGAAACTCCTGATGAGCATCATTCAGTAAAACCGGTGGTATCCTTTCAGGCCCAGTGTCATTCACAGTGCTGCTCTAAGCAATGAACTAACTTGTCACCAAAACAAACTACCTTGTTGCTAGATAAACCRAAGTCATAGTGGCAGATTTAGCAGCGAGCTCCAGGGRCGTGTATACTCATTCCCATGCGGAGAAGTCACTGCCTGGTGTCACCACCCTTGCTTCGAGAACCTTTCCTCTTGCAGTGTGGTTATACTGCAGCCSATTTAACCTGATTTGCCACTTTTCTCTTTCCTCAAGATGTGATACTGATTCCTAATTCCCAGGGCCTTCGAATGCATCAAATATCACTGCAGGTGAAATTTCTTACATTCACCAGGGCTCCCTTCCCAACTCTTAGCTCACTTGCTCCCACATTAGGGAGATTTATAGAACAGGCTGGGCGCCCTCCTTTGTTTTGCCTTGCCGTCTGCAGTGAGGTGTTTGAATGAAACATTCAAGTATTTCTTATTCACCATTCCCATAAACAAACAACTTTGAATCCCAGGATGTTCTGAAGCCTTAGGAAAGCTGGAAGCCAAGACAGAGSAAGCATGCAGGCTCACAAGGTTTTTAGCTTCTAAGCAGATCCAAACAGAAAAAGAACACACAACTCCTGTTCTTTATTCTGACTCAAAAGACAAATGMAACTGTCTTTAATCTATAACAAATTCCCTTTTGACATAGGATTGCGTTCCTGTTAAACAATAAACATGAGGGTTTATGATTTTTGCCTCTAAATTTTGTGGCAGGCCTACAGATGGTTTCAGATTGTCTTTTCTGTTCCAGATGATCAAGAGTGCCACAAGAAAGACTTTGTCTATTTAGAAAAGGTATATACATATACTATGTATGTATATATATGTTTATTTACACACATAAAGACTACATAAAAAATTCCAACTGAAACAAAACTATAAATAAATTATTCAATAAATCTTAAAGACCATACCTATATATTTAACAAGAACCCAGATGAATTCAGCAAGGATCAATAACAACAAATAAATGGGAACACTTTTGGAAAACATATAATGGACATATAACTTTCCAGGATGTTTTCAGCAAGAATATGTAGATTAAAGAGAGTTGGGAAATGACAGAGTGCTGTAAATTGAAGGATTATATTCACATAGAGAAAACAAGCCATGTCTGGTACAACAGCAGCCAACAGAGCAGGAAGAAAAGACTCAGGTGAACAAAATAAGTACATTGCCCAGGAAAGTACTAATTTGTATCTCCAGTATCTTATTTCCACRTATATTTTGATTAGCTTTTACATTTAGTCCAGAAAGCAGGCAAACACAGCATTATGCTTATCAGCCTCAGTTCCTAAAGGCTTCTGATTTCCACAAATGCCACACTTCCATACTAAATATAAGTTTATTGTCCTCATGGTCAAAAACTATGTGTAAAAGATACATGAACTCACAGACAGCCTGAAACAATGGCTCTTAATGATTTATGTCGCCCCAGGCATCTCACTGACATTTTGCATCTGATCCGAAAGACCATAGGAAACACACTTGCAAAGGACATTTGGTATATGGCACAAGAAGAAAACTGTAATAGGCCAGTCCCAAAATTGGTGCTTCCTTAGTGCATTCTGTTCTACAACAAGGACTTAATTTTCCTTTTCCGTTTCTCCACTATGGAACTGGGAGTAGGGGGCTGGAAATATGTCAYTCAGTTCTCATGAGCAGAGAGGTCTCCTTTTAAAACTAACTTAAAATAAGGGTTGGGGGCAAGTTAATAGCATAGATGAACGCAGGAGAATCATATAGAATTAATCAAATAATTGTTTTAATGTAGTTCTGTTTTACAAAATATCAAGCTAGATATTATGCTATGAATACTACTATCACTAATAATAATAATAAACAGTAACACGATAAATTGAAAAAAAAAATAATAATAAATGTTATGAATCTCTTTGCATTTTTAAATATGAGTTTTTCACTCCCTGTACTGAGAAAATCATGTTTTATCTCTGTTGACATGAAGTTAGCTTTCAAGGCTTGATGCTCTGTGAAATGAGTCAAAACATAGAAGCCAAGCTAAACATACCATAATGGATGCCAAAATATGCTCTCACTAACTATGCACCTGAAGCCTTTCTAAAGAGCAAAATGTTTGCATTTGCAAAAGCACAAGAAAATTCACTTATACAAACCAATCTAACTTTAATTTCTCAAATGACATATGCAAGTTGATATTGTGCCTGTAAATGCAGATTTTTGTCCATGTAGAATGCTTCCCTCTATGTCACATGGGTAATAGCTTTGATATTTCTAGTGAAAAAGCTCATCTTCCTATAGATATAGATAAAACATTTTATTTGCCTATTTAGAGAGAGGCTAATTCATTAATAATCAGAGAGTACATTATACTATGTCTTCAAGTAACTTCTTAATGTCATGTCCATACTGTAAAATTTCAATGTGCCTTCAGTGGTAATCTGCCTTCGATTCTGTAAAATGCCCCACGACGCTATTTTTTGCTGAGGACCGGGGATGTGAACACATCTGAGACTTGCACACACTGTATCATGATGCTGTACCTGATAGAGCAATACCCATCTTGAACACTTCCACATTGACTTACGGAAGTGCGCCCTTGAGAAAAAGACAGAGAAAAACGGCGAGCCATGCGGTGACAAAAATGAAATAGAACTGTCATCTAGCAGTTCTTCATAGTCCATCAAGTAAAGTATTAAAGATATAAGAAGAGCCACAGAGTGTTTGGGCAAAGGTTGTTAAACCACTACTCCAAGGGCAGGTCACTGCACATTGCTAAGACTGTTAGTAAAAGRCAAACCAGTTTTCTCTAGGAGACCTGACATGACTGGTTTTCAAACTCACATTTAATACTGTATGCTTGCAGCCAGGGACACAACAGAATAAACTGATAGTGCAGAGTTTACAAGGACAGCTCGTACTGACATTAASGGCACTGTGTATTACAGAAAGCATTACAGCTTTCTCATCAGACCATGATTCTCACATTACTTCACTTTTTCAACAAATATATATTGCATTATCTGGCCTTAGGTTAAAAAAAAGTTTGTATATGCCATAGTGCAATTACTTCTTCATTGTATGCACTGAAAGACCAAGTCACAATTAAATTAATTCCTCAAATTAGCAAAACTTAGGTCCTCACCATGAGATTAAAAAGAAAAAAAACAACAAAACAAACAAAAAAAAAACCCACAAAAAAAACCCCCCACGGTAGTATCTTTGAGTTCTTTTTATTCTAATTTTCAATGTTTTGAGATGACCTGGTGACATTTTCATCCAATTTATTTATTTATTTATTTATTAATACAAGGACTGGAAGCTTCCTTGATGTTGAAAGCATATATCTCCAATATTCTCTTCGCTCCAGGAGCTGGTAGTTTCACTTAGTACAACCTAGAAGGACACACATAACAAAATCATGAGAGCTGGCAAYGCATGGGATGTGAATAACTCGGGATGTGAATAACTCTGATCTGAATGAAGAGAGACAGAAAGCGCCTGAGTAGCCTTTTCCCTGAGTGGGATGCAGTCCAAGTTCCTCTGTAACAAAGGCCAACACTCAACATTCCCTTTCCCGAAGTCAGGCAAATAGGATAGATTTTTAGAAATCTAGAGTTATCCCAGTTTCAAATCAAGTGATTTTCAACAGCTCTTTCACAGAAGTGTTGATGGATGTTGATGTAAAGTACTTGGTCTATTTTCATAAAACAAAATATAGAACCTGGTTGCCATCCCATTCTTAAAGTTTTAGTTATTTTAACCACTATGTTATCCAAATATAGGCACATTTTTCATTATCTTCTAGTTATTCCTGGCTAGTGCTTGATACTCAAATGCAGTTTACTAAATCAAAACTTATCCACTAGCCTGTTTCTGCTAGTTCTCTGTGGAGGTGAGTAAAGGTCGGATTCATTATTATCAATAGCTAGAGTAGGAGAAAGGTTTGCAGTTAAAAATTCAGAAATAAAACACACTGCTAGTCTGATTAAACAAGCTGGCACACTTCTTTTGGTATAACAAAGAAAGATAAATAAAAACATTAATAAAGACATACAGTGAAGACTGCATGTATATGCACAGCTAAYTTCTGCATTTCAGGTTTGTTTTTCTTTTAGCAGAGAATTTTAAAAATAATCATTACATGAGACTWTTAGAATCTGTGACTTTTAGAAAAAAAGAATAATAGCTAAAGTATGTAAAGAGCAAAGGACAAAATGTTGATCAGTCACTCTAGTGATCAAATATCAGTGTATCAGCCCAATGTAGCAGCCAGATATCAGTGTATCAGTGCATTATCTGATTATCACCTAGAACACATACTTAGAAATAAAAAATATCCCTGGATTGATGACTGTAAAGGAGATTTGCTAACTCGTAGTTTGCTAATCCTTCATCTTTTCCTTCACAGTGACCCAATCATGCTATCCTACTTCATTATTATATTCACTTGGATAAAATCAGACAAATGTGATGTTTCCAGTTTACTTAGATTCTAATTGCTGGGTTTGCACAGTCCTTGACCCTTAACAAGTCCGATAGCTGTGGTCATTCTTTCAGGTCACCTGGTAGAGGATAAAGTTTCAGGAGCTGACAAGGTTGCGATCTGCTTTTCCCCTTTCTCAAGTAGCTAAATTAACAAACATTATCTACAGACATGTTGAGGTGATCTTTTCATTAAAATTACTCATGTGCAATTGTTGAAATCAAMTTAAAATTGCAAATAAATTCACATATACTCTAGTACAATAGTTACATAAAACATACATTTAAGTGTCTATCAAGTCTTGATTTCCTTCTGAAACTTCGAGAAATAGGTAAAATAAAATGTTTTCTGTGCGACCACTGTAGATTAAGTCTGCAGATAAGTCTCTACCTCCKTACAATGATTTTATAGCAGTATATCAGGATAAAATTCTGAGCAGAGAAATCGATGTCTGAGAGAGCACTCTCCTCCTGAGCCCATATTGGGGACCTCAGGGCTCTTCTGCTTCTGGAGTGTGAGGCAGCACTGGATAAATAATTTAGTAGCTGGGCCAAAGTATTAAAAAATAAAAATTAAATACACACCATTTACTTCCTTTCTGACTTGTAACTAAGGGATATATTGAAGAATTTTAAAAATACAGAAGTTGTGAAAAGGATTCTGAACCGAACATTAAAAGGAAATGGAAGTGCATCTCCATTAGAGGTGAGAAATGTTTGCCAGTCTTCCAGAGAAATAGAAGAGTTTCAGTACTGATGAAGTCCTTGRCTTATCCTGCTCAGGCTCCTTGCAGAGGACTTTATATAAATACCTCATTTTGTGCRTTTTTCAGCTCTACTCTGAGGCTCCTAAGTCTTCCAGTACGCAGTAGGAGATCTCCCAGAGCCTATTCCGGGATTAGATGATTACCTATATTTAAGAGTGACAACATTTTCCTTACCTTTAAAATGAAAATGACATTTACTCRCTCCATTTTTACGGTGTGAATCTTCCTACTGCTGACTTTGCTACTTTTAGAATTGCTTACGTCAGCCAGCAATTCCCCAAGACAGGTTGGGGAAGATTCAACATTAACTTTGTGCTCATTTTGAGTATGRGAAAAATGATGTGCCAATTTCTGTCAGGGGTCAATCACTCATACTTATTTAATCTACTCAGTCATTAGATTTCATAGGATTGTGGCTTTTATTTAATGTCCTACTTTTAATTTCAAATATTTTAGTTGATTTTACACTGCTGCTTCTAGTTTGATTTAAGTTTCATTTTAAAATGTGCTTTGATAAAGTGCTTTCCACTCTAATTCAAAAATCACCTTCTGCCAAAGCAAATCACAATGCTTTTAAGGAAATCTACTTTTTTTTTTCCTATTTTAGGCTACTTCTTTGTATAATTTCAGGTATTTTTTAAAGGGAACTATCTTATATTAGATAAATCCACAATATCTGTTTTCACTGATGAGTGATCACATAACTGAAGAAAACATAGAACCTGGATTTACGCCACTGAGGTATTCCTTGAACCTTGTATTTTGGTCTCAGATTGCGATGCATAACCTGCATGTTACCTATAGGAGAACTCCCCTCACACTTCCCCTTTGTAAATGTTTTCCCATAAGCAGCTTTTGATTTTTCATGCAGAAACAGTCACAATGTCTTTGCATCCCTGTACAGTTTCCATCATTTCAAGAGCTGTCAGTAGCTGTTTCTTTTGTGTCAGTATCTTGGCCTGAGTAAGCTCAGAAATGATGTAAGTATTGGAGTATTATCATGAGGGACAACATCTATGTTGTATTATTTAATGATGAAATGCTATCTATTTTTTTAAGGTTTTTATCAAAAGTAATTTTCTGTTACCATTATTATTATTTATCTTTGCCCTAACTGGGCATCTCAGCTTTTCAGAAATCTCTTTTTTTTTTCTTTTTCTTTGTTTTTTTCCTGTGTAATTCTGCTGTTGCGCTTGCTGAGAAAAGCTTCAACCCACAGGGCAAGAAGGCACAGTTAGCACCGGCACCGTGACTGCGGTACAGTTTGGGTGCCCTGTTGCACGGTAGGAATGAAGCTGGCTGCCTCGCTTGGTTCCTTCAGTCAGCGCATGCCTAAGTCAGCATATTCTGCCCTGGAGAATTTCCAGGACAGAATCCCGTTATTATCCAGATCGTCTGACTCAGTGCATCAAGTGTTTTGATTCAGGTTTGTCATTGTTTTCTTCTAAGATTAGCCAGATGATATGTTGGAATGTAATGTAATAAATAAGAAAAGCAGTCTGAATACTACAGCTAATCCGCTTGGATCTTTCTGAGGGACCAGTTTAAAAGCTTAACAGACAACATATCTTTCCTTTTTTTCAATTTTTCCTTTGTTTAAAATTTATAATAGAATTCCAGATGTAATATCTTCTCACCAGATAGTCAAATGTCTGCTTCTGAGTTTTGCAGTATAGTATTGCTCATGCAAACATTTGTGTGTGGTTTGGTTCTGTATCTACAGATGGGAAGAGGCCATTACAATCTTCCCATATTTGGACTGCAGTGTAAAAGAATATCATTTATCCATATGTACTTTCGTTCTGAAAAGCTGAAAAGTTAGGACTTTCATTTAAGGAAAAGTAGGGCAAAAATAATTTACCTTTAGAAATAATTTTGCTCCTTTTGTAGCATCCATAATATGACCACATCTTTTGGCATGATCGGGTAACGCACAGTTAACTACATTATCTTGTTAGGACAGTTATATTCTCTCATATGACAATGACTTGCAATATGTAGTCCCTGCCTTCTGGGGAAAGGAAAAAAAAACAGCAATTACCGTGCAGTACTCGAATCTGCCTGCCAACAGCAGAACAGTGATTTGTGAGACACATCAAGAGCTTCTGGCAAGATCAATCTASTGAGATCCCTCTGATAGAGGAATAATGAGTTGACAAAGACCAATGTTCAGTTGGGCCCAAGCCCAATAAGATTACTGTACAGCATCATCAATATTGTCTGTGTTTGGAACTGACACAATCAGAATGGAATCAATTGTATTTTCCACTGCACTGTCACACATGATTTTTAACTTTGGCTCACAGCAGTGTAGAGAAGCTTGCAGATGTTGGCAGATTTTTGCTAACTTATGGGATGTCATTATTAAGTAGGAACTGTGCACTACAGTAATTTGTGGTTCTGTGTGTTCCCTCATATGGTCTCTGTGTTGAGGAGGGAGAAGGAAAAGATGCGCTTGCCGGAGGGATTTGTCTGTTATCACCTTCATTTTACTGTGATTGTTGAAWATACCATGTGATCTTTAAAGGTGCAGATTATTTTTCAGGAAAGGATTAATCTGGGCTGCATATCAAAAGCAATTTAATTTAATATGGCAGCAAATGTTGCTATATTAAAAAGAGACAACAAAGGAAACATTKTGATTCTCTGATAGGAGACAGCATATAGATGACCCCATCTGTCAATAATATACCTTTTTCAAGGGGGTACACTATATATTTTAAAAATTGCTCTTTTTTGGAAGCAAATTCTTCAGCACTGCAACTACCATAGCTAAATATTCCGCCACAGAAAGCTGTCATCTGCACATTCCATACAATCTGTTCATGTACCTACTCATTTTCTCATAGGTGTGCTGCCTACAGAGTCTTYTCTATGGTAAATAACAAATAAAATACTGCTTCATAATCTAAATTATTCTGTTAGTTGCAAACTAATATAGCATAAATTATTGTACCAAATTGCTCTAAAATACATTTGAAAAAGAAAGAGGAAACTGAAAAGTCAAGTTTCTTCTGTAAACACATAGATCTCTTTGAATGCCAAAATCTTTTTTTCTTTATTTATTTTCATTTCCCTGTTATATGTTTCTCTGTTCTATGTGCTCTGTGTGTGCTTGTATATGAGAATGAGTTTTTAATTTTCATGAAAACTCTGACAACTCTGAAGACAGAAGCCATTTATTGATTCATGAAATACAAYAGCATAGACACCAGAAGTAAAAATTTTATATAACTCTCTATTAGAATTTGTTAGCATTCACATAAAGTTGTTTTGATACATTTTGGTGTATTTGATTGTTAAGAACTACTAGTTCAGATAGAAAAGTCTTCAGAAACATTGTATTTGATCTTACTCTAGACAAGAATTTAAGTTTCATGTGCAGAGATTAATGGTTCCATATTATGCCTACTAGGAGCTAAAAGACTGCAAATTGTATCAAAGAAATCACTCAAGAGCTGTTAAATAGTAGTAAGTTTGAACTTGCAATGTTCTGGGCAGTATTTGAAGTAGTATACTGAAAATGAACCCTGACGTACCCATGGTATCAARCAATTTTTTGAAATTTCTATTTGACTTTAGTCTGTCTAGTTTGATCATCTTACTACTTATCTTATCAGAGTCATAGTTTCTATTAGTATTTCTTCCATAGGTTATACTGTGTCCCATTTTACACTACTGTAGGGAAACTCCCTGCAATGTTAACATTCAACCAACTGGGAAACTTACTATGCACAATAGCTACATAACTGGGCCATAACACATTTGCACTTAGTTCTGTAAAGTAAGAGTTCTTCAATGGAACAACCTGATAATCTGAGATGCAGTATATGTTCCATGGAAGAGGTTAGGACAGAGGTATCAGTAAACAACTATACCTTATATAACCTCTCCAGCTTCCCAAAAAATATTTTTCTGACTTCCATTTCCCTCTTTTTACAAAGTTGAATAGAAAAATAATTTACAGGGTAGACAGTAAAACAGTATTACGTAAGATGTATTAGGAATAGAAAGAACAAGACACTGCAATTATTTCACTGAACCTGGATGATGAGGTTAGACACTTATACAACTTTCACAAGATCTGAAGAAATTTAAGATTTGAATAAAGTCTAATCGGCTGAAACACAAGCCAAATATGGTARCAGTAATGCTATTTGGTGAAGAGAAATAAGCACAGGGAAGTGACCAAAATATTATCTATCCTTTCAAAAACATTTACACCGAGAATCTTTTGGATCTGCAGCTCTTTCTGCAAATCCAAACAAGAGGTCCCAGGGTGTATCTTGATATGGGATTCCTTTTAAACAGGGTGTTCCATGACTCTTCCTTAGCATGTCCACCTCCTGGTTAGGTTCTTATAAACCACACATGATGCTACATGAAATCTGAAGACTGCTTCAGCTGAGCCATGGTTTAGCACTTAAAGAGTGTACCTACCTTAAACGAGCACTGCTAAGAGTTGGGGGGAAATTAAGTATGACAATATCACTTGTTGATTTGGAGCATACAGGCAGTTTAGAGAGTTTKTCAGTTGAAATTGTAGAGCAAGTACCACTCGTTAAATATATTTTCTTCTAGAAAAACTGTGCCCTAAAATATAACATATTAACAAATTTTCTATTACTGATCTTATACTACAATTAATTTTTTTGTTGAGCRCCTTTTCTATCTTTATCTGAACTTTGTACAATAATAATCTAAAATCAGATATTGAAACCCAGTCATGAAATTATGTTGCACTTTTTCTTTTACATGTTTTTTGAGAATCTAACAGCGCTTGCTTGATAGCTCTTTTTTTTTCAAATTTTACTGTAGCAGAATGTAAAATTTTTGTTTTGTAGGTAGAATCTTCTCTCGTATTRTTATGGCATATATACCATTTCTTTCCCTTCGTTGTTCATCAGTCTCTCCCTGTACCTTTTTTCCTCACTTGACACCTCTGAGATGGTACCCATAGCAACACCCACTCGGAGGGGTGAGCCTGTGAAGCTGCTGCAGCCATCGCAGCAGCTCAGTTTTTGCAATGCCAGTCATTAATCTAACAGTATCTGCCTACTCAGATCACTACAGTTCCTCCTCAGGTCTTCCTTCCTCCCCACAGAAACCACCCTGCACACAAAGATCTGAAAGATTGCTGTTAATGATTTTTCATCTATTTAAAACAGCTCAAGCTGGCAGCTCTGTCTAATCCACCCTCAGTGGCACTGCCACATTAAATTATAGAACAACTGCTATGTGCAGTAGTTTCCTGGATGTCAGAATTCAACTTAGATATTTCTGAGCTTCATTTCAATTAAAAAACAAAATACTAACAAGAAAATCTTTTTAAAATGAAATATCTTAATTTAGATTTTTCTTATAGAGTTAAGTTATAACCTACTTTTTTTTTCCAAACCAAACGCTTTCAATGAAACCACTTCAGTTTTTGAAATCAGTCAAACACTATCTTTTTTTAAATAATGAATGATACGCTGTAGTTTAATATGTTGCAAATATTTCAGCTACTTCAATGTACTTAGGTCTAAGCTTGATGTGTAATGGAGTTCCACTTCCACACTGGGAGAAGTATTGTCCTGACCAACTGCACACAAGACAAATTTTATTCTAACATTAATCCATGACGAAGATTTTCAAATGAGGCTAAAAGGGTTATGGATGCAAATCCCACTGAAATGTAATGGGAATTCTGCATCTAACTCCCTTAGGTGTTTTTGAAATTACTGGTTCAATTTTTAGTGTCAAAGACATGATGGAAGGATTATATTTTTCTTTCTGTGGGCTACAACTCATGCATTTAAATGCATTTAAGCACTTGATATTTGCCTATTAGAACATGTACTCCAGGTTAAAAAAAAAAAAAAAAAAAAAAGTGCTTCATACAGTTTGTGAAAAGTTTTTAGGTAACTGAACAACTTTCTGGTATATACCATACTCTGTGGGTGGGTACTTATGTTTAATACAAATCATTCCAAGCAGTTTTGTTTTATTTATCATAATATTTATGAATTTCTGAGGGATCATAAACAGGTTTTTTTCACCACTATGGTATTTGTTAAGGTTCTTCTGGTAAAATGTACTTGTGGTCACATCTGCAGCTGAATCTGTGGAGACAAAAATGGAAGACACCTTGGCAACACCTGGAAGTGGTTAGATGATTTAAGCAGATACAGAATCTCCCAYGTTTCAAAGAATCTGATAGATCTGATTCCTTTATAAAATAAGTTCTCCWCTAGTTGCTATATTTATCATTCCCAGGACAACTCATACAGCAGTGTAGTATATAAAACTCTGTTAGGTTTTGTCTTTAGGCTCATCAGAAAGCTTGTTTCCAGTTTACCAGAAGTTCCCTTTAAGTCACATTCTTTTCTAATTTAAAAGAAGTTGGACTTAAAGGTAAGTTCTTATAGTTACAGTTTTGTCATATACTTCCAAGTTACAATCAGAGTGAAATGACTGGATACTTTAGCTGATATGATTGTTAGACCATTAGATAAAWGATAAAAGAATAGATAGATAAAAGAATAATAAGGTATAGTGGTCAAAGTCATTAACTAATTTCTGGAGGAATAGCTTGCTGCTGCATCAAGAACTAGAATTTATCTGTATTTAATCACAAAATGTTGGCCACTGCAATTAAACATTCAACTGTTCAATTTCARCTAACATGAAAYGGGAACTTGAGTATGCCAAGTATGAGTAAAATCTTTTTTAGTAAGGTGAATGTTAACATTCATTCACTGTTTCAGGTGTGATATAGTTAAAGGAAGATTTATCTTTGACRTTGGAGGGACAGTATTAGACCAAAGTAAATGTTTTTATATATGTATATATATATATATTCAGGAAAAAAAATAGGATTCAGTTGTTTGAATGTGCAAACTGAAAYGCTCATTTAAACTTCAACACTCTAAAAAGTTGAACCATTTTTTGAACTCAAATATACATATTCGTCTTTCACTAACTGCATCACAAATTGCTCAATTTAGAGTACAGTTTAGAGCATGCAGCTTTAAATCCATCCTAGGGCAGAAATTTGGAAAAAAAWTTTCACATTTCCCATATCTGAAACTATTAAAAAAAATGTATTTTCAGAGTCAATCCAGSCATTGTGCAACACAGCCACTGCACAGAGAGGGTTATAGCATATTTTAACTAAGCATTATTTAATATCTAAATTCTAAAATATCTGATATTTTCAACAGATAATGGGATGGTTGCATTACTAGCTGTAGTGAACATGCATTTTTTAACACAGTCCTTGAAGAAAGCAACTGGAGCTTCTTTCTAGCTTTGGGGAAGATCTAAAACTGTAATGGAACTCTATGTCTAGAGTCAGTTATATGTTTGAAGGTTAAAAAAGTTGAATTTCCACTCCAAAACACTGAATAGAAGCCTTTTGCAAAGTATCATAAAGGGAGTTTCTGCTASTMATTTTTGAAAAAGGACAGATAAACAATAACATTTTTGTTTAAAAGTTGTTTCCCAGTAGTTTCATCAGTTGAGAAAACCAATTTTGCTTGCATGTGGTTTTCATTCAAGGCAAGAAAACAACTTTTTTTWAAAAGTTTTTCTTAATGAAATTGAGTTGGACATCCTTCATAAATCTTGTAACTTTAGTGGACATTACTCACTTACCCAAAAAGCATGGATGGATGTTTTAAAGAGTTTCCCGTCATTAAAATGAAAGCAATCTCAACATTACTTTCCTAGCTCACAGTGAGCTGTGCCATCTATAATAGGTTGTATTGACTTCAGTGAAACTATTTGATTCATAGAGCATTGCTGAACAAAAGCCAGAATAGGAAAGTCCCACCCATAATATCTCTCAACATATTTTCACAAATGCATTACTGAACCTGATCTTTAACACCTCTAATATATATGTTTCAATTAAAATCAGTGCTGCTAGAGCCATTTACTTCAATGAAAAATCATAAATRGAAGTACCACAGCCAGAGATTTAAAACCTAGGGAACTACAGAATGAATTTATATTCAAAGATGTGATTTTTTTAATAATTATGAACTATGATAGTGCCTTTTTGAGGCATCTATAACTACAATTTTTGAAATATTTTCATAGCATAAGAAAGCTGTTGAGAAAGCAAGCCTATTCTGTGAAAAGAATCATTCTGGAGAATATAAAAAATTTGCATACCAGATTCAAAGTTTCTGTTGGACAAAAAAGATGTCATGAATGATCTATTTTACCCTCTTTGTTCATAGTAGGTTACTCTTCTGTGAAGGTCCTATTCAAATGGCCACTGAGGAAGCCCAGAGCCTCACTGGGTATGAGGAGAAGTTAGGTCTCGCTGGATCATGATGCCTGTTGAGGATGATTGTTTTGCCAGCATACGAACTGTGCAATATACAGGCTGGTAATTACGTCCAAGAGCAACTTCAGAGACAAAAGAGGCTCTTTGTATAATAAATAACTCTTTACATTATGTCAAAATTAATTAGTTCCAAATTCTGATCAAATTGTTAGATTACGTCCACATTAACACAAATTAATTTATCATAATGAATGAACATTCAAATGCTAATAGAATTAATTATAATTAGACAATTTGTTGCACTGGATGAAGTATTTCACAATGGTCTCCTTCATATTAATAGTAAATTATGTGCATATTTCAAGTATGTAAAAAAGTAAAAATTTCACTAAATGTGTTTTATTGTAGAGGTATATTAAGAAACTATGACAGGAAATTAGAAGCCRAGGAAATTGGACAAATGAACTTTTGCATTGTTGAAAGCTGGGCCAGTGTATTCCCTTGAGGTTCTAAAATCTGTTTGCTTTTTCCTAGACAACCATAGGACATTCTAATGCAGTCTAAAAACCTTGGCGTGTGGACCTCCAATTTGCTTTTTCATATTTTCTGACTTATAGTCCCCATAATGCTTGATGTTAAATCATGATATAATGAAGTACTGAATTACTTAGGCCTTTTCCAATTTCCACAGAAAATGGACTTTAATTCAAAACCATGCCTGGTTAATTAAACTTCCCATGATCTAATTTGATCTAATTATTTCTATAAATTGAGATGTAACCAGAGTTATATCCTAAAGTAGAACTGGACTACAGTTACATATTTTTGCTAAAATTRAGGAAACTGACAGGAACTGGGTTGTTCTTCCAAGTTAACCCCAGGYTTGCTGGTTACCTGAATCAATGCATTTCTACAACTGACATGATGAACAGAACCATATTTTCAAAATATTGATTAATTTTTTTCCTTTTTTTTAGGAAGATTGATTTTCGCATAGATATTTTGAGAACATGGCTTGCCATTGCATCTAACATGAGTCAGAATAGCACAGAAGAAAACATCTCATGTTATTTATATGGCTTATCTCAGTCCTAGAAGGCATTTGGACTCCTCTYGGTTTCTGTGACACTAAATTGTAAGACCTTTTTTCTCTGAAGAGGTCTGCTGTTTTGAAAGATCAACTCTGACCTTCTAAAGCATACACAATATAATCTGAACYATTTACAACATGATTACATTCTTAAAAAAAAAAAGCTAAATTATTATATCTTATCCCTATAAAAAGCAAAAATGGATCTATTTGTTCATACATTTATTATAGCCTCAAAATATTTGTCACTCTGCATTTATTTATTTATTTATTTATTTATTTTATTTATTTAATTTATTTATTTATTTATTTATGGCTAGTTTCCTTAAAATGTTACAGGTCTCTTTGGGTGAAAAAATGCAGTTACTTAACAAAGTCTTATCATGTCCAGAAAACCAGTGTACACATACACTGTTCTTTATGTAGAAATAATGTCTTTCGGAAATCTTTGGGGACAGAGGAGAGCACAGTTGCTTGCACATCATCCTTTACAAACATACAAGACAATGTGACAAATTRTCCGAGGCTCCTGCCCACACTATCTGAGCTAGGTTAGAGGTTAAAATATAGTTCCCTTTTATGTGACAAACTAGAAGTAATTAATTATATTTTGTAGTTAATTCTGGGAAATCTGTTAGAATGAGGATATCATGCCTGTAAAAGCACGGATAGAAGCCAGTCTGATGACCTGAAGTATCTTCTGCAGGCATTTCCTGAATGCAGAASAGGCCTTCCAGATCAAGCTCACTGGAAATGCATGTGAGTTTTACCTTATAACAGCACTAGAAAAACACACAGAAACAAAAACTAATCCAGAAGCAGGGATCACAAACTTAATTCTTTCCATACCTAATTCTGAAACTTCTAAGCTTCTCTAGTGTTAGGCTTCCCCATCTATCCTTCCTAATTGTACATGTCCAGTAGATCAAGGCATAATCTTGAAACTCATAGTAAGTAGCTCTGTATGAGACTATAAATGGACTTACTATAAATTCTGACAAAAAAGTCAGAATGAATTGTTGTTGAATGAAGATATACTCATCTTTCAGTTTTTCAAAGAATTAGTGTGGTTTTCTTTCATAAGGAAGCACTCAGTATGGCACCAAAAACTTCAGGAAACTTCCGGAACTGAAAGGATTTGAAGAGTTGTAAATCCACACTAGTTTTAATGAAATTGAGCCTGATTTATAATATAAATATTGATCAAAGTTGAATTATTTTTTTCTGACAWAATCAGCCAGAAAAAACAAAMMAAMAAAAWAAGGCAGCAAAAATATAAGAACAAATACATCTGTATTTTTAATGTGCCTCAGTGTCATTGACAATTATGGATCTTAAACCTCTCTGCTGAAGTAACGTTCTCCATGACAAGCAATGCAGGGAAGCTAAGTAGTTCATAAACGACATTTTTTTTTCTTTTCTTTTTTTTTCTTATGCACATAGTTATCATTTTTTAGATCCAAAATCCATATATTATCAGAAAGAAAATAAGATTAGGTTTCTCTTATAACTCTGGTAATGTTGAAATGAGGAAGATCTCTTCAGATTTTTTAAGAAAAAATTCCTAGTATGACCTTGCATTTATGGCCCTTTATGCACGTGTTGGTTCCCTCAGGTTGACTGGGCCATGACTCCTTACGTCCAWCTCAAAGTCCCAGTGTCCAGGTATCACCTGGGCAAGCCTGCAAAATCATAGGATTGTGGCTTATGCTTGACTTTTCAGAAAGYATTTTTATCATTGCAATTTTCTGATTTCATACTATATTCTTAAAGCTGGAATTTTATCATTTGTATTTCATTACAGTCAATTTTAAAAACAAATTTTTCTCACTAAGTATTGATTTACTAAGAAGATTTTATCATTATGCCACAGTATCACAGAAGAAAAATATAAAGTTCAGTTGTTTTTACTGTGTATCTTTCAAAAGACAACGTACAACTCAACAAGGTGCTCAGCATTTCTTGTGAGGTATTGAGAACCTTTTAGGCACTTTAGTGGCTTAATTTCTTAATACTATTCTCTCACTAACAGGAAAAGACATGGTGTAGTCATTTATAAAGGATCACTGAGTCTTTCATTAGGATTAGTTTAATAAATAACAAATATGTAAGATGAATCCATTTACACAAGACTTGTCATTTCCATGAAAACGTCCTGCTTGTATTGCAGAGCTCCTGTGAGGAGAGAGGACAAACAAGTGTTTAGCACGGAGAAGGTTACAAAATAGACCATAAAATGAATTTTCTCCTTAAAAAAAAAAATAGAAGAGGTACAATTTGATGTGGCAATCGCAGCTACAACATAAGCTACCTGACCTTGCCCTTCCAGTGACCCCAACCTTGACCTGCAGGGACACGCTCTCTGGGGATGCAAGGTATGTTATTACATGTTATTTCATTACAAGGCCCCTGCTGAGCAGAGACTGCCAAATGGACTCAATTAAGTGTTTCTTGTGATGTGGATTACTGTCTACTGGGGCGAGTTGATACTAGCAAACATATTTCATTCTCTGGAAGTTTGACTGGATATGAAAAGCATGTGCGTTACTCATTCGGTGACACTTCAGGGTATGATTTATATCTATTTAGAAAAACTGTAAGATTCAGGCTTTAGTTGTGTGCTGCAATGCTTTTGCACTCCTTGTCCTTCAGCAAGAAGACCTTGTTATCACGTTTGAGGCTTGTCTAGCCAGTCCCAGCCTTCACAAAGGTAAGCTTACGAAAAAGAAAAATTRCATCAGTTGTTGCATTCTGATGATCAAACTGTTGTTTAAAGTTGCRAACAAAGTTCAAAAATGCCATGGACTCCACTCAGTATGTTTCTTGCTTTTCTCTGGGACAGTTGGGTCAGTAATAGAAATGCTGAGAACTCATGAAGTCTGGCTTAATTTATTGCTTGTTTATAATCAACCTTTTCCATTAAAACCACAGCTGTGCAGGGCTGTTGGYAAAAATGATGAATTATGTCACTTTCTCTCTAAACACGAATATATTTATAAAATTGTTAAACTGTAGTAAGTGTGGTGTTGGTATATAACAGCTCTCCAGAAAATGTCTTCTGGAATGATTTTGAAACTTGTGGAAAAATATCTCATTGGCTGCAGTGTATTTTGGAATTAGATAGCCAAAAGGACACTGAGCAAACAAACTAGCCAGGGAATGCAGAAACKGGGCATTAGGTATAGCTTTCAAGTATAAAAAAAATCCTGTTTTTTACACAAATACATAAAAAAAWATTTTTCATAATATACACATGGGAAAACTAAGAACATCACATTCAGTCCATGTTTTTCCATCCTACTGCTTTTTTACTGTATGTTTCACTAATAAAATGAAGGAAGTGAGCAACTTGCATGAAGGCAGCTGGAGAAAAGCTAGGCCTGTGGAAGTCAGTGGAGGTTTTGTCACCAGTTCCAGAGAAGCCTCCAGTTCTGTCTTTGACCTCTATGAAATGGGAAAGACTATATAGCACTCCTTGGGGCCTGGAGGTAAAAAAGTGCAAATATTTTTCTGTTAGGAATATTCCATTTTGTGGAAGGAAAAACTGTCTGTATCTGTGATGCCTCCATTTGTACATCATAAAGAATATAGGTTAAAAATAATAAATATTTTCCTTCTCTACCATGGTTTCAAATAAAATATTATTTGTGAGTTAATTATTGCACATGACTTTGAATAGACAAAATTCTCTAGACTATTGGAATATTATTTTTTGAATAGTATGAGATAGTCACAAATATTTACAGACATTTTTTACTTTCTATGTTGCAGTAATTTTTATTTTAGTAAGTGTATTTTTTTTTTTAAAAAAAAAGGCTAAAAAGACAAGATATTCCCATGTGTTGTCCAGTACTTTTCCAGAAATAGATAGCCAACAGAATATTGGCATGGAAMCATTTCTCCTTGAATGATTTTCTGCCTAATTCTCCTTGACCATTCACTAAGCAAATACCAATGTCAAATCTTATTCTTCTGACTGTTGTTAAACAAACAGTTTATTCCTTTCTCAAAAAAACTACTGTTCCAGATGTGAAGAAGGACTTGGCTCTATAATTTTGTGTAACTGGAAGCCCAGTAACAAATATATTCTGCTTTATCGTTTATATTTTATCATCTCTCTCACTCATATTTTAAATGCTACTAAGAAAACATCAGTAGCATAAAACTCCAACCCTTGGACTAGGTTCACTATAAAATGTTGAAAAACTTTTTGAACAGGATGTTGCAGTTCTTATGACGTTAAAGCAATGCCTCCATTCACCATGTGGAGAATTAATATCTTCACATTGGACACAAGTKAATATACATTCAATGCTACTGCTACTAGTGTGCCTTCATCCATAGTAAAATACCTATGTAATTTTATAGGATACCATCRGAGAAACCTCTAGGCTACAATATCATATCTGCTTCAGATGAAAATAGGGAAAACAGCTGCAGAATCATATGGGAAAAATTTTCACTTTTAATGTATAACATTGTTTTTATTTTCAAAAGTTCTAAATTGATTTAAGAAACTTTAAAGAAAARGTATTACGTGGTCAGCCTGTCAGCTGCAGTAACAGTTGCTTTTACAAAATAACTACACATAATTACAATAATTTAATTCAAAGTACTAAACCACATCATGCAGAACATGAGCCATTTATCATTATTGACCTTAGCAGAAACAAATTTACCCAAATCAATATGGTCTCAAAATAACCATTAGAAAGGGCAGTGATTGGTTACAAATATTAGTCATTTCATATATACTTGTATTAAYAGAAGGAAAGCAGGCCTGGATGTTTCTGCTTAATGAAAAAGACTTTTTATCTTAGCAGAAATTGTAATATAAAAGACTTGACCTTCATCCTCCCTTAATTAATGCTATTAAAAAAAAGTTGCTTTTAAAAAGTTGAGGTTTTTTTGGAGTTTTTATTAACTGCTGAAATTGAGGTTATTTGAAGACTGTTAATGTACATACTTGTAAATAAATAACTTTTTTAAAAAATACGTGATGTATTCAAAAATTGTGATTATAATTTGTGAATTAAATAATCAGGAGTATGCTTGGAAGTGGCGAATGGCATTTTCTGTAAACTGAATAGATGGGGCAAATTCCTCATTTTAGATTTCCCTTATACCAACTGGTAAACTTGTGAGAGTTATTACTTAGTGTCTGCAGATTTTTGGATATTCAAACTGAGATTTCTTMATGAAAGCATCACTTACTTTCTAATAATTGATAATATAACAAGAATAAAAAAATTATACCTGCATGTAAGACTGCTGAAGAATTCAAAGTTGCAAGTGACCGTGAACTAAAAATCTTTTCCATTCAAATCTTTCATAGGACTTTATAGTACTTTCTTTTTCTATCTCTGTTATTACAAGTTTCCCATGTATCTTCTTTATCCCACGACTTTTTCTGTGTAAACCTTTCTAGGACGATAAGAGTTTAAACACAAAAATGAAATATTTTTGACATTTTGAAAAAAATTTTGACAATCAGAAATTTCTCTTCCAGAAAAGAAAATCTCCTTCTTTCTTAAACTTTTCAGATTCAGTTTGACAGTCTTTCTAAAAAGACATATTTTTATCAGACTTGGGTTAATTCAGTAGTGAATGGATTAAATTCTGTCTCATTTTAAGTGGAGATTATGTGAAATAATGTTATGGTCATTCTGGCTTTGCAACCTATGCATGCTGTATTTCCTGTCTCTCTTGTTTTTAATTCCTTGGTCTAGCTAATGTGTATTCCTGGCCTATCTATGTCAACTACAAATGGGAGCGTCGTAATTAGTTTTGAGTTTGGAGAAAACTTTTTCACCTAAATAAGCAAGGGAAATGTTCCTCTCACTGTCATTACTTTTTCACAAAAATAAAGAGGAGACAGAGGGTAGGCAACAAACCACATATGGGCTCTCTGCCTTGTAATCAAAAAATCTGATGATGTCAATTGAGAATCAATTACTCCATTAAAATCACCAGGTTATACATAAGAAAAGGAAACAGCTATCTTTGACTTTATTATTTTGTTATATATGACTCTTCAAGCCTAGACCTGCCAAAATAAGAAAAGTTTCTGTGAGAGTTTAGAAGATGGTTTATTTAGATTTGACATCTAGGAAAGAAGAAATATGTACTGAAATCATATAATCATATATATCCCACCTATATATRTGTATTTTTTTAAGGAGAAAAAATGTTAAAATTAGAGATAAGCAGATTTGGGTTTTTTTTCCCCATCGACTTCTTTGATTGGCTTAAATTAAACCTAGCAACTATTCCAATTGTTGCTGTCTTTATGTGTGCTTCAAAAGAAGCAAATAATCACTTTGCTTAGCTATTACTTAGCTAGCATAAGGACAGGTTAACCCTAGTGTGCATTTTAGATGTGTATGTTTGTAATGAAAACAACGTGAAAAAGCAAATATGCACTGAAAAGGGAAATTAGTGTAACAACTGCTAAGGGAAACACAGACTCTTAGCAGCTTTGGATAATTGTTAATTAGAAAAAGTATTCTGGAAGCCAGAGAGTGTTGTTAAGATCATTTGATTTGTTCTCCTGCATTATATGGGATTTAGGACCTTCCTAAATTAATTTCTGCACAAGCTAGGATAAAATATATAGAAAAACATCCTACTATGCTAAAAAATTACAGTGACAAAGATTCCACTGTGCACTTGACAAACAATTCCCACGCATAATTACTCTTGTTACACTTGCTTTATTGTAAGCTAGAATATAAAGTGAGATCTGACATGTTGACTCATTTCATACTTGCTTGCCATCTTCACAGGAGGTCATTAATATTGTATTTCTACTTCCTGTGTAGTCTTTTTATAGCTAAGAAATKATAATCAAGTCACATTTTAACCTTAACACATTTAACCTTAATTAATTTGATAAATTAATTGACCTCACTGTATCTTAAGTTCCAAGGCACTTTCAAAAATCYTTTAAACATTCTCCTAATTAGATTCTAAGGTCAGAACTGACTGCTGTTTTCAGTAGCCACCTGTATAGTATCAAAAAGCAAGGCAGTGTGTTGTCAGTTCTGTCCATCATTTATTTGTTTGCATTATCAGAGGTTACATTGACTTTCCAATTATACCAATATTCTGGAAGTTCATATCTTAGCAAAATATTTTGTGTATTTTCCCAAAGTTGAACAGAAGGATTGATAGAGTTGTATTGGGAGGGCTTTAACAGATGCCATCAAGCAGTCCTTTGAGATAAAACCTATCACAGACCACACTGAAGCTGAGGAAAGCGCTAGCTTTCTAGTCAATCTTGAAAAAAAAGGCAACTAAATTTGCTTATGAAGATAGGAGGAGACAGTGAAAGCCGCTTGCTATCACTCTGAGGAGTCAATAGTTACGCTGAACTACCTGGGAGGCTTCATTCTGGACTAACAGGAAATGCAGGAACCAGGGAAGAGATCAACTGCAGCTTTGGTCTACACAGGAAAGAAAKAAAAACTTTGTAGGAAGCCCAGCAGGTAGCTATGAAAGAACAAGAAGAGAGTATTTGGTTTCCATCTGAGGAACTCAAGAAGAAATCAATTGCTGTTTATTCTTACTGTGGTATGGGAGATTTCGCAGGTATTTTTGTATATGAAAGGATGTACTGAAGAGATACCTGACTCAGAGGACTTTCTCATCCCAAATAAGCTTGCAAGTTGCTATATGTTAGCTAGTGATAGAGGTTGTATGACTATACCTAGTATGGCTAACAGAATTTCAAATGAGATCTGTAGCRTGATGCAATGTGAAAATGCAGTTCCAGCTGTTCAGGATTTAAGATGATAAGAAAGATGGAATATGTGAGCAAGAACCTGGTCAGTGCTCTGTCTAGAGTAGAAAAGATATCTCCCCTCTCTTTTCTATAATCCTTTACCAATTACACCATGTTGTCTTTCAGGAAGAGCAAGTATAGCAAAAGTCAGTTGTGARGTAGGTAGTTTCTCAGCCTCATTTTTTAATGTATTCTTGACAGCAGTTACTTATTAATTTGCATATTTGTAAATAATAAAGACAAATTAGTGACAATGCCAAATAGCCAGGTCCTTCCTTYTACCTAAAGGCATGTGAAGATTCATATAAGTAATGAAACAAAACTGTAAGCATTGAACATTTTAATTCTACAACCTGATCCTTAGCAAACTCTTTCCATTGACAGCATATTTTTCCCCAAAGTTGTTGCATATTGGCAAATGTTGAGTACGATATAAACATACTCAATACTGTGATATGATCCATATTTCATTTTTTTTTGCTTCTTAAAAAATAATCTGATGAAATTTAAATTACAGAATGGTTTATTTCAGCAGCTAGAAATTGCCAACTGTGAGTCTAAAATGACATAAATATAGCTAGCCTATAGCATGTAGCTATAGCATATAGATAGCCTCCTCCTACAAAATACTATTGCCCTTTTAGCTTAGGCAGAGGCGGCAGTGGTAGCAACACATCTTAGCAAAAAATCACACCGTATATAGTTAATAAAATAAATAAATAAATAAGTAAATATAAATCTGTCATTTAAAATGGCCTGCAATATATTCTTCTGTTATTTGTAAGTCTTCTTAAAACCTTATTGAAGAATGTTGTGCTGATGATTCCCTGGAGTTTACTGAGCTTTMTGTGGATACCATTCTAAGAGAATATCATGAATTTCATGGAATTTGTTTTGTTATTCAGATACTACTTTGTAGCATGGAAGTTAGAAAAAATAGCTTACTGAGAATTAAACTCATTCAAATATAATTGCAAAATTGCAAAAAGGACTGAAGCAAGAACTTTTTCTTTCATTGTGGAAGACCACCTGTACTGCTTCCCTACTGGTTAAAAATGACAAAATGTCAACCAATGAATAAGCGGTGGAAAACTTTATCCTATCATTTCCTGCACAGTCATCCTAAAGGCAGGAGTCTGTTGCCTAGTAATTCTGACACGAGTTATGCTTTCCTGGATGTCACACATACCATGAGGTACAATAGAGAACCATAGGACAGTATATTTTCTAATGTGAGAAGTGCTATATTTTCCTAATATGGTATATTGTTACTTAGAAAGGCCAATATTTATTTTTGCAAGCAAAATCCTCCTTCTCCTGGACAAACTCTTTTCTCTTTTCTACTTTTCTATTCAGTTTGCCTTAAATGATAATGTTTTGCAGTTTTACCTTGGTATCTCAAATCTCCCTGATCTCTTAAAGAAAAGACAAAGCTTCTTTTGGTGTTCCCCTCAGGATTACCTTGACCAGTAATGCCATGTTATGAATTTTGAAAGCACTGTCACTCAGAATTGGTTGCATTTACCAATTTAAAGCAGATTTTTTTTCAAAGCAGTTTGCCTGCCATCCAAGGTAATTGGAAAGCCAGTTTGAAAAATCTTCTAATGTGTGTTTTAAAATTGACCAAGGCTGCACAGGCAGCTTCTTAAACAAAACATAATTAATTTCTATCTGTCTAAGCTGATCAGTGCAGGCTGACAGTCCTTCTGTATTCTTTCTTTTAATATACGTGAATTTTTTTCAATAGACTACATCTTCCTTTCATCTCTTGCTTTTCTTTGTGTAAATTGGCACTTTCTGTCTTCTAGGAATCTCATTACCGTCTGCTGATTCTCCATGGCTTCGTAATAAAGATGCCCAACTCATGCACTGAAAGAAATGTAAATGTGTATTCTTCTCTACCAAAGCTTTACTCTATATTACCTTTTTGGTCACAGTGGTTCTAACATTCTAGCAGTTATATGAATTATATGAACTCATAATATCTCATTCAACTCATTCTCCTACTCAATTTGTGCTGCTTGGAGTTCTATAGCACTCTATCATGATCCAAATAACTTTTCCACTAGCTTGTAGATCGGCAGTTAATTAAGGAAGATATGGTAGGACTGAACTACATCATAGTCAGCAAGGCATTTCTATGTATGGCATCCTAAAATTTCACCTGAAATGTGGTGATTTTTCAAAGATTTTGAAAAGATTTCAAAGAGTTATCACAACATTTAATCTACTGTTTTTACWAAATAAATGAAGAAAGTCAGTAGGAAATAATTACTTACTTTGATTTCAGTATAGAACAGCACAGTACAAAACAGCACAGTGCCAGAAATATCTTGTGGATTAATGACTCTAGGGTTTCCTTTTTACCTCATCAGTGCCCATCAGCTCCCCCTAGTCTGTTATCATGCCCCAAACTGCTTCTGTAATTTTGGTGCTTATTTAATGTCTTTGCTTTCAGACCAAGTGATTGTACCAGCCTAGCTCTAACTGTAGAAGCAGATTGAAAAACACTCAAACCCTTGAATTTCCTCTGGTTGCTTGTATATTTTTAAATTTTCCACAAATATCTCCTTCTGTTTGCCTCAGGCTTTTTTTTTTTTTCTTTCCTCTTACTTTCCTGAAAAAGTCCATACTTTTTGCAAATGAAAATAAGCTGTGAGTGTTAGACTTCCACAGGGCAAAATAGATGTCCTTCTTTTCCCTGGTGTTCTCCTCTGCTTCTAAATATATCATTATCATATGATAATATAGATATCATTTAGATATGTTCTCTAAATATATCACATCATTAGTTATGACTGCTTTTTCAATAAGTAAAGTAGATGAAAATAGACAACAGAATTGCTAGAAATATGGTACTGTATGGAAAGAAGAAGGATTCTCTAGAATTCTTGCAGAACTCTAGTGCTTCTTATGAAGATGTGTTTTCTCCTGGTTTCACTGATTTGCAATTGATTCTAAATATTTTGAGGTGCATCCTTGATCTGAGAAAAAGAGCTCTGCCTGAAAAGTTTTTGGAACTGAATGATAACCACAAAACATACTCTGTTTAGAAGAACTGTATGTTTTAGGGTCTGAAACTTCACTGGAGTATTGGCTTCTTTATTCTCATACATTTAAGAAAGAAGTAGTCTTGCATATGGTATACAAGACATTTCACCAATGGAAGGTCAGAAAAATATGGTAAGCACTAATGCCAAAATAGAAAATTGAAATAAACTATGGAAGAGCTCACTTAAATGAGAAAGAGATGGGCTGGTCAAAACATTTCAATTTAAAAAAAAATAAAGAGGAAAACATTAAACAGTGCCATTCTGTTTTGAAATATTTTACATAGTCCCTGAATCAAGACCCCATATATTTTTCCTATGCGTGAGGATTTTTTTATATAACATTCCAATAATATTTTTGTCGTTGCTACTATCTTCAGCCTCTATGGAGAATATCTCATAACACTTTCCTACTAGAAAACAAATAACTAACATAACTAAAAAAATAACTAGCATAATCATCTTTATGAGCATATTTACAGGATGAAGAGGTAAAACACATTTTAGACCACTCTATTCTGCAACTTCCTTAGTTTTATAAGGAGCACTTCTACCCTGACTAGCAATAGTATCAGATTTTTGTTTTTACCTGAAATTCTGTCTACTTCAACATATTTTATTCAGGCTGCAGTGTGTCCTATTGTATGAAGGTGAAAAGTGTCAGTGATCAAGTTTTAGACAATGAATGTTGGAAGAAAATCAATAGTCTGATTAAAAAGAGAAAGCTCAAGAGGCTTCTAACCCTAAAAAGTTGATTTGTTACTTCACTATATCTCATTGAAAGAGCAAACTATATTAGTCTTTAGATTTACCAGGTGCATTATTCCTCGTGTAGTTTCAAAGGTATTGGCATTAATGGGAAAGAGCATCTTTACGTTAGGCCTTGTTTTCCCCTAATGTATATCATTCAGATCTGCAGGGAGAAATACCCTGGACTGTATCAAGTAGGTGAGCTATAAAACATGCAAGAACAGGGGACTTCTTTGAACTATTCCTGACCCTGAAGATTAGATTGAAATAGTCCTGCTTTTAGATATTTTTAAAAATGTACTGCTCCCACAGAGCCTATGAGAGAGGAAAGGACATTGCACAAAGTACACAAAGTAAGACTAAAAGTCAGTGTACATATGTCTGTGTTTGGGAAGGAGAGTAATTTTAACCGCTAAACATTGAAATAAAAACTTACTTACATCTACTTACAACAATGGTGACAAAGAAAAATAGTACTTTGGAATTTGAAAAAGCAAAAGTAAGATGCCACTAGAGTTAATAAATGGAATAACAGTGGCAGAATATTTAAGGCAATAATAATTGAATAATTAGTGAAAAATATTTTTTGAAAGTTTCCATGCAGAAAAGCAGAATATTCTAGGTAAAGGATACAGTAAGCAAAGTAGAACATACTAGGTGAAGGAAAAGGTGAGCAAGCTTCCACTACAAAACTCTCAGCATAGTTGGTAGCAGCAGTGAACTTTTGCTGATGAACTTCTATGGACTGTTTCAAAGAAGCACATTTCTGGGACTCAGTCCAACAAAGCACTTATTGTGGACTGAACTTTAAATATGCAAGTCAACAAGCTAGACTTAATTCATACAAAAGCATTGGCTGAATAGAGCATTTATCATGACATAACCTTATAGACTCTAGTTTCAATGAGATCCCTCGTCTTCAAGCTATTAATAAATTTAGTCCATGGCAAATCATTAAACTCTAGATCTGTTGAATTTATACACATTAAGTAAGTGCATATGGGCTACAGCCCAAAAACCCAGAGTAGTTAAACACCTAATTCACTGGAACACGGTGAGCAGTTCTGGTGCATGATGTCAAAAGAGACAACAAAATATATAAAATATACAACAGAACTAGAAACGGTATAAAAAACCCCAGCAAACTTATGGAAAGTTGCTCCCTACATGGAAAGTCATGTACATGTTTCCATGTAGGGAGAAACTAGATAAATGAGGAATCTTTGTCTTGAAATAGAAATGAAGAGTATTCATTCCATAAACATTGGCTCCTGGCCAGTACCTTAGACTGTTCTCAGCTAGATGAATCTTTGGTCTGATCTTAATGGCTGTTTTTATGTTAGAATCAATAGAAAATATGTACAATACTTTTGAGGCCTAGCAGCATGAAATAAAGAAAGGAAAATATACCTGAAAACAGGTAAACCTGAAAGTACCACGGATCATAAGACACTATATCTTTTAACAATCCCTATATCATTCATTATACTGAAAAAAAAAATAGAATTACATGTAAATTAAAATAATGACACAGGTGCCTGGAATTCTGGCATTGTTTTAGTGCCTTATCTTGGTAATTCTTTATTTTTAATATAAGCCTGTTAGAAATTATTACCATTTTCTAGTAAACAATGAGGATTAATACTCTCATAAATGTTAAGTGATTGAGATACACTTTAAGGATAGGTAGTGAGTAATGCACCAGAGAAAGCTGTTCAAGGCAGATATAACGGCCAGCCTCCAGACACCTTCATTTTGGAAAGGCATGCTGCAGAAGTCCTGTTCATCGTCATTTCTTAAAACATTGTTAAATCTCAAACAAACTTCTCTAACATCAGCTTTTCAACGTTTAAATTGAATACAGATGGGGAACCTGAAGAGAGAAAAAGCTTACATGTGAAATTTATACATCAACACAAAAAGTGTCCTGTCCTAGGGACTTTGACTACTCAACCAAAATTCTTCCAGGAACTATAATAAATATACAAAATAATAGTCCCAAAAAGACTCCATCTTTTGGCAGAATAAACACACATTTTTGAATAATCCCAGAAAATCTGGGATTGATAAATTGTATCAATGATGGTTAATGACTGTTGAAGTCTGATCTATGTCCACCAAATCCAAAGATTATTGCTACTGAATCAAGCCTTTGCACAGCCGTATTTCCACGCTATTCAATATTTTCTTCTTTCAAATGTACCTGATTGAGTTATAAATTTATTCAATAACCTTGGATTGTAAAGCCGAGAATAAAGTTTATTCTATTCACAGTTCTACTGGCTATAGAAATGAAAGATCACAAAGTCCGTTTTCATTTCAGGAATTAAATTATGCTTACCTAGTGATMCGGTATTTCTAGTGGAGATAGGAATTAATGTATTACAGACTACCTATTGATTTTAATTAGAATGGGCAGTCCACCATTAATATGAGTTGTGATGCCTCTAAAGCAGTTGTCAGAGAGAAATTCATTAATTATTAGTAAATTAATAAATTAATTGAGAGTGAATCAAAGCAACCAAGGCAGACATCTATAGCAGAGGGAAGAAAAAAAAAAAACAATAACTGTAAAACAGAAAAGAAATTGTAAGCAGTTTAAACCATTCATCAAGAGCAGAGAAAATTAAACACAATAAAATAGAATACCTATTGTGATTGAAGGAGCAAAGCAATTTCGTTACTGGTAATAAACTAAATCAGATCCAACCAAACAATCTAAATGAAAGATATGGAAAACAAGAAGTTTAGAAAAAAATTCAATATGCACTAAAATCCTATAAAGTCATTCTTTAATACAGAGTGGTCAATAATAAAAAAATACAAATTAACATAGTGTATTTCCATTTCATATTAATTTGACTGGGAAGCAAACTCACTGAGGACTGGACAGGCTTGGCATACTTCTAGATCTGCTGCTTTCAGGTAAAAAGCACCCATTTTTCAGTCAACATACTCTCTGCTAATGATATTAATGTAGGGAACTTCATAGTGTGCTGTATTTAACTTCTGATGAAGTGCAGCCTCATTCACATAAAATTCAATAAGAAATATATTTTTAAAGGGTGATTGAAATGGAATTTGTTTTAAAACCTCTGTAGTGTGTTGACTTAAATGGAGTCAATATGACTCATCAACACAGCACAAATACTTCAGATACCTTGCTTTTTGCCATACGAATGTTTAAGACATTTGCAACCACAGCTGCTATTTCATAAAGACAATTCAGTTTAGGTTTTATTTTAATCATCTAGAATAGGTGTAACCTTCTATGAAAAAATCAGTCTAAAGGACAATGCAAAGAGCAGGTCAAGATTAGATTCTACCACAACCTCAAGACAAAACAACATGAGAACTCTGAATATATTGAGAATACATTTATGCTATCAAAAATATTTGCTAAGACAAATATTGAGGACTGGTTACTTTAAAATATGAAAATTTATGCAGCCCCTACAAGGAAATCTGGTGGAAAAATAGGCTAAAATATCTTAGATAACTTCTGTTACTTTGCACACGCCTGAATGAAAGCCAGAATCTACCTACTACTTTGCATCATCTACTGTGCGTCACAAAACAATTGTAAAGAATAAGCTTGGCCTGTATTCTTTGTATTTCTATTATTGGGATAATACTTTTAGAAGAAACATATATGCAAAAAAGTCAATATGAGAGAATGTAAATGTTATAGCTAAGTAACATAAAGCATTCTACCTCCTTTTCATTCAGTTTTTCAGTTTGTTCAGGGCCCGAGTAGCACAAATACTCAGAATTTTTTCAGGCTTTTCAGGGATTTGGCATTATCATGTTTTATGCGTTGAGTCTGTACAGTATCATTCCTTTGGAAAAGTGCAATGGGGTGCTGTGCTTACTAGAAATAACACTTCCTCTGGCAAGACCGAAAATTATTGTGGTTAGTAAAAATCCTAAGGCAGTTTCTGTAGCCAAATTCCAGCTGGGCATTTGTATTCAGCTTACATAAGATTCTTATGGTTTATTTATTTTTAGATTGCAGTTACAAGTGAGAGAGGAAGGGACCTTTCCAAATGGTAGCTTATTTCAGATGTAATATATACCATTACAGAGGTGATGAATACGGCGAGCAAGGCAAGTATTTTGGCATTTTGGGATATGTAGATGTAGAAATGTCAGTGAAAGAGTCATTAAAGAAGATCCAAATAGTACCCTGAAGTGTTAAATGAAATCCATTACATATCATTCTATTTCATTTATTTGAGATCCTCCCATACCATTGAGATAGAGATAATAAATAATAGATTAATGATACTTCTGCTCTTGGGGGAGACTACATCTTTAATTATGTCTGACATCTTGTTTAAATACTGGGTTTGCTCCAGCTAAAAATGGTAAGTCATATACAAGGTTCCTCCTCAAACACAGAGCTGATGCATTTAAATACTACACGTGACAAAACACTCTCAAACCTTAAAAGCAAATCTTCAGCAAGATCTTTTTTAGTGTATGTGTGTGTGTGTATATATATATATATATATGATAAATATGTATGTATTTTTGTAACATGGCCTCAGTTTGGAAAACTGCATTTGATTCATTCCAGTAGAGGAACTCATTTAGTGAACATTGGTGATAGAAGACTACATAGAGCCAAGACACAGCAGGAATCCTTCATAAATCTCATTCAGTCAGAAATCTCAAGTTAGCTAATGCAGCCTGGAAAGTGAGGAAGGCTAGATATGGAGATCTGTCTTCACAGACATTTGCCAGGATGTCTTTGGACTCGTGCTCTCTATTTGACCTATCCCCCATACARTCTCTAGCAAGAGTAATAGCACTAACACTTGCTAGAGTCTTCAAGAAACGCATGGTTTTGTATGTCTGTTTTCATTCACACATCATTTGGATTTCCTTGTGTCAAAGTCAGAGGCGTAACTCCCTCATGTACTAATTTTAATATCTTTGTTCTTCTCCATGCAGGCAACAAAGAGCTTGTGTGGGCATTTTAGCTGAAATCAGTTCCTCTGAAAYAATTTTTTTTCTGTATTTATCATGAAGTAAATGGCAAAAGAATTCACCTATCTGATAGAGAATTAAACATTCTTATATAATAGCAATTAGACATTCACAAAATTATATTTATAGGATTGTGCAAATTCATTCCTCATTGTTAGAAATGAAATTTAGACATAACTGACCTACATATTTGCAAATTGAAGCACTGAAGTTGTAGTGAATTCTACCAGTTCACATCTAAACATGAGATAATAGCCAAACATGTTATCCGAGTCTTTCTTTGTAACATTATATTTTGTCCCATAATGTTTTCTAAAAATATTTTTTTAAAAAATTGAAAATTATTTGTCTTATGCTGGACATTATTCCTATTCCTTCTGGATAGCGGATAGTCATTTCTGTCCCCTGAAGAGATCCTTATTCCATTGGGAAATGTCAGAAATAATTAAAAAGAATCTACAGTTCTATGCTAGAGAAGAAATCTATCTTCTGAAAGGTAAAACACAGATAATGAAAATAAGGTGACAGCTTACTTGATGATATTTACAGTTGGATGTGACGTCAATCAGAAGAGTAGTACTGATTGATTTTAATGGCAAGCAGCTGAGCATGCTTATTGATTTTAGAGACCAGTTACTTCACAAATGGCAAAGACCATTAATACACTACCATCAGAGCACTCAAAGTGACTTTGTATTTAAATCCCTTCCTTCCTGATAAAATGCAGGGATCATGGGACTAGAATGTACTTTCAGCTGAAATTTTCTGGAGTGTCATTTTTGCTTTTTTTCTTAGGTATGTATTACAAGGCAAGATCTAATGATTTACCAAAAACAAATTAGATCTTTGTTCTTTTACAATTTCTCACTTTCCTTCTCTTCAACACAGTTTTAAACACTATCTTGTTAGCTCAACATATAGTGAAGATCTACTGACATTTATAAACCTTCTTTGGAAGAGGTCTATGATTTGCTTGTCACTGCTTTCATTTCATGTTATTATTCTATTTGCAAAATTCTACATGAAAGTGATGAAGTGACTAAAATTTCTCCATTTTTCAAAAATATTCCATTCATAATCATTCTGTATTTTCTGTAATCTGTGTGCTTACACAGGGCTTGACCATGGCCCTGTTCCAACCTCACCAGTGACTACAGACTGCATCAATAAATCAAATGTATACATCTGTAAAGTACCTATTGCTATCTCTTTATACTAAATTCTATGTAAGTCTATTTGAGAATACATAAATATGCTATGGCTTTTCAGTCACTATAATTCAACCAAGTACATTTTTCAGCCTAGTCTGGTATAAGTAAATACGTAATATATTTCACATACTAAGTAAAGCAATAAAAGACCACAKTCTTTGACAGAGTTTGTGGTCAGAAAGCCAATATATTTTTCTATCAGAATTCTCTTTTTTAAATTAAATGTCTTTTTATAACCTTACTAAATTTTCTCAGAACAAAAATGAAATTTCTCCTATCTTATTAAACTGATTTTAGATTTATGAATAAATCACTGTATGTTAATAGATATCTCTATTTTCAAAGTCAGGAGAGATACCAAMATTAATTTCTGCAGGAAAGGATTATATGATTTAAGGATGGACTAAATTGTAGCTCTTTATCTACATAGGAAATATAAATATATTTATACAAGGAATATTTTTTTTGACAAATATTGTCTTATGAAAGACTGATGTCAAAGCTGGTCTTCCACCAGGTTCAGTGAGTTTACCAGAACCTCCACACAGAGGTCCAAGCACTCTGCCCAGAATGGTCCRTTCTCACTACTCCTCCCAACAAGTAGCAGCTGCAGAGGAGATTGCCTTACTTAGACTTCTGCTCTCTCTGTACCACATAAGCATCTCCATTTGTTAGGATGAAGCTSCCTTGACTCTTGTGGATTAATCTTCCACTCACTTTCTGCTGAGCCACCACTAAATATTCTCAGTGGGGAAMAAGTTTTTGTTTAGAAATGCTAAAAATAAATGTCAGGTTTTGCTAAAATAAGAAATAAAGCCTATATTATAACACATATGAAATGAACACATCATAAGTAATCTGTTCCAGAAATCATCACTGAAGCTATARTGATCAGATACATATATTGATTTCTAAGTCTAAGATGTTGTTTTACATAGTGGACATTCTCAAATAACAGTCTACTCTGTAAGGCTGTAAACAGAATCTTTGTTTCTGTGTAGAAAATCACTTTTTGTAGGCCAAGAGCTGTTRAATGTGATATGTTATGTTTGCACCATCAGCATGCCTAGCAGGGAGCAGTGGTATGGCCAGCTTAAGATACCTTATAGTAATCTATCAAACAATAGCAGATGTGTTATAACAGCTGCCAAGGTTGCAATTGAAGATGTGAAGGTCTCTGTCTCCAGTTGTAATTATCTGCCATGGAGCCACTGGTTCCACTGGAACTGTGCCAGTCTGAACTAAGGATATTATTCAGAAAGCCTGCATGTCAGTGCATTGATATATATACAAATATAGGAGTCTCTACAGAAATACAAATATTAGATAACTACACAGATTATTAATTTGAGATTTCAGAATTCCAAGAATGCTTGGTCACAATATTAAATCAAGTAATCGCTYGTGTGAATGGTTAGTAAAATCTATATCACTGTCACCATGTACGTGTGTTTGACAGGTTTCCTTCAACATCAAGGTCTAATGAAGTCAAAGCACTTAAATCAGCAGAGAGCATCCTGAGGTTGTGAGAACAGCTGTTAGGAGAGGTCAGAGCTTCTCCTGACTTTTACAAGGAGGCAGCATGTGCATCGTTACCTCTCGTCCTTTGTGCCAAGTTCAAGTTCTAGGGGGATCGAAAAATCCTGAACCAATATGGCTCACAGAAATATTTTGGTACTTGCAGGAAGTTCTGGCTCTTGCCCTCTCTGACACATCTGTAAATAAGCCATGTGTTGCTCACAGAGCGTTAACATTCAGGTGTCAGGAAATACCCATTCTGGGAGCAGGTTCTAACTGTAGAGTCACCTTTCCCAGAAAAGTTAGGCATTTACAGAAAGTTTTGTGTAAGGACTAGAGTGTAACATTAGATAGACATGCACTCTGCTCAAGGGAACTAAAAAAATGAGCAAGATACTAAAAAGACAGCAGTACAACCTACTTTAGTGAGAAAACTACAAAGCCATGGCTGCTTTATAGTCTTCCCAGTGGCCATGAATGAATATATTAGAAAATACATCTGGAAAGAAAATTCCGGTTCCCTTAGAGGGTTTTTAACAGAAAGAGAAATAAAATAGAAATACTTTTAATGACAATGAAGAATGAAAAATAATGACCTCAAGAAGCACAGGGCCAAATTGTGGCCTGGTGTAAATCAGATACTGGATGTCTAGCCTGGTGCATCCTGTGTTGTGTGACAGGAGGGAGCTTACCCTCTAGTGCAGCTTTCTCCCTTCTACCAACTGTATTTGCATCCAACCCCAAATACTGTTCTGTGTGTGTGGTTTTTTATTGTAGATTTCAAGCTTTTGATTACTGAAATCACCYCAGGCAGCAGCATATCTTGATTCAGAGGGCTTTATGTGATAAAAATAGGCTATTTTTTAAAATGCGGTTGACCAAAGCAGAACTTTGTACTGCATACAACCAGTGTGACTCTCTCCCTGCCACTACAGCACAAAGCACAGTAAAAAMCCGAAAGATCTGTAGGAGTGAAAAAGAGCAGAAATATTGTGCCAGAAACCAGCTTTTTGATTTATTTCATTCCACCTTCACAAAGACAACAGACAAGACAACTATTTTTTTCATGAACTCACTGTGGACTGACGGCAGTAGTCTGAAAGAAACAGTAATTGATTTCAATAATTAATTCCTGCTGACTAAAGTAATGCTGCTGTTTATGCACTCCTCTTAAGGCCCAGTTAAAAGGAAGTTTAAGTCAGGAGTGCATAAACAGCAACATTACTTTAGGGAGCCAAAGTCCCCTAACATGCTGTTGATTTGGGAAAGGCTTTTTCTTACCCCGAGGCTATAAGAATTTTTTTTTCTCTTCTCTCACACTGCTTCAAGATGACCTCAAGATTCTCTCGAATTTGTAAAACCAAGGAAATGAAGCAATGATTTATCTATTTTGACAGCAGAGAAAGACAATAGAATTTTGAAAATATAATTTCTATCAGATTGACCAAAATTCTCAAAAATGTTCAAATATACYTCAAAAGTAGTGTTAAAGTACTGGAAACTTCAAGTGAGAACATAAATGAAAATATTCTGGGAGGAAATTCTTTCAGTACTGCAAGCAGTTGAACTATTCTAGGGTCAGAATAGTAAAAAACAAGCAAACAAACAAAAACAGAAATTAGTTTTTCCATGGGACTATATTTGTCATCCTAAGTGTTGCTATCTCAATAATAAGTAGATTAAGGAGAGAATACAAACTTCCTGTAACAAATKTGACTGTTACTTTGGAAAGTTTTATGGGGTAGAAATAGTGATACTCATCATATATGGCATACCACGGGTCTAGAAAGCAAAATTCTGCACAAGTGCTATATATTTTTTTAAGATTTATACTGTTTATAATGTGACTGCTAAACACTTATCAGTGACTAACCCATTTTATACCAAAATAACTTTGAGTATACATTCTGAGTTTCTGGGCTATATCACATTCCATGTTTTCCCCTGATCTGAAATTTATTGCTTAAATCTGTTRTAATATCAATGTTTTATTGTTAATGGTATGCCTGTTAAAATGGTACAGCATAAATATAAAGCAATACCTTATTATTCACATATATTCTGCATTAACTCCATTCAGGTACAGARCTTGACCTTGTGTGACTCCACCAGTCCCTTGGTGATGAGGTTCCTGCTATACAGATCAGAATAAAAGCAAAACTAGACCAGATGTTTTTACTATTAGATAGATTAGCTCAAACCTGAAATTAGGAAAACATACTGGGTTTGATTTACTATCAATCTGTGATCTGTTGCTGCATAGGGAGCAGTGGATACTATAGTAGAGGTGAATAACAATTTATTAATGTGGGCAAGGGAGTTCCATACACTTACCCCTGACTGCTCTAAAAATGCTGAACGGAGGACCCCAGTCTGGTGATGAAAGCTGTTTTTTGACAGTAAAAGTTCAGTAAAAACAACAAAAAAATCATTCTTAAAGGAATACATGAGAAAGTATTTATGGAAATAATTATCCCCACAAATACTATTCATCTACAATATCTATAAGCATATTATTTTATAATTTTATATTTTTTACCTTGAGCATTTCCATAAAAAATATAATTTTCCTGTGAWATCTAGATGAGCCACTAGGAAATAGCATACAGATGATTCTGTTCTCAGTTAACATGACTCTTTTTTCCACCACTCTAGTTGAGTTATATTTGATATATTAAGCTACCAAAGTATGTAAGTTATCAAACTATATTTGATTGGAGCTCTGGGTAAAATATAAACTTTTTGTAGAGTATTTCCATTTTGACACAGCTAAGTTCTAACCAGAAATGTTTGTATTCTGATGCACGTTATTGAAATATTTTGGGAATGTAGGAAGTTTAGTCATAGCCTGCTTATTAAAAAATTCTTGCATTTATATAGCAATTACAAAATGGGACTCTTCAAGTATTTTTATAAACCCTAATCAAGCTCCTCAACATTCTGTGTACTAGGTAAATATTATCATTAGAATTGCTCAAAGCTTTCCGGCTACATATTTTATTATTTGCTCCGAAACCTCTAAGTTTGTGATAGAGACTGTCTATGTTGGAGGGAGTTTTTCAAACRTTGGAATTTAAAGAAAAATATACCAAACTAAATGAAATTGTCTTTGGTTTTGAACAAAATAAATTTGGGGAACTTTTATTGCATAAGAAAAAAAGGACAAAAAAAAAAGAATGTTTATAAAAGATATTTTCAATGATCAATCTGAAAAGTGAAGTGARAAAAAAAAAGAAAAAGCTCCTGCAATCACTGCTTTCTTTTGYTTATATGTGAAATGAAGCTTTACATGTAATTAAATGACACGACCCAAGCTAGGAGCAAAGTCAAGGATGAAATTAAGCTTTCTTTTAGTAGTCTTCTCATTGATTGAGAAAATAATGCAACTTTTAGAGTATCAAGTCCTGGGTCCTGAATGTCTAAGCTACAGAGCACTTAGCATGTAGATATTTTTCCTCTTTACAATCCAAGAATACTTCTCCAAAGTTATTTTCTCTCAGTGTTAGGTGGCTGCTGAATCATATTCCTGATTATAGCAGTGGTGCCCACATACCACCTCAGGTAAATCCCTGCTCTGTCAGTCGTTCTTTTCAGATGGAGATAGTGCAGACCTGCTTATACTCTACCCATTTATCTTATTTCTCTGATCTTTGCTTAAATAGCTGATCACAGTGAGGGGTGCCAGACGGCAGTARTACTAATGGTTAGGTGCTGCAAGGAAACTTCATGATGAACATCAAAACACTGCTGGTGGAGTTTAAAATCTCTTCCTGCACAGATGGGRAATATTCTCTCAGGAGTACATGCTTACTTCAGAAAGCATGCTAGGTATTCCAAAATGCACAATAGGGTATTACTTCTGCTGGGACTCTGTCTCAATCTGCAGCAAAATAAAATAAATAAAAAATAATAAAAAGTAATAATAATTAAAAAAAACGCCTAAATGTGCCACGCAATCCCCTCAAAATAGCAAGGAGTTTCCCTCAAAATAGCGAGGAGTTTCATCACAAAGTAGTGGCTTTGTGGCTGTGAAGGTTGTGGTGGCCACAGTAGTGGCAGTGACATCTACACCAGCAAGTTGTCATCTTCAAATCTCTTTATTCCTTCCCCTGTCCCACCAAAACCTACAATCTAGCAGTAGTAAAACTACTGCCAATCCATTAAMTGCCACCTGATCTATCTCTGTGTCTCCACCCAGTTTTTAACCAAACCTTACCTTGCTCTATTTACAGGTAAGTTTTCTGCAAAATACCAGCTTCTTCACCTTGTAKCTCTGTGGTTAGAGACCTCAAAATATCACCCATATTCAATTTAACATAAATAAAGACTGACACAATGTGCAGTAAGAACACTTATATCTGGTTACATCTGGTTAAATCTCAAGAATTTCAGGAATCCTAAGCATTTGAGATGAGCAATATATTACTACAAATTTTAGGAAGATTCTTGTCATTTGCATTTACAAAAGATGAGTGCAAGGGTGATAGGTGTTTTAGCAATACAGATTAATTTAAGGAGATGCTCTCTGGTCACTGAAAATGGACTAGTGAGGGAAGTATTTTCTTCCTGTGAAAATTTACTGTTCCCATCGCTCTTTAGGCAYTCCTGTTACTATGTAGGCGTTGCTTCCACCTACTACTCTGCAGCCTTTGCTGTTCACACCTCTAGAAGCTTAAACAAAGATTAGCCAGAAAGCCAGGCAGGGGATTGCTGGTGTTATCGCTGGCCGTTGGGATTTGAAGTGGAGGTTCCAGCTGATGCTGCACAACCGAGAGACTCAAATTAAGGAGATTTGCTGGCTGTTAAAGTTCCCTTCGCACATCAGAGGGAGAAGCAGCGTGACACGCTCTGCACCACAGCGGTGCGGTTTTGGCCGGGTTCCAAGCAAGCAAGGGCTGGCTTAGATCTCCATGGGTGGTGACCATTACGCGTTTTGGGGAGGCCATTTAGAGCTGGCATGTGAACTAGTTCTATCAGCGAGGAGAAAGTACAGGTAGGAAAGTCACCCTGTGACATCTGCCCTCCTGCTGCGGGTTARCATACAGAAATGGGGCTATGTGAAGCACAGAACTGTTCCCAAGAAGGAAATCAAACGAAACAAATCAGAGGTAATTTGATGTTGTTAAAATCAGAACTGTCACACTCAAAATGCCTGCGAAGTAGGAATTGTTAAGGGCTTCAGCTGTGACTAAGCATTTGCCGAAACAATGCTGCAGACCATGATTATTCCTTCCCTTTACACTCACTGAGGATATTGAGTAAGCATTTTGACAGACAGTTATGCAAAGGATGAACATTTCTTATTGAATGTAAGTCAAATTTGCCTTAGGTTCCTGACTCATTAAAAAATTAAATAATTAATGTATCATCTTTAGGAACTCCACAAATGTGTTCCATATTTTACTGAGGTTTTTTACTACTTAAATTCAGATATTGCTCTGTAGCAGCTATATATGGAGCAAGATAACATTGTAGTTAAGGAACTACTGAGGGTAGCTGATTCAAGCATTGAGGGCACAATGTAATACTTTCTTTACTAGCAGCAGAAACACCATTTCCTTATCTGTACTACTCAAAGTAATACTGTTATTACATATAAAATTTTATCCAATTTGTGGTAAAATCTGTGATAAAATGAAACCARATGAACTCTTTTATCTTAAAGGTATCCTCACTCAAGAAGTGTAGGAGAAATTTGCCATGTTTTCTGGAAGTAAGCTTTATCTCAAAGCAATTGGAGATGATGAAACTTAGAGTGTGACTTTTTTAACACACAGGTAATTGAGAGTTGTGATTCCACTGGTGAATGGAAAGCAAATTACAAGACACTGTTGTCAACAAAATTGTCATATAAATTTCTTGAATATATGCAAGAAAATCTCTTGGAAGACACACATGTTCCCTATTAATATAGCAAATACCAGGTGATGCTATAATAATGGTAATAACAGGAGATGTGAATTTGGCCATCTAACATAGGGACTAGTAGACTATAACATTAATCCACTGATAGCTACATCAAAAGTGAAAATACTATAAAAAGCTGACTACCAATGGCAGTAAATAAGGAGAAATATAGACTTGTGTTTTCCGAATGAAAATCTTAACAATTTATACAAAAGCATAATGACTACCGATAAATCCTTATGCATAAATACAGTTAATTAYGACAAGGATTTAATCACAGTCAACAGCACAATGATAATTCTGCACAGAGTCTTCAGCTACACCCAAACAGGCTGGACTACTGCTCTTCTTCTTAAGAGCTAAAAGTCTTTAGAGCAAATGCTTCTCTCTGGAAGAGAACCCCCTGAAGTCTTGGAAGGGAAAATGTGCCTCGTTTGAGTCCCTGTGTTATCTGCCTATCCACACTGCTTCAATTTGTTGGGAGTTAAAGCTTCCAGAAYGGCTGGCCAAAGAGGGAAACTGAGTCAAAAGCCCTGTTTCCACCGCCGTCAGTAGAAGGAAAGTTAGTAAGAAAGGAACAAATGCAGTAGTACTGCTAAGCATACAGCAACTCGGTTTACCTCAACTGGCCTGCCTGAACACAAAAATTCAGAGGTGAAGCTGCTCCTATTTCTTCTTTGGAGGGAAAGGAATCACACAGTATTTTGGCCATGTAGATGTCATGAAATTTACAAGGATAATTTTCCYTCCTGCGGAATTTTTAATATTGAAAGAATTCCATTGTGCCTAGCAATATTACGGATTTGTTTAAGACTTTTATTTTGTTTCTTATCTGTTCAAAAGTAATACATTTTACTGTATGAAGAATAATTTGTGTAATCTTTATACATTAATAGGAACTCACTGATTATCCTACATATGAAAAACATATCTAAATCCCTAAACTTTCTGATATACGTTACAAATTCATTACATAGAGCAACATTAGAAAAAAGAGGCTATCAAATAGCCTCTTTTTTTTTGAGTAACTGCAACAAAAATCTCCCCCAAATAGTGATTTCTTTATAATCTACATGGATTATGAGACAGGTCATTTTATTTGCATATATTAAAAATAATATGTGCTTTTCCAATTATCCTCTATCTCACATTGTCAGAATTTTGGCCATTTTATTTTGAATTGAGGAGGAATTATGAACAAGAATGTATTTTTCTTTTTTTAACTCAGAATTAAAGAACAATGAAGCTTGAACAATGAAAACTTGTGAGTAATCAATCATATTAGTATTCAAATGCTTTCTCAGTTGTCCATTGCTACATTGACAGATTCATAGTTTTTAACTCATCATTTAAATCATTTTAACTTATATCATCTTCATAAACAAGACTGACAATGATCTGTTATTTTTCTTTTTTTTTAATACAAAGTAAAATTTTCTTACTTTAATGCACAACATTTGACATACGCTCGACCTGTGTTCAGRTTTCCTTCATTAAAGGCTGCATGTGTATTCTACATTACACGTATTGGTTGTCTGCTGTAATTAATATTGGCTGTTTCTCAAATGAAATACATCAGCAGTTATCAATGGCTCCTAATGCCATCTTAATACTGTTATGCTCGAGATATTAATGGCAGCCATCAGTCACAGTTCTGGCTGGAAACTCTTCCTTCAGTCTTAATAAAGAAAAAGTGAAATTCTCCTCTGTTTAATGATTGCAAAAACAAACTTTAATTATGGATCAGTATCTCAGATCTTTTGGTAGTAATGAAACCAAATGATCCAGTGAGTAAAAAGCAAGGAATAGGATAGGGCTTGGATTGCTGTTATTGGTAAATGTGTTTTCATGGAACCTGGAAGCAGAAGAATGTTGACGTTTCAAGGCACAAAGCCCAGATTKGTCCCTCCACAAACTCGAGAGGAGACTTCCCTTTAGGTAAGTGGATTCTCACTCGGGAACAAAATATTGAACTTCCTGCTGGTTGCTTCTGTTAYGCGCACAAAAAGCAAACTTTATTTGCATTTTTAATCAATAAATTGGGCTGTACTTGGAAGTATCTGAGTATTTCTCATCAATGAATCCTTCTGACAGAAGCAGAAACAAGGAAGTCTTGAATATTGGCTAGCTAACTGGTTGAACTTGAAGGAAATACAGAAATCTGGTTCTATATRCTGGATTTTCATCTGTAGGGGAAATGAGAAGACATCTGCAAGGCTGATGGCCACTAAACAAATAAACAAAAAATAYGACCAAAACTTGAAAAAGATGCACATATTCCTGAGAGAAAGTTCTTTTTTTCTGTGCCTTTTTCTTTAACAAGTCCTTGTTTCAGTTACAAACATGTGATCTTTTTTTATTTATTTAAGCAAGACTAGAATTTTTAACAACTGAAAAGTATACGGAAAATATAAACATTTGGAATTTGCCTGCTTTTTCCAGTTCTACCAGTGRGTCTAATAAAAGATAATATTTTGCTTATTAGATCTCCCTTGCTAGTGTCTTAATTTTATTGTGCCTACAGTAATGCCACCACTGCCAGTCATACATACTGACACTCTCCTTTTGAGGATGGAATGGATAAATATTTGTACACATTACATTTTCTTTATATATTTGTGTTTTGCCCATTTTTTAAATTAAAATAAAACCTTCTGGTAAAAACAATCTGTTCTTCCCACCCTGCAACAGAGTCAAAGAGTAAATCATTTTGCCTTATTGATATGCTGTATATATGCATTATATAATACAGTAAAGGTCTCTTTTTTTTTTTTTTTACTGTATTGTGAAATTAGAAAGCATGCGGTCTCTGTAATTACATTGTCCTTTGCCGTCTCTTTAAAAAAAGAAAAAGACTGTGTTCAAATTTTCCCCCTGTTTTATTTGCACCCTATTAACAACTGTTACTAGAGCTTTAATTATGCCCCTGTGATTGCAGAGATGCGGCTGACTTGTGTCATTTTCCTCCCAGGGGATGCTTTATAATTACCAGCATCCATCGTGGCTGCCTCTAAGCTGATGCTTTTTTATTACCAGTTCAATAATCACTGCATCCTTGTGAACATCTGCTCTACAAGCCATGCATCGGAGGTCCCAGCGCCTGTCACTCGACACTCCCTTGCTGTGGCGACCCTTTTGCCCTCACCTTCAGTTTATATCTAATTTGCTTAGCAGAAGCTCCATCCAGATTGCCTCATAGRAACGCAATTAATGCTCCAGATTTGCAAACAAAGAAATCTTCTTTTTTTTCCCCTCTTTTTCGTCTTATTATCTTAATGTCATATCCTATAATTTGTATTCACAGCAGGGTGAATCAATATAAATCCAGAGAAAAATATATTATTTGGTCTGTTATCTAGCTTTCATAATGAAAAGCGTGAAAGTGGTGAGGATTTTCTTCTTCATGAACATCAATATCAGGTCTTCAAATAAAAGAAAACCTGTAAGGCTTTATGCCTATATTTTTCTATCTGAAAATTTGCAGGAAGCTAACGAATGCTTCCCAAGCTTCTATATTTTCAAAACAACAATTTAAATAGCAGGAAAACTACTACTTTTTAATAAATATATTGTTTATGTTTATTTATATATTTATGGGGGAAACATATAGCCTGAGTGAAGCTCTTCTGGTGAAAGAGTGTTATTGTTATTTATAGATATGGGTCATGTTGAGAACCAAAATGGCAGGGAATGTCATCAGGTTTGTGATAACTTGTCTAATTTGCTCTGTCTCTCATTAATGATGACGCATTTCAGCTATGAAGGCTTCTGCCTGTCTGTATTTTGTTTTTCTGCCAATCTTGTACCTCATCGTGCCTTTGATAGCCTGCCACTGTACAACAGACCTTAAAGTAAGACTGCAGTCCATATTGTAATAGTGCAAAATCAGTAATGCATAGTGTTTAGAATACTATGATAATGTAATTCAGATATGTCTTTAAGCATAGGCTTTCAACTAGCCCAGCAAAATTGTTACAGCAATGAACAAGAATAATCTCTTTGAATGAAAGGCATCGGGGAGCCAGCATAGGATGCATGTCCGTGTTGAATAACAATAAAATGCTACTTTGAAGTTTGTCTTTGTGGCCACTCTTCTGTAGCTTCAGATAAGTTCAGTCTTATTTCTTGTTGGTAAGTAAATACATCACATAATAAGATTAGCACTGGTTACAGGATATTATTCATGTGTATATATATATATATGCATGTATATAAATATAAAGTGTACATAGCAAGGCTATAGACGTGAAATTATTCAAGGGTTTGAATGCAGCCTTCAGAGGAAGTTTACCAAGTCCCACAAGCCAGTTCAAACCACCATGCCCCGAGCTGGCTCTGCCTGACGGGTCTGCATAGACTCAGAGGAGGAGACTCGGGTGACTTTGGTTGCACAGTGCCTGGCTCTGCACGGTGGGTTATGAAAGGGACTTAAAACTAAGACTGGTAGGGGAGGTGTCTGAGGGTACTTGTGAGTACCTGTGTCTTGTCAGAGAGCCAGTTTGTTTCAGTCTGCCCCGTCTAGAGCAGGACTGGTTGAGGAGTGGTCATTGCATGGTCTGAATCTGCCCTCCTATCCTGAGCTCTGTTTATTCTCACTACAATTTGGATACTTAGGAATCAGCTTCATGAGGCCTGATTTTTCAGAAGCCACAAATCCTGTGGATTCAGTCAGGTATAAAGAATTCAGATGTGGCTAATAAAAAGGGCAACTTTGGAACAGCAAGGGTAAATAATTGAGAAAAAATCACGTGTTCTGATGAGGTGGATACAAAAGCGGAATAAGGCAATTATGTACACACAAATAGCTCCCAATAGGCCCCCCAAAAGTCAGCAATTTGGAAAGATGATATTGAAACATTTACTAGCGGTAGTAAGAAGATACACAGAGAAAGAAATAAAGGTGCAAGAGCAGAACGTATGTTAGAGGAAGAGAGAGATTCTGGAATTTAACACTGAATTAAAKTCTATATGCTTGTGAAGACAAGGAAAGGTGGAAAATTGGAAAAATACAGAAATATTTTTACAGAAATATTTTCATTTGGGTTTTATTTTTAATTTTTATTAATTTTTCTGATATATTGAAGTCAATAATCTAGTTGCAGATAATAATTCTACTGACCCAGATGTGCTTCTGATGAGATCTTTTTCTTACGTTTTGTGGATGCAATCATATGCTGTTGCTTTTATTGGATTTTTTTACTTTGAAGACAGTATTTCACTTTTACTTTTAGCATTTTAAGTATTTTATTTTTTACTTTTAAAGAAAATAATTTACTTTAAAATACTTTAAAGAAATCTTTTTTTGGATTAATAATTTCTCTTAATATATATATAAAAGTCCTAAAAGTTCATTTAACATAAAATAGTTTTATGTCAATCTTTTTGTGTAATGCAATGCAAACCTGTTTATAATGAGTACTTATGTATCTTGATGGATGCTGTGCAACAACAACCAAATATTTGAAACTTTTGAAAGAATATTACCGAAAAGAAGAAAAATTTTTACCACTAGTCCAATAAGAAAGTAAAAAAAAAAAAAATTTAAATCTCAAGAACAGAGTTTTCCTCACCTACAAAAACTCGTGCTTTCAAATCAAAGTAACTCCTTTCGTCAAAAAATTATGGTATCATTAATACTGCCCCGATGTCTCTTTATTTCTGCAAATGCTGGCAGGAGTTGTAATTTGAAGCAGATCTCTACAGCACGACATTTTCTTTAGCTGAATTGTCAGCCTATCTTGCAGAACACTCTATATGCCTTTGGTTTTTGCATCGTCATAAAACCACCACTTGTTTTACATGGTGCTTGTTTAAATTCATATCACATCGGACAGGTAGAATTAGTTTTTAATTATGAGAGGACAAATAAAAGCACTGTAGTGTAGCTTATTCATTCTCCAGTGCCTACCTCCTGTTCTAAGAGTATACAATACTTTGTAGTGATTTTTATTTTCTCACCACCCGTCTTTAAGACAGTGAAAATCATCATTATTTTCCCTTTAGCTGCAGTAATTGACTAAGAAACTGCAGTCCATGGACGCTGGTGGAAATTTTTCCAGCCATTCTGAGCACCCTGAGTTAGGTACCAAGGAGCAGACCAAGAGAGGTGTTTACATGCYGGAGTCTCAGGACAAGGAGAAGGAAGGTCTGTAACAGTTCATACAAACTAAAACTTAGACATGAGAAACCAGTCAGGTGATCATATAAAACCCCCTCAGTACGAAGCTTTTCGGTGTTAAAGTGCCAAAAGTAACACTTAAAATAATTCAATTAAGAACCAAATAGCTTTGCTAACATGTTGCAGAACTGGAACATAAGAAATACATACCATGTCATTTTTTAAAAAAGTAAGAGATTGTTTGAAGGAGGCAAAGGGAAGCATTTGGAGAAAGCAGAGTTGAAAGCAGTTCCTAGCCATAGTCCCAGTCCTAGCGGAAACTTGGGAAGTAAGTTAATTGTATTCTGGGGGAAAGAAAGAAAGAAAGAAAGAAAGAAAGAAAGAAAGAAAGAAAGAAAGAAAGAAAGAAAGAAAGAAAGAAAGAAAGAAAGAAAGAAAGAA